>OZ012675.1:35179462-35644583 GCA_963942505.1 Lordithon lunulatus
AAGGGTGGTTTATTTTATCTATTTGAATTAATATTTAAATTCCAACTTTATTTGTTTTGCTCATTTTAATGGAAATGTTATTGCATTCGTTTTTTATAATGAATTAAATACATATTAATTTAAACTCTGAAATATGTTTGTTATAATAATATGCGATATTATGCTATAAAAATATATTTAGAAAGTTAGATACTAGAACTATCTAACTTTCTAAATATATTTTTATAGCAAATTTCTAAATATATTTTTATAAATACAAATATTGCATATATTGATTTATTAAACTCGAAATAGTGTTATAACTTTTATAACTATGTAATTTTTGGGCTTTTAATTAACAAGTTAACTTAATAAAAACTCCCCTTATTAAATTATCCCACTTCAAGCCTAAATAACACGCAACTCGATGCCTACAATTAACCACTCCACCCCTTCGTCGAGCCCTCAAATTCGCCACATCGCATTTTTTTTTCACTCGCGCGCTCTTTTTGTTGAGCCCTCAATTTCCATATTTTCCGCCGCCGTGGCGCGAACGATAAATAATCGCCCCCGCCCCTACAGCCTGCATGTGTGTGCACAGAGGGCCGCATTCAAATTCCAGTAACGAGTTTGTTCGACCTTTTGGCGGCACGGAGAGTAATTAATCCGCGCGCCCCAGAAAATTCACCCCTCCACAGATATGGTAATTTCACTACAATACACCGATGTTTATTGTTGTTTCACCGCCGCGGAAAATTAATATTTTGGCTGACATGGTAATTAGGGTGGATTATTGCGGTCCGGTGACTGCGCAAATTGGTGTCTCAGGTTTTCGAAATCGCTCATTACGAGTGTAATCCACCTGTGAACGTTGTGTTCCATTGTGCGGGGGTTGCCAAGTCACATAGAAAACTGGAGTTGATTCACTAATTGGAGTTTATATTTAAATCTGTGCATGTTTTTGTCTGAATATTTGATGATTGAATGCTTGGATGGAGCAATTCGTTCAGGTCGATTGCGTCCCTAAATTATGAGCAAATTATGAATATAAATTATTAATTTTCTTTAAAATGAGGCATAGCTTGTTTATTTAGATCAACTAATAATGTTACAAAAATAAAAATGTTCGACCTTGTTTTTGATTTTGTAATTATGAACAAATTATCTAGAGAGTGAACATATTCACGTTTTTTTTTCGCTCAGATGTAAGAGTGATACTTCTGCACAGCAAAGAAGATTTACTGATAATAAACAATAATTGCTCACGTAAAACTATGCTAAGTTACATTAGCATATTTTGAATTGAGCAAATGTTTATTATCAATAAATCATTTTTGTGTGTGTCGATTTACCCTCTGAGCTTCTCCCTTGACCGGCGGAAAATCCTCACGGCTGATAGCCCTATAAAGATAGAAGTTTTTTTTTGCTTCTTTCTTTACCAGCAGACTAGTTTTTTTAACAAATATTTGATTCGTGATGGTACAATTGACTAGATTTCCCTATTTGTATTTCTAAACTTTTTTCACAACCTTAATGAAGATATTTATGAAAAAAATATCTGAAGTGATGAAAATAATATTAGAGATAACTCGTGAGGTAATAAAATAAATAACTTTATTGTCTAGATAATAACAGTGATATTTTACTACATGTATGAACATATTTCCTTTTAGTACTTACACCACGACGCTTCATCATCCTCAGTCCGCAGAAAATGATTTTCCATGTATATTTACCAAACAGATCTCATAAATATCTCGCAAGGGTTGTTGCCCATCGTTTCCAATCATCCAAAAAGATTCCTTATAGCTACCCCCCTATACGTGTATATGTGTGTACACAATCAGGCAGGAATATCCTACGCAAACAAAGCTGTTGCGTCTGCGAAGAAACGAAAGCGCAGGAATCCTGCGCGCGGCAGCACTGGCAGGACAACCGCTCCCGCAGGACTACCTTCAGTGTATCAGCGTTACGCGCAGAGGGCGAAACTCGCGCGCCCCTACACGTCGCGACGGTTTTTTTTTGCTCGTGTGCGTGAGTTACAAAAATGCGGCTAAACTTTTTTTAAATTCTCGTGCACTCGATTCACATGGATTTGATGTAGAATGTTCTATAATTGGTGAAGATTTTTTGATAATTGGATGGCAGGAGGTCTAAGCATATTTGACACAATTTGAAGGTGAGCCAGACATTATAAATTACAAAAAAAATGGTTTATTAAAAGTTTTGAAAGAATATGATTAAATTTTAAATGAATAATAAATTAATATTGTTATAAATGATATTTGTAGGCTTTTTAGATTTTTAAACTAAAATATAATACAATTCTCATAATAGTTGGGAAACAAAAATTACTATAACTCTATTGGTAGTTTTCAAAATTTTATAAAATCAATTTATAAATACTCACAAATAGTCATATTTAGTATATACAATATTTGAAATAGATATCACAACTATTAGTAGGATTTTAAGGTTGTTAAACTCAAAAATTATAAATCTGATATTTGCCGTGGGACAAAAACTACCATAACTCTGTTTGAAGTTTTCAAAATTTTATAAAATAACCCTGTGTATATTCACAAATAGTCATATTTATTCCACAAAATGTTTGAAATAAATATCGCATTCATTTGTAGTGTCTTCAGGTTATTAAACTCAAAAATTACAAATCTAACATTAGTTGGGGGACAAAAAGTACTATAACTCTGTTTGTAGTTTCCAGAATTTTATAAAATCAATTTATTTATACTCACAAATAGTCATGTTGAGTATACACAATGTTTGAAATAGATATCATATCTATTCATAGAATTTTCAAGTTGTTAAACTCAAAAATTATAAATCTGATATTTGCTATGGGACAAAATCTATCATAACTCTGTTTTAAGTTTTCAAAATTTTATAAAATAACTCTGTGTATATCGACAAATAGTCATATATAGTCTACACAAGGTTTGAAATAAATATCGCTACCATTTGTAGTCTTTTCATTTTGGTAGACTCAAAAATTACAAATTGAACATTAGTTGGGGGATAAAAAGTACTATAACTCTGTTTGTAGTTTTCAGAATTTTATAACATTATCTTATTTATACTCACAAATAGTCATATTTAGTATACACAATGTTTGAAATAGATATCACACCTATTGGTAGGATTTTCAGGTTGTTAAACTCAAAAATTACAAATCTAATATTTGCTTTGGGACAAATGCTACCATAACTCTGTTTGAAGTTTTCAAAATTTTATAAAATGAATCTGCCTATGTTCAGAAACAGTCATATTTAGTCCAAAAAATGTTAAATAAATATCGCATTCATTTGTAGTATTTTCAGGTTATTAAACTCAAAAATTACAAATCTAACATTAGTTGGGGGACAAAAAGTGCTATAACTCTATTTGTGGTTTTCAAAATTTTATAAAATCATTTTATTTATACTCAAGAATAGTCATATTTAGTATACACAATGTTTGAAATAGATATCTCATCTATTCGTAAGATTTTCAGGTTGTTAAACTCAAAAATTACAAATCTGATATTTTCTGTGGGACAAAAGCTACCAGAACTCTGTTTGAAGTTTTCAAAATTGTATAAAATGACTCTCTGTATATTCACAAACAGTCATTTTTAGTCTACACAAGGTTTGAAATAAATATCGCATCCATTTGTAGTCTTTTCTGGTTGTTAAACTCAAAAATTACAAATCTAACATTAGTTCGGGGACAAAAAGTACTATAACTCTGTTTGTAGTTATCAAACTTTTATAAAATAACTTTATTTGAATTCAAAAATAGTCATATTTAGTATACACAATGTTTGAAATAGATATTACATCTATTAGTAGGATTTTCAGGTTGTTAAACACAAAAATTACAAATTGATATTTTCTGGGGGTCAAAAACTACTATAACTCTGTTTGAAATTTTCAAAATTTTATAGAATGACTCTGTGTATATTCACAAACAGTCATATTTAGTCTACACAAGGTTTTAAATAAATATCGCATCTATTTGTAGTCTTTTCAGGTTGTTAAACTCAAAAATTACAAATCTCATATTTACTGTGGGACAAAAGCTACCATAACTCTGTTTGTAGTTATCAAAATTTTATAAAATGACTCCGCTTATATTCACAAATAGTCATATTTAGTCTACACAATGTTTTAAATAAATATAGCACCCATTTGTAGTCTTTTCAGGTTGTTAAACTCAAAAATTACAAATCTAACATTAACTGGGGGACAAAAAGTATTATAACTGTGTTTGTAGTTTTCAAACTTTTATAAAATAATTTTATTTATACTTACTATAACTTACCAAATAGTCATATTTAGTTTACACAATGAAAAAAAATAGATATCACATCTATTCGTAGGATTTTCAGGTTGTTAAACTCAAAAATTACAAATCTGATATTTGCTGTGGAATAAAAACTACCATAACTCTGTTTGAAGTTTTCAAAATTTTATAAAATGACCCTGTGTATATTCAAAAAGTCATATTTAGTTTACAAAGTATTTGAAATAAATATCGCATCCATTTGTAGTCTTTTCATGTTAAGCTAAAAAAATACAAATATAACATTAGTTGGGGGACAACAAGTACTATAACTCTGCTTGTAGTTTTCAAAATTTTGTAAAATTACCTTATTTATACTCACAAATAGTCATGTTTAGTATACACAATGTTTGAAATAGATATCAAACCTCGTCGTAGAATTTTCAGGTTGTTAAACTCAATAATTACAAATCTGATATTTACGGAGTGACAAAAGCTACCATAACTCTGTTTGAAGTTTTCAAAATTTTATAAAATGACTCTGTGTATATTCACAAACAGTTATATTTAGTCTACACAATGTTTGAAATAAATATCGCAACCATTTGTAGTCTTTTTCGGGTATTAAACTCAAAAATTACAAATCTAACATTAGTTGGGGGACAACAAGTACTATAACTCTGTTTGTAGTTTTTAAAATTTTATGAAATCACTTTACTTATACTCACAAATAGTCATATTTAATATACACAATGTTTGAAATAGATATCATACATATTCGTAAGATTTTCAGGTTGTTAAACTCAAAAATTACAAATCATTAACATTAATTGGGTAACAAAAAGTACTATAACTCTGTTTCTCGTTTCCAAAATTTTATGCAAGTACTTTAGTTAAATTTATAAATGGTCATGTTTAGTATATACAATATTTGAAATAGATATCAAACGTATTTGTAGTCTTTTCAGGTCGTTAAACTCAAAAATTACTCATCTAATATTTGCTGGGGGACAAAAAGTAACTCTGTTTGGAGTTATCAAAATTTTATAAAATTACTCTGTATATATTCAAAGATAGTCATATTTAGTCTACATAATGATTGAAATAAATTTCGCCTATATTCGTTGTCTTTTCAGGATGTTAAACACAATAGTTATAAATCTAACATTAGTTCGGGGATCAAAAGTACTATAACTCTTTTTATTGTTTTCAAAATTTTATAAAATCACTTTATTGATAGTCACAAATAGTCATGTTTAGTCTACATAATGTTTTAAATACATATTACAACTTGCCTTTTCAATTTGTTCAACTCAAAATCTTATTTTTGTTCACGGACAAAAAGTACCATAACTCTGTTTGTGGTTTTCAAATTTTTATAAAAATGCACTGTGTAGATTCACAGATAATTATGTTTAGTCTATGCAGCGTTTAATATATGTATCACACGTAAAAAGTACTACAAAAGTACTTTCAGGTTGTTAAACTCAAAAATAATTACAAATCTGATCGTTGTTGACGGACAAAAAGCACCATAACTCTGTTTGTTGTTTTCAAAATTTTATTAAATTGCACTATGTAGATTTACAAATAGTCATGTTTAGTCTATACAGCGTTTAAAGTATGTATCACACCTATTCGTGGTACTTTTATGTTGTTAAACTCAAATATCACAAATCTAATGTTTCTTAATGAACAAAAAGTACCATAACTCTATTTGTAGATTTCAAAATTTTATAAAATTGTATTGTGTAGATTCACAGACAGTCATGTTTAGTCTACACAGCGTTTAAAGTATGTATCATACCTATTCGTAGTACTTTCAGGTTGTTAAACTCAAAAATTACAAATCTGATAATTGTTGACGGACAAAAAGTATCATAACTCTGTTTGAAATTTTCAAAATTTTATAAAATTACATTGTGTAGATTACCAAACAGTCATGTTTAGTCTACACAGAGTTTGAAGTATGTAGCACAACTATTCTTGGTACTTTCAGGTTGTTAAACTCAAAAATTACAAATCCTATTGTTGTTGACGGACAAAAAGTATCATAACTCTGTTTGAAATTTTCAAAATTTTATAAAATTGTACTGTGTAGATTCACAAATAGTCATGTTTAGTCTACACAGCGTTTAAAGTATGTATCATACCTATTCGTAGTACTTTCAGGTTGTTAAACTCAAAAATTAAAATCCGATAATTGTTGACGGACAAAAAGTATCATAACTCTGTTTGAAATTTTCAAAATGTTATAAAATTTCATTGTGTAGATTCACAAACAGTCTTGTTAAGTCTACACAGCGTTTGAAGTATGTATCACGACTATTCATGGTACTTTCAGGTTCTTAAACTCAAAAATTACAAATCCTATTGTTGTTGACGGACAAAAATTATCATAACTCTGTTTGAAATTTTCAAAATTTTATAATATAGCACTATGTAGATTCACAAATAGTCATGTTTAGTCTATATAGCGTTTAAAGTATGTATCATACCTATTCGTAGTACTTTCAGGTTGTTAAACTCAAAAATTACAAAACTGATAATTGTTGACGGACAAAAAGTATCATAACTCTGTTTGAAATTTTCAAAATTTTATAAAATTGCATTGCGTAGATTCACAAACAGTCATGTTAAGTCTACACAGCGTTTGAAGTATGTATCACGACTATTCATGGTACTTTCAGGTTCTTAAACTCAAAAATTACAAATCCTATTTTTGTTGACGGACAAAAAGTATCATAACTCTGTATGAAATTTTCAAAATTTTATAATATAGCACTATGTAGATTCACAAATAGTCATGTTTAGTCTATACAGCGTTTAAAGTATGTATCATACCTATTCGTAGTACTTTCAGGTTGTTAAACTTAAAAATTACAAATCTGATTGTTGTTGACGGACAAAAATATCATAACTCTGTTTGAAATTTTCAAAATTTTATAAAATTGCATTGTGTAGATTCACAAACAGTCGTGTTAAGTCTACACAACGTTTGAAGTATGTATCACAAATATTCATGGTACTTTCAGGTTCTTAAACTCAAAAATTACAAATCCTATTGTTGTTGACGGACAAAAAATATCATAACTCTGTTTGAAATTTTCAAAATTTTATAAAATTACACTGTGTAGATTCACAAATAGTCATGTTTAGCCTATACAGCGTTTAAAGTATATATATCACACCTATTAGTAGTACTCTCAATTTGCTAAACTCAAAAATCACAAATCTGATGTTTCTTGACGAACAAAAAGTACCATAACTCTATTTGTAGTTTTCAAAATTTTATAAATTTCTCTGTGTAGATTCATAAACAGTCATGTTTAATCTACACAGCGATTGAAGTATGTATCACAACTATTCGTAGTACTTTCAGGTTGTTAAACTCAACAATTATAATTCTGATATTTGTTGATGTACAATAAGTAACATAACTCTGTTTGTAGTTTTCAAAATTTTATAAAATCATACTGTATATATTTGCAGACAGTCATGTTTAATCTATACATTGTTTAAAATAGGTATCATATCTATTTGTACTACTTTCAGGTTGTTAAACTCAAAAATTACAATTCTGATATTTTTTGACGTACAATAACTACTATAACTCTGTTTGTAGTTATCAAAATTTTATAAAATCGCACTGTATATATTCACACAGTCATGTTTAGTATAAATAGCGTTTAAAATATGTATCATAACTATTCGTAGTACTTTCAGTTTGTTAAACTCAAAAATCACAATTCTGATGTTTGTTGATGAACAAAAAGTACCATAACTCTGTTTGTAGTTTTCAAATTTTCATAAAATTGCACTGTGTGGATTAGGAGATAGTCAGGTTTATTCCACACTGCGTTTAAAATATGTATCATACCCATTCGTAGTACTTTCAGGTTGTTAAACTCAAAAATCACAAATCTAATATTTGTTAACGAACAAAAACTACCCTAACTCTATTTGTAGTTTTCAAAATTTTATAAAATCGCACTGTATATATTCACAAATAGTAATGCTTAGTACAAACATCATTTCAAATAAATATCAAACCTATTAGTAGTACTTTAAGGCTGTTAAACTAAAAAAATACAAATCTGATATTTGTTGGGGGACAAAAACTACCATAATTCTGTTTGTAATTTTCAAGATTTTATTAAATCACACTGTATATATTCACAGATAGTCATATTTAGTTTATTCAATGTTTAAAATATGTATCACACCTATTTGAAGTATTTTCAGGTTGTTAAACTCAAAAATTACAAATCTGATATTTGCTGCGGAACAAAAACTACCATAACACTATTACTATTGCTTACAATTTTATAAAATCACTCTGCGTATATTTATAAACAATCATATTTTGTCTACAGATAGTTTGAAATATGTATCACAATTATTTCTAGGCTTTTTCAGTTGTTAAACTCATAACTTCAATACAATGATCCAAAGAATGGAATGTTATGTTTGAAAAACAATAAAAAATAGAATTTATTTTTTTCTATTTCTTCTAATAATAAATATATATTTTCTGTTTAATTAGCTTTGAGATGAGATATTATTTGTCCATTTAGCTCAACTAATAACGTCATGGTGAATAAAAATGTTTAAAAAAAAAATGCAAATATAAATTTGTAACAAAAATATTTAGTTCCGGATATTTATTCTTTTGATCGCGCCTACACCTTATACATATATATATATATATATATATATATATATATATATATATATTATTTAATCATATGCCTTCTACCATAAGGTGTAGGCGCGATCAAAAGAAACTAAATATTTAAATATTTTTAGTTACTAATTTATATTTGCATATTTTTTTTCATTTCATTATTTTAAGAATTGATTTGAATTTTCTTTTAGGTCCTGCTCAGGCTTAATTATTACCCACTTCAGGCACTTGAAGCCTGAATTTTCTAGTTTATATAATCCGCAAATTCTTTCAAATATCTTACATAAGATATTGTTTATTATTTATTCCTTACAATCTCACTAAATTTGTGATGGCAATTAACTAATACTGTCCCCCCAATTGTCGCTTTGACTCGTGACCGAAGGACGCTAATTACGGCCGCATTACGCACATGTGTGCCTTCTCGGCGAGACGTGTGAGACTGCTCCAGACTAATTGTCCTCATTAAAATCAATGAGCAGCTGCTAATTGCCGCGTGTATTATTAATATCGCTTCTATTTGGGGGGGATAGCAGCGGCAATTGTAACGAAGTTCGACCCAATCGTAATTGGGGATCAAACAGATGTACGGGCGGGCCTTACCCTCGCAGGTAAAATTAATTTACGAGTGTAATGGATGAGGGCTCTTTCTCAAATATATTCTGACTTGAATACTTGGAATACTTGGAAAACTAGTTTGGGGGATGTTATTGCAGGTTTTTGTAATTTAAATATTTTATAATATTGTTAGATACAAAATAAAAGAAAATATAAAATGTATTTAATTACATTATTTTTTGTATATACTTTTATTCCTATTGTATATACTTTGATGTTATATGTTCACACTCTTGTTCGCACACTATCAATTATTATTTTATTAATGTAGCAATCTTTAAATTTTAGATTTTCTTTATATGTATTATTATTTAAGAATATGTTTCCTTTTCTCTGTAACTAGATTAATGTCTGTTGAGAAAAATAAATAAATAAATAAATAAACTAACTCTGACTTTTTATTTACTGTAACGCAGTTTTAAACGTTCTAGGTACATTAAGTACTATGTGTATTTTATATTCATTAAGTGCTTTAAATAATTTAAGTAGTAAAATACTTGAAATGTGATAATAATACTAAATATCGCTATGAGTTAGTCGAGAATTTATAAAAATACGTTTAAAGGTCATAACATAGCCCGGCGCAGCCACCATAATTTTAATATTATATATACTATATATTTTTTGACTCGAGGTCGAAAATATATTTAAAGCTCAACCTGGCCCGGCGCATGCACCATAATTTTAATATGGTCATAGACAATAACTACCATAATTTGGTTTTCCGTATAGCAAATATTGTCAAAATTTTAGACTATAGTCATAAATAACTGTGTTTTCATACAGTAAATACCGGAAGCTCTATGTCTACCAAGACTATATTGTTTTTGGCTCGAAGTCGAAAATAAGGAGATTTTCTATTTAAATGGTTGAACTTCGCTCTAATTTGGTTTCTCTATTGGTAAATATTATCAAAATTATAGATTGCACTCAAAATTAAATGCAGTTTAATATTAGAAATGTTTTAAACAGTAACTCAATTACTTATGGTAGCTATCAGCCTCAAATATGAGGAAAATCTGAAATTGGAACGATTAAAGTTTAAACTATTTTCTATGGTAATAATAATAATAATACTGATGAATTAATTAAAAACTGTAATTCTAAATTCATGTATTTAAGGGTTAAAACTAACATAAATTATCTGAAGCGCAGGATGGTGAGAATTAAGATTACACATGTTTTTATGTCAAAGATAATGAAATACATGGAATGAAAATAATTTTTAGATAATTTTTATTTTTTTTATACTTTTTGGTGTTGTCTGAAGCGCAGGATGATAAGAATTAAGGTTATTTGTATTTTTGTGTCGAACTGATAATGAAAGACATGGAAAGAAAATAATTTTTAGATAATTTTTATATATTTTTTTTATAGACGAATGAATATTGAGCCATTCGTCTATACTAACATAATTTTTAGATAATTTTTTTTTATAGACGAATGGCTCAATATTCATTCGTCTATAAAAAAGTATAAAAATTATCTAAAATTTATTTTTTAATAGACGAATGGCTCAATATTCATTCATATAAAAATATAAAAATTATCTAAAAATAATTTCCTTTCCATGTCTTTCATTATCAGTTCGACGTAAAAACACCATTAATCTTAATTCTCATCATCCTGCGCTTCAGACAACACCCCCATTCGCAAGCCCCCCAACGGCGCACCATAAATATTTATGATGATTTCATTTCCACTCCATTTTTTATCGCGCCTATTATTCACGAAATAATCCCGGCCCCGCGTTATTTCTTCGCGTCTCGCGCATCTAACGGGGGGAGGGACATTAAGAAATAAATGAGGCCTGCTCTCTCATATAGCCACCACCCCTCATGAAAGCGGATTTGACACCATACAAAAAAAATATTTAAAGGTTTATTATGCATAACGTTTTATTGCTCACAAATCGTGCATACAACGGCAATTTATAAATTTTCTACGTGCACGTAGAAAACTATAAATTTTCGTTATGTGCACGATGTGTGAGAGTTAATTGAAAAGTGAATATTTTATAAACTTGTAGAGGGTAGCGGCAGCGTTGGTTAAATACAATTATCGGTGGGGAAGTTTGTAGTTTTAATGTAATTTCTGCGATTTCGTGCGGGTTACGTTGTTAATAATAAATGGTTTGCAGATTTTGTTCTGAACTAACGTTTGAAAATTTGTATGGCTGTAATTTTATTGTGCAAACACTATACATTCTGGGATCACAAATAAATAAATAAATAAATAAATCACAGTCACCCAGAATGTATAGTGTTTTCACAATAAAATATGATGATTTGAAATTTCACATGAAAAATGACAAATAAGTACTGAAAACTGAAAACTAGTACAAATTTTCTTTAAAATTTGTACTAGTTTTCAGTTAGCTGTAAACAAAAATTCTTGATGAGATATAACTACATGATATACTATTTTAAATAGTCACATTATCCTATTTTGAGATAGTAATTGAAGAAAATGAAAAAAACAATTTTAGCTAAAGTTCTTCAGTTCAATATCTCACATATTTTTTAAGTAAGAGGAAGATATTTTGATATTCGTCTATTTTCACGCTTAAAAACGTTGTGTATTTTCTAAGAAAAGTGAAGAAATTTGAAGATGTATACAGTTTTATACAGTAAAATTGAATGAAGAAACTAAATTTGACATTTTTAATTCAATATCTCTTATAATTTTTAAGTTAGAGCAAGATAAATTGTACTTTTTTATATTAATCTATTGTCACGACTAAAAACCTTATGTATTTTCTCTGAAAGTGAAGATATTTAAAAATATATACAGTTTTCTATAGTGAAATGAAATGAAGAAAATAAAATTGCCATTTTAAATTAAATATCTCTTATATTTTGTATGTTAGAGCAATACTTTTTGATATTCATCTATTTTCACGCTTAAAAATCTTATGTATTTTCTAGAAAAGTGAAGATATTTGAAGATATATACAGTTTTCTAAGATAGAATTAAATGAAGAAACTACATTTTTCATTTTGAATTCAATATCTCTTATAATTTTTAAGTTAGAGCAATATAAATAATACTTTTTATAATATCTATTGTCACGATTAAAAACCTTATTTATTTTCTCTGAAAGTGAAGATATTTAAAGATATAAAAAGTTTTCTATAGTAAAATTGAATGAAGAAAATAAAATTGCCATTTTAAATTAAATATCTCTTATATTTTTGATTTTAAAGCAAGATACATGCAACTTTTTGATATTTATCTATTTTCATGATTAAAAATCTTGTGTATTTTCTAGGAAAGTGAAGATATTTGAAGATATATACAGTTTTCTAAGATAGAATTGAATTAAGAAACTAAATTTGTCTTTTTGAATCCAATATCTCTTATAATTTTTAAGTTTTATTTTTATTATTTTATTAATGTAGCAATCTTTAAATTTTAGATTTTCTTTATATGTATTATTATTTAACAATTCTCTGTTTCCTTTTCTCTGTAACTAGATTAATGTCTGTTGAGAAAATAAATAAATAAATAACTAAATAAATAAAGTTAGAGCAATATAAATGATACTTTTTACATTAATCTATTGTCACGATTAAAAACCTTATGTATATTCTCTGAAAGTGAACATATTTAATGATATATACAGTTTTCTATGGTGAAATTGAATGAAGAAACTAAAATTGCAAGTCTAAATTCAATATCTCTTATATTTTTTAAGTTAGAGCAAGATATACGCTATTTTTTTAATATTCACCTATTTTCACGCATAAAACCTTGTGTATCTTCTAGGATAGTGAGGATATCTGAAAATGTATATAGTTTTCTATAGTAAAATTAATAGAAGAACCTAAATTTACTTTATTTTAGATTCTATATCTTTTATATTTTTTAAGTTAGAGCAAGATAAATGCTACTTCTTGATATTGAACTATTTCACGATTGAAAACCTTGCGTATTTTCTAGAAAAGTCAAAATTTCTAAAAATATATATTGTTTTCTATAGTAGAATTGAATGATGAGACTAAATTTTCCATTTCTAATTCAATATCTCATATATCTTTTAAGTTAGAACAAGATAAATGGTAATTTATCTTATACATTTATTTTCACGCTTAAAAACCTTGTGTATCTTCTGGGATAGTAAAGATATCTGAAGATGTACATACTTTTCTATAGTAAAATTAATAGAAGAATCTAAATTTACCATTTTAGATTCTATATCTTTTATATTTTTTTAACTTAGAGCAAGGCAAATGCTACTTCTTGATATCTACTTTCTCGTATGAAAACCTTGCGTATTTTCTAAGAAACTGAAGATTTCTATAAATATATATATATTATTTTCTATAGTAGAATTGAATGACGAGACTAAATTTGCCATTTCTAGTTCAATATCTCATATATCTTTTAAGTTAGAGCAAGATAAATGGTAATTTTTGTTATGTATTTATTTTTACGCTTAAAAACCTTGTGTATCTTCTAGGATAGTGAGGATATCTGAAGATATATATACTTTTCTATAGTAAAATTAATAGAAAAACCCAAATTTACTATTTTAGATTCTATATCTTTTATGCTTTTTAAGTTAGAGCAAGACAAATGATACTTCATGATATTGATCTATTTTCACGATTGAAAACCTTGCGTATTTTCTAGCAAACTCAAGATATCTGAAAATATATATTGTTTACGATAGTAGAATCTAATTATGAGACTAAATTTACCATTTCAAGTTCAATACCTCATATATCTTTTAAGTTAGAACAAGATAAATGGTAATTTTTCTTATACATTTATTTTCACGCTTAAAAAACTTGTGTATCTTCTAGGATAGTGAAGATATGTGAAGATATATATATAGTTTTCTATAGTAAAATTGATAAAAGAATCTAAATTTACTATTTTAAGTTCCATATCTTTTATATTTTTTAAGTTAGAGCAAGACAAATGCTACTTCTTGATATTAATCTATTTTCACGTATGAAAACCTTACGTATTTTCTAGGAAAATGAAGATTTCTATAAATATATATTGTTTCCTATAGTAGAATTGAATGGCATGACTAAATTTGCCATTTTTAATTCAATATCTCATATATCTTTTACATTAGAGCAAGGTAAATGGTAATTTTTCATATGCATTATTTTCACGCTTAAAAACCTTGTGTAATCTTTTATATTAATATAAAAATATTAATTAAAGGGAACTTATACTACTCTTAATTATTACCCGCATTAATTTTAAATTGAAATTATTTTTGACGCATTTTCTTAATATCGATTCTGATTTACATTTAATGAATTTAAATCGCTCCACGCCGGAGATTTTGCAATTCACCTCCAGCAATGAACCGGGGCCAAACGATTAGAGGGGCGGCAGGGCTGTTTTGAAAAGAGCCCCGGGCTTTCTCTGCGGCGCGTTTTGTTCTCATACATAATTTATGTTCAGAAGGTGGAGGTGGGGGCGGTGGGTGATGGCAAATTATTTCATCCTAATTTTATTGTTTCTCCGCTTCGATTTAGAATTTCCCCCCGACAGGACGGTAATTTGATTGATAATCCAGGTTTAAACAAGCTGTATAAAGGGTTTGGTGGTGTATTGTTGTAGTGTGTACAGGAAAATCTGTGAGGTAATGGGGTGGCAAAGTTTAAACGAAGAATAAAACTGTAAAGGATAATTTATTATGTTGAAACTATTTGAGTTAGGCAAGTTTAGCTTCTATGTATTTGTTATTTTACATATTTTGTATAAAAACATCTTATCTCTACCATTTGAAATAGAGATGCTTCATAGTTAAAACTGGGGAAAAACATGAAATTTCATCATATTCTAATTTTCTCACAGCACATAAACGGTAACAGCTACAAAACAACGGCTAGTCTTCATGTCTAGGGCTAGAAATACTCTACATTTTGATATATAAACCATCTCTCTAGCATCTGAAATACAGACGCTATAGAGTTAAATCCGCGAAAAAACATGAAATTTCATCATATTCACATATTTCTACCGATTCAGAATGAAAACTGTAATAGCTACAGAAAAACGTCTAGTCTCAATCTGTAGTGCTAGATATTTCTACATTTTGACATATAAACCATCTCTCTAGCATTTGGAATAAAGACGCTGCAGAGTTGAAATAGGGGAAAACAAGACATTTCATATTCTCACCGTTACAGCGAGAAAACGGTAATAGAAAAACGTCTAGTTTCGATATGTAGGGATAGAAATGCACTACGTTTTGACATATAAATTTTCTCTCTAGTATTTTAAATACAGATACCACAGGGAAAGCATGAAATTTCATCATATTCACATTTGTTCGTCGCCACAACTCGGAAACGGCAAGAGATAGAGAAACGCGTCTATCGTCAAACTGTAGGAATAGAAATACTCTACATTTTCGAAAATTTAACATCTTTCTAGCATTTGAAACAGAGATGCTACAGAGTTGAAACAGGTGAAAAACCATGAAATTTCATCACCGCTCCTGCGTGAAAACTTTAATAGCTACAGAAAAACATCTAGTATTTATCTGTAGGGCTAAAAATACTCTACATTTTCACATATAAACGATATCTGTAGCGTCTGAAATAAAAACACTACAGAGTTAAAACTGCCGAGAGACATGAAAATTCATCATATCACATTTTCCCACCGCTATAGTATGAAAACGGTAATTGCTACAAAAAAAACGTCGAATCTCAAGCTGTAGGGCTAAAAATTCTCTAAATTCTCTCACAAAATTCATCTCTCTAACATTTGAAATAGGAACGCTACAGAGATAAAACCAGGGAAAAAGATGAAATTTAATCATTAGTTAAAGCAGTTAATATTTTTCTTATCATGAACATGGAGATATAATTCTTAACACAACATTTGGTAGGACAAACAAGAATTTAGCAATGTTGTTTGACTCAAAACAATGTATTTATATATTTCAGTGTTTAATTTATTATATATATTTAATAAAACAGTAAACAGTTTCCTAATAGAGATAATACTTATGTCTAGGCAATAACTGTGTTCTAAACTGCTATAACATATGTTTCTACATATCTCTCATAAACCCAACCAGCAAATAATGTTAGAAAAGCGTCATAAATAAAACCCATAACTTTTCTAATGAATATCGCTCGCAACTTCTCCGTAACTAATAAAATGCGACACTGCCAGCCGTGAGGGTTGGCCACAAATCACACAAAATCCGTAACCACCATCATTTTTACAACCGCCTCTCGATGTTTGTTGGAAACAATCGGGCAATAACATTTTTTTCTGCGCGCCTGAATGGCTTGCTCAGGCCTGGAAACTTCGCCAGCACGCGCCCCAACATTTTACGGCTTTGTTTTGCGCAAAACTCGACCCCCACCAGCTCAAGTACATCCCCACCCTCAAGACGTGACTTCGCATACAAATTGGCGGAGCGATTTTTAAGACAAATATGCCTTGCAGCACGGCAGTAATTCTGTTTATGGATCGTAATGCACTTCAGTTTGCAAGCTGCTGCATATTAAGTTTCAAAAGTAATGTATGCCGAATAGGGGATGATGTAATAATATGATATAGGTTGGAATTAAATAAGTAATTCGAATTATAAAGAAGACATATTGATGGTGTAATCCCTCCGCATTAATTAACTATAATTTGAGGCGTTACACAGGTTAATCAAATAAAACCCTCTAATGTCGTGTCAACAGATGTAAAATTAATTAACGGAATGTAACCTCCACCACTATGTTTGCGGTTTAATCACCGTGCGGGCAACCAGAAATCAATTAAACATATTTACAATGATCCCCACGTACCCTATTTACATCACTAACAATACCAGAGGGGGCGGTTGAGGCACGGGCGGAATTCGAAATGCGCGAAAAATGTATGGGCCTCCCGATATCTTGCAGTAATTGCACGTGCGGTGCCTGGTGTGTTCTTTTTAGGGCCAATTTGCGTCTTCCGGATCCCCTAAATGTATTTTGTTGGGTGGATATAAAGTACTCGACCCTTCAGAGGGCGATTATGTTATAGCTGACCTATTGATCAGCTCTACCAAACAAAGAAAGTCAGAGGTATTATAGAAAATGTAAAACAATCATGATCTCAGTTACTAATTACTGAACCCAGATGATTACAGACATCCTCCATCTCGTAGTTTGCTGTTTAATATATATTTTTGTGTAAATTTGGATACAATCAAGATCGGTTCTTATATAAAAATGTCTGAGTAACTCAAAAATTAGAACTGTATTCAAATATATTCGACTGTTTTTGAGTTACAGCCATTTAAAATCAAAAAGTGTACAATTGAAAATGTTCAAAAATTATAATTTGGTGTTTTATATATTTTTTCGTATAAATTTGTATAAAATATAGCACCGATCTTATATAAAAATGTCTGAATGTCAAATTTTCAAAGCGGATTCATTTATCTTCAACTGTTTTCGAGTTACAACCCTCTAAGTCAAAAAGTCTATAATTGAATGTGTTCAAACATTTTAATGCTGTTTCATATATTTTTGTGTAAAATGTTGACTAAATTCAAGTTATGTTCTTATACAAAAATGTCTGAGTGATTCAATCTTTAAAACCGCATTCATATATCTTCAACTGTTTACAAGTTATAGCCATTCAAAGTCAAAAAGTGTATAATTGAAGGTGTTCAAACATTTTAATTTGCTGTTTTATATAATTTTGCGTGTAAATTTGCGTAAAATCGAGATCACTTCTTCCACAAAAATGTCTGAGTGACTCACATTTTCAAATCGCAGTCACATATTTTCAACTGTTTTCGAGTTACAACTCTTTGTGCTTTGTGCTCAAACATTAGAGTTTACGGTTTAATATATTTTTTCGTGAAAATACTGTAAAAATCTAGACCCGCTCTTATATAAAAATGTCTGAGTGACTCAAATTTTCAAACTGCATTCACATATCTTCAACTGTTTTCGAGTTACAGCCCTTTAAATTCAAAAAGTGTATGATTGAAAGAGTCAAACATAATAAGTTGCTGTTTAATATATATTTTCGTGTAAATTTGGATAACATCGAGATCAGTTCTTGTATAAAAACGTCTGAGTAACTGCAAAATTCGAACCGCATTCAAATATGTTCAACTGTTTTTGAGTTACAGCCCTTTAAAGTCAAAAAGTGTAGAATTGAAACAAAATTAGAATTAACTGTTTTATATATTTTTTCGTGAAAATGTGCATAACATCTAGCTCGTTTTTATATAAAATGTCTGAGTGACTCGAATTTTCAACCCGGATTCACATATCTTCAACTGTTTTTGAGTTACAGCCCTTTAAATGCTAAAAGTATATGATTGAAAGTGTTTAATATACATTTTCGTGTAAATTTATATAAAATCAAGATCAGTTTTAAAACAAAAGTGTTGGTAACTCAAATTTTTAAATCATATTCACATATTTTCAACTGTTTTCGAGTTACGGCCCTTTAAAGTCAAAACGTTTATGATTGAAGGAGTTGATTATAAATTGCTGGTTTATATATTTTTTCGAGTAAATATGGATAAAATCAAGATAAATTCTTATTAAAAAAATATCTGAGTGACTCAAATTTTCAACCCATATTCACATATCTTCAATTGTTTTCGAGTTACAGCCCTTTAAACTCAAAAAGTGTATAATTGAAACAGTTCAAACATTATAATTTGATGTTTTATATATTTTTTCCTATAATTTTGACTAAATTCAAGATATTTTGTTATACAAAAATATCATATTGACTCAAATTTTTAAACCGCATTCACATATCTTCAACTGTTTACGAGTTATAGCCATTCAAAGTCAAAAAGTGTATAATTGAAGGTGTTCAAACATTTTAATTTACTGTTTTATATAATTTTGAGTATAATTTGACAAAATTCAAGATACGTTCTTATACAAAAATATCTGAATTTTTAAACCGCGGTGAAAATATATTCATATATTGATCACCAAATACTATAGTATTTTATTTTTGGCGAAATTTTTAAATTTCAATCACATTTATTTACATACACATTTTATTCAGCTATAACTCAATTTGTAGCAATTGAATATTGCTACAAATTATCAGCTATAGTGAAAATATGTTAATAAATCACCAAATACAAACTGAAATTGTTAAACAAATAATTGTATTTTTGACGAATTTTTTAAATTTGAATCATATTTATTTACATACATATTTTATTTAAACAGCTATCACTCGATTTGTAGCAATTGAATATTGCTACAAATTGTGAACTATAGTGAAAATAAGTTGATATATTACCAAATATAAATTGAAGTTGTTAAACGAAAAATTGTATTTTTGTCGAATTTTCAATCACATTTATTTACATACACATTTTACTAAAACAGCTATAACTCGATTTGTAATAATTGAATATTGCTAAAAATTTTGAATTATAGTGCAAACATATTCATGAATCACCTAATATAAATTGAAATTTTTAAACAAAAAATTGTATTTTTGACGAATTTTTAAAATTTCAATCACATTAATTTACATACACATTTTATTAAAACAGCTATAACTCAATTTCTAGCTATTGAATATTGCTACAAATAGTCAGATATGCTGAAAATATATTCATAAATCACGAAACATAAATTAAAATTGTTAAAGACAAAATTGTATTTTTGGCGAATTCTTAAAATTACAATCACATTTACTTACATACACATTTTATTAAAACAGCTATAACTCAATTTGTAGTAATTAAATATTGCTACAAATTGTTAGTTATAGTGAAAATATGTTAATAAATCACCAAATATAAATTGAAGTTGTTAAATAATAAATTGTATTTTTGGCGGATTTTTTAAATTTCAATCACATTTATTTACATACACATTTTATTAAAACAGCTATAACTCAATTTGTATCAATTTAATATTGCTACAAATTATCAGCTATAGTGAAAACATGTTGATAAATCACTAAATACAAATTTAAATTGTTAAGCATTAAATTGTATATTTGACGAATTTTTAAAATTTCAATCACATTTATTTACATACACATTTTATTAAAACAGCTATAACTCAATATGTAGTAACTAAATATTGCTACTAATTTTCAGATATAGTGAAAATATGTTCGTAAATCACTAATTATAAATTGAAATTGTTAAATAAAAAATTGAATTTTTGACGAATTTTTTAAAGTTTAATCACATTTATTTACATACATATTTTATTAAAACAGCTATAACTCAATTTGAGGCAATTGAATATTGCTAAAAATTGTCAGCTATCCTGAAAATATGTTAATAATCACCAAATATAAATTGAAAGTGTTAAAAAAAATTGTATTTTTGGCGAATTTTAAAAAATTTCAATCGCATTTATTTAGATACACATTTTATTAAAACAGCTATAACTCAATTTATAGTAATTAAATATTGCTATAAATTGTCAGCTATAGTGAAAATATGTTGCTAAATCACCAAATATAAATTAAAGTTGTTAAACAAAAAATTGTATTTTTGGCGAATTTTTTAAAATTTCTATCACATTTATTTACATACATATTTTATTAAAACAGCTATAACTCGATTTGTAAACTTATTTGTCCTAAAAAATTGTGCGGTAAAGAAACACGATTATATGTCCTACATTCATGATAAGAATAAAATATCGAGAAAAGTTTCTGGTCGCGCCAAACGGCAAAAAACGAACAATGGAAATGCGAAGTAACTGGAAAACAGTAAAAAGGTGAAAAGAGCGGTCGGCACAAAACGATTCGCGTTCGAAGTGGAGCGCTGGAAGTTGCAATTCGGTGTTTATGAAAAGTTTCCGGTTATTGGGAAAATACGGGGAACACATGCGACACATGTCGAGAATAATGGAAAATGGCCACATGAGAAAAGCGACCAGAAAAATAAAATTTATATTTAGTTTCACTATACAATTATTATCTTGGTATTCATTTAATAACTGAAAAAATATAGTAATGATATAATATTTATATATGTTATTATCTCTAAATAGATTAATATAGCTATCAAAAAATTCATTGCACATAGTTTTACTTTATAATAATTATATTTGTTGAATAATAATTTGGGACACCTTCTACTTTGAGTTTATTTGTAAATTAACCTAAATCATATATATATATATATATATATATATATATATATAGATTTTATATATCTTATGAGAAACAAATTTTATAGCTCACTGAAAATAATGATATTTTGTCTTCACCGGAATTAGAATGATAACCATAGTCTTAGTTTTCGTCCTATGTCTCAAATATATCATGATACATTTTTTAAAGTTTTAATCTATAAATATATTAATCAGGCTATAGAAAAGTCCATAGAAAATGGATTTACATATTATTGAATTGTAGTGAAAATCATTATTTTTGAAGAAAACGAAAATGTTATTCTATATTTTTACAGCTTAGAGAAATGTACTGAAAATAATGTTTTTTCGATGATTATATAGTATTCTAGCCTTTCTATACGTTATATTTGTATATAGTATAACGTATAGAAAGTCTATATTATAATAATAAGATTAATTTTATTTAGATTTTAAATTTTATTGAAACCAATACCGAACACCGTACTGATTTACATCTGCATCGTTTAAGTCAAGCAGATTCCCAGTACTTGATAAACTCGTAGTTTTTTCTACCCAACTTCGCAATTAACCCGCCCTTCTGCATTTCAAGCAGCCGAGGGATTACACTGCGCCCCCCCTCCAACAAAGAAACGAGCTCTAGCTATTACGGGCGGGGATTAGTGCGTCCGCGCGGCATCCCCAGGTATTTAATAAAGCCCGCAGCTGAAATATTCATAAATTCGAACGACAAACGGCAGCCCGACGGGGGTGGGGTGTAAAAACTGTGAGGCGGAAATTGTAATTTGTTGTAGGGGAGGGCGAACGATGGAGTGGAAACGTAAAGCGCGATGTTTAATCGCATGCTGTGCTGATAATGTTTGTGCTGTAGCCGTGAGGGATAAGTGTGGATTGAGTAGGATAAAACATAAAACACACAAGTGAGGAAATAAAAATACATGCTTACTTTCATATTCATCAATCTACCATAATCCATCCAATCTATAAAAAAAATACATAAAAATACATATAAGGGAGGAAATAAAAATTCATTCTTACTTCCATATTGATCAACCTACCATAATCGAGCCAATCTATCTATAGTTTAAACGTACCATAATTTCAATTGATATGCTTGTAATACTACAAAATATATAGAGTGTGTAGAATATATTCAGAATAGAGGACACATAACTTAAATGTAATGCAACAACAATTGAAATTATGGTGAATGTTATAAATATATCTCGTTACATTCTTTTTTTTATGAGATTAGCAAACATCTGCCATTTAGTCAATTTTGACTGCATTTATTCTAAACTAGCAGAATTATATTGTGAACATGTTTCCAATATTTATGGCAAGTTTCAACTTGTTTACACTTCTATAACTTAAATTCTGGCTCTATATCTATCAATAATCACATGAAACAACATTGCAATGTCATTCAAACATCTACCATTTTGTCAATTTTGACTACATTTATTCTAAACTAGCAGAAATATATTGTGAACATGTTTACAATATTTATGGCAAGTTTCAACTTGTTTACACTTCTATAACTCAAATAATGGCTCTATATCTATCAATAATCACATGAAATAACATTGCAATGTCATTCAAACATCTGCCATTTAGTCAATCTTGACTACATTTATTCTAAACTAGCAGAATTTTATTGTGAACATGTTCCCAATATTTATGGTAAGTTTCAACTTGTTTACATTTCTATTACTCAAATTATGGTTCTATATCTATCAATAATCACATGAAACAACATTGTAATGTCATTCAAACATCAGCCATTTAGTCAATTTTGACTACATTTATTCGAAACTAGCAGAATTATATTGTGAACATGTTTCCAATATTTATGGCAAGTTTCAACTTGTTTACACTTCTATAACTCAAATTATGGCTCTATATCTATTAATAATCACATGAAACAACATTGTAATGTCTTTCAAACATCTGCCATTTAGTCAATTTTGACTACATTTATTCTAAACTAGCAGAAATATATTGTGAACATGTTTACAATGTTTATGGCAAGTTTCAACTTGTTTACACTTCTATAACTCAAATAATGGCTCTATATCTATCAATAATCACATGAAACAACATTGCAATGTCATTCAAACATCTGCCATTTAGTCAATCTTGACTACATTTATTCTAAACTAGCAGAATTTTATTGTGAACATGTTTCCAATATTTATGGCTAGTTTCAACTTGTTTACATTTCTATAACTCAAATTATGGTTCTATATCTATCAATAATCATATGAAACAACATTGTAATGTCATTCAAACATCTGCCATTTAGTCAATCTTGACTACATTTATTCTAAACTAGCAGAATTTTATTGTGAACAAGTTTCCAATATTTATGGCTAGTTTCAACTTGTTTACATTTCTATAACTCAAATTATGGTTCTATATCTATCAATAATCATATGAAACAACATTGTAATGTCATTCAAACATCTGCCATTTAGTCAATTTTGACTACATTTATTCTAAACTAGCAGAAATATATTGTGAACATGTTTACAATGTTTATGGCAAGTTTCAACTTGTTTACACTTCTATAACTCAAATTATGGTTCTATATCTATCAATAATCACATGAAACAACATTGTAATGTCATTCAAACATCTGCCATTTAGTCAATTTTGACTGCATTTATTCTAACCTAGCAGAATTATATTGCGAACATGTTTCCAATATTTATGACAAGTTTCAACTTGTTTACACTTCTATAACTCAAATTATGGCTCTATATCTATTAATAATCACATGAAACAACATTGTAATGTCATTCAAACATCTGCCATTTTGTCAATTTTGACTACATTTATTCTAAACTAGCAGAAATATATTGTGAACATGTTTCCAATATTTATGGCAAGTTTCAACTTGCTTACAGTTCTATAACTCAAATTATGGCTCTATCTGTCAATAATCACATGAAACAACATTGTAATGTAATTCAAACATCTGCCATTTAGTCAATTTTGACTGCATTTATTCTAAACTAGCAGAATTATATTGTGAACATTTTTTCAATATTTATGGCAAGTTTCAACATGTTTACAGTTCTATAACTTAAATTATGGCTCTATATCTATCAATAATCACATGAAACAACATTGTAATGTCATTCAAACATCTGCCATTTTGTCAATTTTGACTACATTTATTCTAAACTAGCAGAAATATATTGTGAACATGTTTCCAATATTTATGGCAAGTTTCAACTTGCTTACAGTTCTATAACTCAAATTATGGCTCTATATCTATTAATAATCACATGAAACAACATTGTAATGTCATTCAAACATCTGCCATTTAGTCAATTTTGACTGCATTTATTCTAACCTAGCAGAATTATATTGCGAACATGTTTCCAATATTTATGACAAGTTTCAACTTGTTTACACTTCTATAACTCAAATTATGGCTCTATATCTATTAATAATCACATGAAACAACATTGTAATGTCATTCAAACATCTGCCATTTTGTCAATTTTGACTACATTTATTCTAAACTAGCAGAAATATATTGTGAACATGTTTCCAATATTTATAGCAAGTTTCAACTTGCTTACAGTTCTATAACTCAAATTATGGCTCTATCTATCAATAATCACATGAAACAACATTGTAATGTAATTCAAACATCTGCCATTTAGTCAATTTTGACTGCATTTATTCTAAACTAGCAGAATTATATTGTGAACATTTTTTCAATATTTATGGCAAGTTTCAACATGTTTACAGTTCTATAACTTAAATTATGACTCTATATCTATCAATAATCACATGAAACAACATTGTAATGTCATTCAAACATCTGCCATTTAGTCAATTTTGACTATATTTATTCTAAACTATCAGAAATATATTGTGAACATGTTTACAATATTTATGGCAAGTTTCAACTTGTTTACATTTCTATAACTCAAATAATGGCTCTATATCTATCAATAATCACAAGAAACAACATTGCAATGTCATTAAAACATCTGCCATTTAGTCAATTTTGACTACATTTATTCTAAACTAGCAGAAATATATTGTGAACATGTTTACAATATTTATGGCAAGTTTCAATTTGTGTACACTTCTATAACTCAAATAATAGCTCTATATCTATCAATAATCACATGAAACAACATTGCAATGTCCTTCAAACATCTGCCATTTAGTCAATCTTGACTACATTTATTCTAAACTAGCAGAATTATATTGTGAAGATGTTTCCAATATTTATGGCAAGTTTCAACTTGTTTACATTTCTATAACTCAAATTATGGCTCTATATCTATCAATAATGAACGTACTATAATTTCAATGATATATATATATATATATATATATATATATATATATATATATATATATATATATATATATATATATAAGAACTAGTGACCTTCTAGGCACTGCCACAAGGCAATACGAGAAATGGAATATTGACTTGACTTGACTTCACTTTACTTGACTTTACTTTGACTTGACTTGACTTGAATGGACTTGGAAATTTTAATTTTGTATAGTATATTACTTAACAAGAAACGAGTATGTTTTTATTTTGAAAAAAATTGACGCCTCAAATAACACCATTTAAAACCCCTGTGATTACATCAAACTATTATAACTTAGTGAATTCGCTTTTAATTATTCCATCCCTGTAAGTAGCTCGATTACTTCATGTCTGCTCGATGGCCTGAAGCAAAAAAAGAAAGAAGCAACCGCCTCTCAAGCGCGCAGCACTCGGGATCGCCGTTGATTAAAGAAACCCAACTTCCGTAACTGTTAAAGTTACAGACTGCGAAACTTATTATGCTCCATTAGATAAAGCGCTCGGGACGCAATGAAATCAATTAATTTACGAGCGACGCTTAGGGGGTGGGCGCATCTTGCGCATTACGAGCCATTACAGTTCGCTCTTGGTAAAATAATTGCAGGTATCATTGCTAATATGATGCAGAATGAGTATTGAGGGGGTTAAAGTTCAAAGAGATTTGTTGGTCGTTTAATGGTGCACGGAAATCGTGGGGGGTGGATGGCGGCCAACGGCTCGCGCTTTGAGTATATCAGTTACGAATAATTCCTCTGATGTATGATATGCGATTGATGTTGAAAAGGTCTCCGCGCTACATTCGGCAGAGGAAATTCATAAATCGTCGAGTGGACACGTTATAAATCAAATTTATTTTTATTTATGAAATACGTATTGTACACTAAAATAACATACCTTGTATTTTTTTTTTGTAATACTGTTCTTGATTAAAACGACCTACATGTTACGGTGATGGCGGTAACTTATTTCAAACGCCTTTTAATAATAATAACATTTTATTTTCCAACAGTTGCCCATTTACAGAAAAAATATACTCAAATGGAACTAATAATAATGAATGAATTTATTAATATAAAAGCCTGTAGTATATTCACAAAATAATCTCGCAAAATCATCTAAAAATCCAATCACGCACACCAAATTAACCCGCAAATAGATTATCAACTTTAAAATTACAGCCTGAAGGAATTCGAGCAAACATTCAGCAATTGTACTCTTTCATCTGCAAATTGCCGCGCTGATTTTGCAAGAAAACGAACTCACTGGGTATTGAGCTCGACTCTGATTCATGGACAGCGCGTAGTAAACTTTTGTGGACCAACGGGGGACGGCGAGGGTTTAGATAATGCACAACCCCGTAACCACCCCTCAAGCATGCATCATAAAGTGTCTGCGCGCCGTCCGGGCGAAATCGCGGCATTGTCGCGCCCCAACTTTGGGTGATTTACGAGCGCACAGCGCGAAACTTGCCGCCGTTTAGCTGTGGGTAATTTAAGAAATCATATTTAAAAGTCACCAAAAATGTTATCAGCATAAAACAGCGCGGGTTTCAAAATGGAATTGAAGAGTTTTAGTGGCGGCTTGACTTTATTTCGTGAACAATGAGGTATTTTAACTAAAATATTCCAAGAGTTTCCTCTGAAATTCAACTCAAATTCAAGCTACATTTAGTTAGCTAGAAACTTACAATAATATTTTCTATGCCAGTTTTTTTTGTTGAAGATTTGGTGTTATTTTGTGTAACTGAAGCTACATTTGGTTGCTAGAAACTTTAACATTAGTTTATATATTTGTAGATATAAGAAAAACAGTGTGACTGACTTTTATTATGGATATATTTATGAAGTTGAAATTATAGACTGCTGTATAGGTGGATTCATAATTTAACAATTCGTAATAAATTTAATCCTAGAAACTAAAACTAAGTTATTATAAAATTGTATTTAGTACTTATTTAGCTTGAAAATAAATCTGCATATGTTTATTTTGGTCAATTAATAACGTCTTAATGCGGAAAAGTACAAGGACACATAACTTTTCGATAAAAAATTTTTGTTAAAAAAACCGTAATAAATTGAATACATAAATTTAAAACTAAATGATGATAGAATTATATTTGGTAATTATTTAGCTTGAAAATAAAGCTATATTTGTTTATTTTGGTTTATTAATAACGTCTCAATGTGGAAAAGTTCAAAGACATATAACTTTTCGATAAAAACTTTTAGTTAAAAAAAACGTAAAAAATTGAATCCTTGAAATTAAAACTAAATGGTGATCGAATTAAAATTTGGTAATTATTTAGCTTAAAAATAAAGCTGTATTTGTTTATTTTGGTCCATTAATAACATCTGAATGCGGAAAAGTTCAAAGACACATAACTTCGATAAAAACTTTTAGTTAAAAAAAACGTAAAAAATTGAATCCTAGAAATTAAAACTAACTGATGATAGAATTATATTTGGTAATTATTTAGCTTGAAAATAAAGCTGTATGTGTTTATGTTGGTCAATTAATAACGTCTCAATGCGGAAAAGTTTAAGGACACATAACTTTTCCATAAAAACTTTTTATTAAAAAAAACGTAATAAATCTAATCCTTGAAATTAAAAAAAATGATTATAGAATTATGTTAGGCACTTATTTAGCTTGAAAATAAAGCTATATTTGTTTATTTTGGTCAATTAATAACGACTCAATGCGGAAAAGTTCAAAGACACATACATTTTCGATTCAAACTTTTTGTTAAAAAAAACGTAAAAAATTTAATCCTTAAAATTAAAACTAAATGATAATTGAGTTATGTTGGCCTCTTATTTAGCTTACAAATGAAGCTGTATTTGTTTATTTTGGTCAATTAATAACGTCTCAATGCGGAAAAGTACAAGGACACATAACTTTTCAATAAAAACTTTTTATTAAAAAATACGTAATAAATTGAATCCTTGAAATTAAAACTAAATGATGATAGAATTATATTTGGTAATTATTTATCTTGAAAACAGAGCTGTATTTGTTTATGTTGGTCAATTAATAACGTCTAAATGCGGAAAAGATCAAAGACACATAACTTTTCGATACAAACTTTTTGTTAAAAAAACGGTAATAAATTTAATCCTTGAAATTAAAACTAAATGATTATAGAATTATGTTTGGCACTTATTTAGCTTGAAAATAAAGCCATATCTGTTTATTTTGGTTGATTAATAACGTCTCAATGTGAAATAGTTCAAAGACTTATAACTTTTTGTTAAAAAATAACGTAATAAATTTAGTTCTTGAAATTAAAACTAAATAATTATAGGATTATGTTTCACACTTATTTAGCTTGAAAATAAAGCTATATTTGTTTATTTTGGTCGATTAGTAACGTCTCAATGTGGAAAAATTCAAAGACATATAACGTTTTGATAAAAACTTTTTGTTAAAAAAAAACGTAAAAAATTGAATCCTAAAAATTAAAACTAAATGATAATTGAGTTATGTTGGCCTCTTATTTAGCTTACAAATGAAGCTGTATTTGTTTATTTTGGTCAATTAATAACGTCTCAATGCGGAAAAGTACAAGGACACATAACTTTTCAATAAAAACTTTTTATTAAAAAATACGTAATAAATTGAATCCTTGAAATTAAAACTAAATGATGATAGAATTATATTTGGTAATTATTTATCTTGAAAACAGAGCTGTATTTGTTTATGTTGGTCAATTAATAACGTCTAAATGCGGAAAAGATCAAAGACACATAACTTTTCGATACAAACTTTTTGTTAAAAAAACGGTAATAAATTTAATCCTTGAAATTAAAACTAAATGATTATAGAATTATGTTTGGCACTTATTTAGCTTGAAAATAAAGCCATATTTGTTTATTTTGGTTGAT
Source organism: Lordithon lunulatus (assembly GCA_963942505.1). Classification (NCBI taxonomy): domain Eukaryota; kingdom Metazoa; phylum Arthropoda; class Insecta; order Coleoptera; family Staphylinidae; genus Lordithon; species Lordithon lunulatus. The sequence goes on from OZ012675.1 coordinate 35,209,343, forward strand.
TAATAACGTCTCAATGTGAAATAGTTCAAAGACTTATAACTTTTTGTTAAAAAATAACGTAATAAATTTAGTTCTTGAAATTAAAACTAAATAATTATAGGATTATGTTTCACACTTATTTAGCTTGAAAATAAAGCTATATTTGTTTATTTTGGTCGATTAGTAACGTCTCAATGTGGAAAAATTCAAAGACATATAACGTTTTGATAAAAACTTTTTGTTAAAAAAAAACGTAAAAAATTGAATCCTAAAAATTAAAACTAAATGATGATTGAATTATGTTTGGCACTTATTTATCTTTAAAATAAAGCTGTGTTTGTTAATTTTGGTTAATTAATAACATCTCAATGCGGAAAAGTACAAGGGCACATAACTTTTCGATACAAACTTTTTGTTAAAAAAACGTAATAAATTTAATCCTTGAAATTAAAACTAAATGATGATAGAATTATATTTGGTAATTATTTAGCTTGAAAATACAGCTGTATTTGTTTATTTTGGTCAATTAGTAACGTCTCAACGCGGAAAAGTTCAAAGACACATAACTTTTTGATAAAAACATTTGTTAAAAATTATGTAATAAATTGAATCCTTAAAATTAAAACTAAATGATAATAGAGTAATGTTTGCCACTTATTTAGCTTGAAAATAAAGCTATATTTGTTTATATTGGTCAACTAATAACGTCTCAATGCGGAAAAGTTCAAAGACACATAACTTTTCGATAAAAACTTTTTGTTAAAAATTAAGTAATAAATTGAATCCTTAAAATTAAAACTAAATGATAATAGAGTTATGTTTTCCACTTATTTAGCTTGAAAATAAAGCTGTATTTGTTTATTTTGGTCGATTAGTAACGTCTCAATGTGGAAAAATTCAAAGACATATAACGTTTTGATAAAAACTTTTTGTTAAAAAAAACGTAAAAAATTGAATCCTAAAAATTAAAACTAAATGATAATAGAATTATATTTGGCACTTATTTAGCTTGACAATAAAGCTATACTTGTTTATTTTGCTCAATTAATAACGTCTCAATGCGGAAAAGTTCAAAGACATAACTTTTCGATAAAAACTTTTTATTAACAAAAATTAATAAATTGAATCCTTGAAATTAAAACTATCTTCGCTGTCATAGAAGATATATACGGTTTTTAATCGTGAAAATAGATGAATATGAAAAAGTAGCATATATCATGCTCAAACTTAAAAAATATAATAGAAATTGAATTCAAAATGACAAATTTAATCAGATATCTTCGCTATCCTAGAAGATACATTAGATTTTAAAGCGTGAAGTTACATGAATATCATTCTGTAGCATATATCTTGCTCTAAAATAAGAAATATAAGAGTTATTGAATTGAAAATAGCAAATTTAATTTCTTGATTCAATTTTACTGTAGAAAACTGTATATATCTTCAGATATCTTCACTATCATAGAAAATACATGCGCTTTTTCTTCATGAAAATAGATGAATATCAATAAGTAGCATATATCTTGGTCTAACTTAAAAAATAGAAGAGATATTGACTTCAAAAAAGCAAATTTAGCTTCTTAGTTCAATTTTACTATAGATAACTGTACATATCTTTAAAAATCTTCATTTTTCTATAGAATACGCAAGATTTTTAAAGGTGAAAATAGATGAATATCAAGAAGTACCATATATCTTGCTCTAACTTCAAAAATATAAAAGATATTAAATTCAAAATGGCAAATTTAGTTTCTTCATTGAATTCTACTATAGCAAAACTGTATATATCTTCAAATAACTTCACTATCATAAAAGGAGCATACGATTTTTAATCGTGAAAATAGATGAGTGTCTAATAGTGTCATATATCTTGCTCTAAAATAAAAAATATAAGAGATATTGAATTCAAAATGACAAATTTAGTTTCTTCATTGAATTCTACTATAGAAAACTGTATATATCTTCAAATAACTGCAGTATCATAAAAGGTGCATACGATTTTTAATCGTGAAAATAGATGAGTGTCAAATAGTGGCATATATCTTGCTCTAATATAAAAAATATAAGAGATATTGGAGTAAAAACAGCAAATATAGTTTCTTGAATCAATTTTACTATAGAAAACTGTATATATCTTCAGATATCTTCACCATCCTAGAAGATAAACAAGGTTTTAAAGCGTAAAATAGATGAATTTCAAACCGGAGCATTATTATTGTTCTAAAATAAAAAGTATAAGAGATATTAAATTCAAAATAGCAAATATCTATATTCTTCAGCGAATTTTACCTAAGAAGACTGCATATATCTTCAGATATCTTTACTATCATAGAAGGTGCATACAATTTTTAATCGTGAAAATAGATGAATATCAAAAAGTGGCATATATCTGTCTCTAACATAAAAAATATGTGTGATATTGAATTCAAAATAGCAAATATAGTTTCTTCATTCAATTTTACAATAGATCATTGTATATATCTTCAGATATCTTCACCATCATAGGAGATACATACGGTTTTTAATCATGAAAATAAATTAATATCAAACAGTAGCATAATTCTTGTTATAACAAAAATTATAAGTATGGAATTCAAAATAGAAACTATAGTTTCTTCATTCAATTTTACTATAGAACACTGTCTTCAGATCGTAAAAGATATATACGGGTTTTAGTCGTGAAAATTGATCAACATCAAAAAGTAGTATATATCTTACTCTAACTTAAAAAATATAAGAGATATTGAGTTCAAAATAACAAATATAGTTTCTTCATTTCATTTTACTATGGAATACTGTATATATCTTCAGATATCTTCGCTATCCTAAAGATACACAAGGTTTTAAAAAGTGAAAATAGATGAATTTCAAACAGTAACATTATTTTTGTTCTAAAATATAAAATATAATAGATATTGAATTCAAAATGGCAAATATAGCTTCTTCATTCAATTTTACTATAGAAAACTGTATATATCTTCAGATATCTTCACCATCATAGAAGATACATACTGTTTTTAATCGTGAAAATTGATAAATATCAAAAAATAGCATATATCTTACTCTAACTTAAAATGTATAAGAGATATTGAATTCAAATTAGCCAATATAGTTTCTTCATTCAATTCAACTATAGAAAACTCTGTACATCTTCAGATATCTTCGTTATTACAGAAGATAAACAATGTTTTAAAGCGTGAAAATAGATGAATATCAAACAATATCTGAAATCATGCTCTAACTTAAAAAATATAAGTGATTGATTGAGTGATTGAATTTAAAATAGCAAATACAGTTTTTTCATTCCAATTTTACTATAGAAAACTGTATATATCTTCAGATATCTTCGCTATCCTAGTAGATGCACAAGGTTTTGGCGTGAAAATATATGAATATCAAACAGTAGCGTTATTCTTGTTCTAAAAAAATATTATAAGAGATATTGTATTCAAAATAGCAAATATGATATCTTTATTCAGTTTTACTATAGAACACTGTATATATCTTCAGATATCGTCACCATCATAGAAGATACATACTATTTTTATTCGTGAAAATCGATAAATATCAATAAGTGGCGTATATCTTACTCTAACTCAAAATATATAAGAGATATTGATTTCAAAATAGCAAATATAGTTTCTTCATACAATTTTACTATAGAAAACTGTTTATATCTTCAGATGTCTTCGATATTCTAGAAGATATACAAGGTTTTAAAGAGTGAAAATAGATGAATATCAAACAGTATCTTCAATCATGCTCTAACTTGAAAAATATAAGTGATATTGAATTCAAAATAGCAAATACAGTTTTTTCGTTCTATTTTAATATAGAAAACTGCACATATCTTTAGATATCTTCGCTATCCTAGAAGATACACAAGGTTATAAGGCGTAAAAATGGATAAATATCAAACAGTAGCATTATTCTTGTTCTAAAACAAATATTATAAGAGATATTGAATTCAAAATAGCAAATATAATATCTTCATTCAATTTTGCTATAGAACACTGTATATATCTTCAAATATCTTCACCATTATAGAATATACATACTATTTTTAATCGAGAATATTGATGAATATCAAAAAGTTGCATATATCTGACTCTAACTTAAAAAATATAAGAGATATTGAATTAAAAATGGCAAATATAGTTTCTTCATTCAATTCTACTATAGAAAACTGTATACATCTTCAGATATCTTCGCTATTCTAGAAGATACACAAGGTTTTAAAGTGAAAATACATTAATTTCAAACAGTATCATTATTCTGGTTCTAAAACAAAAATTTGAAAAGATATTGAATTCAAAATAGCAACTATAACTTCTTCTTTCAATTTTACTATAGAACATTGTATACATCTTCACATATCTTCACAATATTTGAAAATACATAAGGTTTTTAATCGTGAAAATATATGAATATCGAAAAGGAGCATATATCTTGCTCTAACATAAAAAATAGAAGAGATGTTGAATTCAAAATAGCATATATAGTTTCTGCATTTAATTTTACTATAGAAAACTGTATATATCTTCAGATATCTTTGATATCCTAGAAGATACACAATGTTTTAAAGGGTGGAAATAGATGAATTTCAAACTGTAATATTATTCTTGTTCTAAAATAAAAATATAAGAGATATTAAATTTAAAATGGCAAATATAATATCCTCATTTAATTTTACTATAGAGCACTGAATATATCTTCAGATATCTTTATCATCATAGAAGCTACATCCGGTTTTTAATCGTGAAAATTGATAGAATATTAAAAAGTAGCATATATCTAACTCTAAGTTAAAAAATATAAGAGATATTCAATTCAAAATAGCAAATATAGTTTCTTAATTCAATTTTACTATAAAACACTGTATATATCTTCAGATATCTTCGTTATCCTAGAAGGTACGCAAGGTTTTAAAGCGTGAAAATAGATGAATATCATAAAGTAGCATTTATCTTGCTCTAACTAAAAACATATAAGAGAAATTGAATTCAAGATCGCAAATTTAGTTTCTTCATTCAATTTTATTATAGAATACTGTATATATCTTCAGACATTTTCACTATCCTAGAAGATACACAAGGTTTTTAAGCGTGAAAATAATCGATTAACAAAAAGTAGTATTTTTCTAATTAAAAAAATATAAGATATATTGAATTCGAAACGGCAAATTTTATAATAAAATTGAATCAAGAATTTTATTATAGAAAACTGAATATATATTCAGATATCTTAACTATCCTAGAAACTGCACCGGGAGTTAAAGCGTGGAAATAGATGAATATTAAACTACGCACTATATATCTTGCTCTAACTTAAAAAATATAAGAGATATTGATTTCAAAATAACAAATTTAGATTCTTCATTCAATTCTACTATAGAAAAATGTATATATCTTTAAAAATCTTCTGTTTCGTAGAGAATACACAAGATTTTTAAGCGTGAAATTAGATGAGTATCATTTAGTAGCATATATCTTGCTCTAACATACCAAATATAAGAGTTATTGAATTCGAAATAGCAAATTTAATTTCTTCATTCAATTTTACAATAGAAAATTGCATGTGTCTTCAGATATCTTTACAGTCCTAGAACATACATAAGGTTTTTAAGCGTGAAAATAGATTAATATCAAAAAGTAGCATTTATCTTGATCTTACTTAATAAATATAATATGTATTGAATTCGAAATGGAAAATTTAGTTTCTTCATTTAATTTTACTGTAGATAACTGTAAATAACTTCAAATATCTTTACTTAACTAAAAAATTCACAAGGTTTTTAAACGTGAAAATAGATGATTATCAAAATGTAGCATTAAACTTGTTCTAAAATAAAAAGTATAAGAGATCTTGACTTCAAAATGGCAAATTTAGTTTCATCATTCAATTTTACTATAGAAAGTTGTAGATATCTTCATATATCTTCAGTTTACTAGAAGATATATAAGGTATTTAAGTATGAAAATAGATCAAAAAGAAGCAATTGTCTTCCTCTATTAAAAAAAAATGTTTTGCGGTTCTCATGCCCCAAACTCAATAAGTGTGTGCTCGCTCAAGGCTTCCTCGTCTGTGACTGAGGTGTACGGCAGAGTTAAGAATGGAAATTTCTTAACTCTGCCGTACACCTCAGTTGTTGCGAAAGCACACGCAAATCTATATATCCTACTAGCATTTTATCAGTATTCTACATAATCGATAGCCGGCTTTTTGCTATCCATCTCCAGGGATAAAAAACTTCGGTGCAAGTTTCACAATAATCCGCAGCATAATGGCCTTTTTATGCCGTTACTCGCTAATTAATGGCCGCACCGGAAAGCGCCTTTGCAACCCACGAAAAAAAAAGACCAGTGTAACGGTTCCGTTGCGCGCTTATAATTAAACCATTGGGGGGGTGCTGGCCATTAATTTAAATTACCAGGCGAAAATTAAAAGGATTTTTATATAACAAATTTATAATATAAAAGCAACACGCTAATGAATTTAATGAAACGACCTTTTTTTATGATGATCTTTGGTTTGTATTATATGAATTATATAATGTTTGATTATTACTATTATATAGCGCGGGGGAGGCATGCAATCAAAATAAAAGCACCTGAATTAGTCGGGCGAAATCCAATTTACTTCCCATCGGCATTATTTATTCAGCCGAACAAATGCTATTTCATCTGGCTGGAATGCATTTATATTAAAATTAAAATTAAAATCGAATCGCAAACGCTAATTATTAATTAACTCGGCTGTGCGAGTGCGAGCGGAATTGGTGTAAATTGTGCTTGGCAATTTGGAAATATTTAGTGTCATATGTATTAAACAAACTGCATTTTCATACCCATAGTCGTGGAAACAAAAAAAATAGTTGAACAAGCGTAATAAATCCTGTACTAAATCGTAACATTTTCGTTGTAACATGTCAATTGTATGGAAAATTTGGATTAATTAGTGGGGGGATTTTTGTAATTTTGTGCGGATATGCTAAATAAAGGTCTTTTTAGTGCAAAACTGATTATTTTAATTACCCTCAATTATAACTACTCATTGTAGTAGGTTTGAGTCACTTTTTTACTTGTATGTGATTTATAAGTTATATATAAAATTATTTAATTCCATTAGTCTACAATCAACCACTGCGGCAATATTTTAACATATCTCTTGCGTCGTGCAGGACTAATTACGCTATAAAACGACACTGGCGTTAATTTTTTTAATTAGCATTTTTACTATTAAACAGTGGGGAGATAAAACTACGTACAACGGGGCCATAACGTAAGATATTTAATTCTGGCACTCGTAAAAGATTATAGTACGCCGTGCTGTTGCAGAATAACTCGCGATACGAGGGTGTAATTGCTACGCGTACGCATTCGGGCATAAATTTTAATCATGTTGGCTATATAAAGCACCCCGCTGTCTATGCTAGAGTAAAATGAAATGCGATGTGTGTGTATTAAACTTTTTTATACGTAAATAAATACAAACTTGTAATGAGGAGCTGATAAATTATATAATTTTATTATATACTATGGAATTAATTATCCTACATATCGGTATTTCAAATTTTTTGTAAGCACATTTTCCTTCGAAATTTTTCAGGCTCACATTTTTTTCAATCCGATCGATATGAAATTTTACTTTCCCTACCTTCAAAATTTTTCAGCCTCAAATTTTTTTCAATCCGATCGATATGAAATTTTACATACTCATTTTAGGTCTTATTTTGAATATCGGAGGCGATTTTCAGCCATTTTCAACCACAATTTTTTGAATTATCGACGATTTAATTCGCCTGAAAACTAAAATTCACATTTTTTCAGTAAAATATAAAACTAGTTTCCCTTATGAAAAAAACTATGTGCGATACAGTTTTGGATAGCTTGATTAATCTACTTTAAGATTATAATGAGAAGTGTGCATGTAGGTAGTATATTTTTCTGAGATATTGACTGAAAACCAAGAGCATGTTTTCTGAAATTCTTTCAGGCGCAAAACAAAAACTAGCTGAAAGTAAAATCTGAAATTTTCAAAATATATTCAGTTGAGTATCTAGAATTGAAATATAAAATTTAAAGTCGATTGAAGAAACTTGATTTTTCAGTCAAAATTCACTTTTTCAGGATTTTTCAGTAAGCTGTAACTACTAACTCAAATAAGATAAAAGCGATTGTAATATGTTTTTGTATAGCCTTATAAATCTACTTTCATATGATAATAGAAATAGTTAAATAATGTGTTAATTTTTTGAAATATTGACTGAAAACGAATACCATGTTTTCAGAAGTTTTTCATTGATAACTGAAAAACTAAAAGCCTGAAACGACTAAAACCTTCAAAATAATGTTTATTTGATCAGTAATAATGTATATGCAAATTTTAAACAAAATCGAAAAAATGTCAAATTTCGTCAAAAATCGAAAGGGTTTAACCTTCGAAATTTTTCAGCCACAAATTTTTTTCAATCCGATCGCTATGAAATTTTACATACTCATTTTAGATCTTATTTTGAACATCGGAGGCGATTTTCAGCCATTTTCAACCACAATTTTTTGAATTATCGACGATTTAAATCGCCTGAAAACTAAAATTTACATTTTTTCAGTAAAATATAAAACTAGTTTCCCGTATGAAAAAAACTATGTGTGATACAGTTTTGGATAGCTTGATTAATCTACTTTAAGATTATAATGAGAAGTGTGCATGTAGGTAGTATATTTTTCTGAGATATTGACTGAAAACCAAGAGCTTGTTTTCTGAAATTCTTTCAGGCGCAAAACAAAAACTAGCTGAAAGTAAAATCTGAAATTTTCAAAATATATTCAGTTGAGTATCTAGAATTGAAATATAAAATTTGAAGTCGATTGAAGAAACTTGATTTTTCAGTCAAAATTCACTTTTTCAGGATTTTTCAGTAAGCTGTAACTACTAACTCAAATAAGATAAAAGCGATTGTAATATGTTTTTGTATAGCCTTATAAATCTACTTTCATATGATAATAGAAATAGTTAAATAATTTGTTAATCTTTTGAAATATTGACTGAAAACGAATACCATGTTTTCAGAAGTTTTTCAGTGATAACTGAAAAACTAAAAGCCTGAAACGACTAAAACCTTCAAAATAATGTTTATTTGATCAGTAATAATGTATATGCAAATTTTAAACAAAATCGAAAAAATGTCAAATTTCGTCAAAAATCGAAAGGGTTTAACCTTCGAAATTTTTCAGCCACAAATTTTTTTCAATCCGATCGCTATGAAATTTTACATACTCATTTTAGGTCTTATTTTGAACATCGGAGGCGATTTTCAGCCATTTTCAACCACATTTTTTTGAATTATCGACGATTTAATTCGCCTGAAAACTAAAATTCACATTTTTTCAGTAAAATATAAAACTAGTTTCCCGTATGAAAAAAACTATATGTGATATATTTTTGGATAGCTTAATTAATCTACTTTAAGATTATAATGAAAAGTGTGCATGTAGGTAGTATATTTTTCTGAGATATTGACTGAAAACCAAGAGCTTGTTTTCTGAAGTTCTTTCATGCTCAAAACAAAAACTAGCTGAAAAAAAAATCTGAAATTTTCTAAATATATTCAGATGAGTATCAAGAATCCAAATATAAAATTTGAAGTTGATTGAAAAAACTTGATTTTTCAGTCACACACAACTTTTTCAGGATTTTTCAGTAAGCTGTAACTACTAACTCAGATAAGATAAAAGCGATTGTAATATGTTTTTGTATAGCCTTATAAATCTACTTTCATATAATAATAGAAATAGTTGAATAATTATTTAATTTTTTGAAATATCGGCTGAAAACTAATACCATGTTTTCAGAAGTCGATTGAAAAAACTTGATTTTCAGGATTTTTCAGTAAGCTGTAACTCTTATTTCATAAAAGACAAAAGCGATTATAATATGTTTTTGGATAGCCTGATAAATTTATTTTCAGATTATAATAGAAATTGTTAGATATTTATAGCATTTTTTAAATATCGCTTGAAAACTAGTACCATGTTTTCAGAAGTTTTTTTTATTCATAACTGAAAAACTAAAAGCCGGAAAAGTCGATTGAAACAGTTTTACTGTCAAAATCAACATTTTTTAAGTTTTTTTTGTAAGCTATAACTCCTGTTTCTTAAAAGATAAAAGATAAAAGATAAAAGCTATTGTAATATGTTTCTGGATAGACTGATAAATCTATTTTTAAATACTAATAGACATTCTCCATACTTATTGTATTTTTCATAATATCATTTGTAAAATAATAGCATGTTTTTAGATGTTTTTCAGTCATAACTGATAAACCAGATACCTGAAACTTTTGAAAAATAATCAAAATAATATTAATCATTTGTAAAATAATAGCATGTTTTTAGCTATTTTTCAGTCATAACTGATAAACCAGATGCCGGAAACTTTTGAAAAATAATCAAAATAATATATATTTGGTCAGTTTTAGTGTGTATACAAATTTCAAAATACTGATCTCTTATCAGTTGAATAACCAATAATATTAATTCAAACCCAGCTCAGTGGCCGAGTGGTTAGAGGCGTCGTCCGTCTCGTACTGAGCATTGGGGAGCCTGAGTTCCATCCCCAGCGGTGAGCGAATTTTCGCGAATCTCCTTTCACAGTTTTTCAGAGGTTTTCTTTGAAGTTGAAGGTAAATACCGGGTGATTAAACTCTTCTGAGCTTCTCCGTTAACTGGTGGTAAAGCCTCACGACTGACAGCCCTATAAAAATAGAAGTTTTTTATTATTATTTCAAAATTCATATGCCGTGGTATATAATTTCCAAATATGCAATTTTAGTATCTGTTAGCATTTCTAATAGTTTCTTATTTTTTCTTTATTTTAAAGTATAGTTTGTTAAAATCGTATAACTAGTTTTTGAGAAATAGTGAATTTTGTAAAGTTTAAAATAATGTAAGCGCTCTGTCGACAACACAAGGTGTTTGCTAATTTTAATTTTTCTCAAAAACTAGCAGTACGAATAAATCAAACTATATTTAATTTTAAAGTACTATTATCATGTAATTACCATAATATTTCTATATTGTAACCTGATGCTTGTAAAGTATATTTAATTCATTTTGAAGTTAAGTAACATAACAACTTATAGCCAAGACTAATATTAAATACCTTACAACTTTGTTATTTGCGGAAAGCTTGTTATCTTAGAAATATATTTGTCCTTTGACTTGTTTATATAATCCCTTGGCCCAAGTTGCAATGCTCGTCCTACATAGCAATGCTCGCCCCGACATATAAGGGATGTTTTAGTTGTTTAAGTGTTTCCGGCAATAGCGTTGGACTGAAAACGCCTTGCAGCTTTTTCCACTGGGATACATATTATATTATTCTCTGTTTTATTAATTCCATCCTGCAGTTTTTATTTATTTTTATCTTACTACATCTAATGAAGTTGAACTTGCACAAATATTATATTTTTTTAAATTATTTCTTAGTGTCTTAGAGTCATTACAGTCTCACACATATTTTATTCTGTTAAAGATATTATTTTATATATAAAATAAATAATGCATTAATATCTATAGGTAACTCCTATTGCATAAAATAATAAATAATAAATAATATAGATATATAGATATGTAGATATATAGATATATAGATATATAGATATATAGATATATAAATATATAGATATATAGATATATATATATATATATATATATATATATATATATATATAGATATATAGATATATAGATATATAGATATATAGATATATAGATATATAGATATATAGATAAATGGATGAACACTGTTGCATTATTATAAGAGTTTACACTATTAACATTCTTCGACGTTGGTTATTATCCATTCTGACTGCAGTAATTTAGCTGCCCTGTCTGTGCTTAACCCCGCGGTTTAGCGTAAATACTATCCGCCCTCGCCAGAGGTGGATAATAATGCTCGCAACAAAGGTTTTAATTTTTACCAGTTTCAAACACCGTAACCGCTCAGAAAATGCATGAGTAAAATTAATAAAGACAAATTTAATTTAAATTTCGTATTTTCAAGTTCTTACAACACAATCCTGAGCAATTAAAGTACAGGACTCTGCGTTAAAGCTAAATAGATGTCATGAATATATTGAAAATATTCTCTAATTAAAATAAAGACGTAGATTCGAATTCAAACAAATCCACATAATAATGTTTTGACTTCATAACTTGGTGGTTAAGAGTCTGTAATTTAAGAACTAGTAACTGAGCAGGGGTAGAACTTACTAATTATTGAAAACATTTCGTTTATGAAAAGTATCAGTTGATAAATTTCATAAAATTTTAGATGCAATGCTATAAGATTCAAACAAATCTACATAAAACTGTTTTAGCTTCACACTGTCGGTGCTTTAAGAGCCTGTAACTTAAGAACTACTAACTGTGCAAGGGTAGCTCTTACTAATTCTTAAGAACGTAAAATTTTGATTAAGAAAAGTCATATTATTTGTTAGATTTCATAAATTTATAGCCGCAGTGTTATCGAATTCAAACAAATCCACATAAAAATTTATTGGTTTCACAGTTTTGGTACTTTAAGAGCCTGTAACCTAAAAACTGGTAACAGTGCAATGGTAGCACTTACTAATTCTTAAAGATCATGAAATTTTGTTTAAAAAAAGTCTTATTAGTTGATCAATTTCATAAAATTGTAGCAATTCCATAAAATTCAAAGAAACACACATAACAATTTTTGACTTCACATTGTTGGTGTTTTAAGAGCCTGTAACTTAAGAACTAGTAACGATGCAGGGATAGAACTTACTAATTCTTAAAGTACATGAAATTTTGTTTACGAAAAGTCGTATTAGTTGTTAGATATCATAAATGGCTACACATTTATGATATGCAGTGCTATCGAATTCAAACCAATCTACTGAAAACTATTTTGCCATCACACTGTTGATGCTTTAAGGGCCTATAACTTAAAAACTAGTAACTGAGCAGAGGTAGCACTAACTAATTCTTAAAGAACATAAAATTTCGTTAAAAAATGTCGTATTAGTTGATAAATTTAATAAAATTTCATGAAATTTCGTTTAAGAAAAGTTGTATTTGTTGATAGATTTCAGAATATAGTAGCAGCAATGCTGAAAAATTCAAATAAAGCCACATAACTATTTTGTACTTCTCCTTGTTGGTGTTTTAGGAGCCTGTAGCTTAAGAACTAGTATCTGTGCAAGGATAGCAGTCACTAATTCTTAAAGAACGAGAAATTTTGTTTAAGAAAAGGCGTATAAGTTGATAGATTTCATAAAATTGTAGCCGCAAGACTATAAAATTCAAAGAAACCCACATAAGAAAGTTGGACTTCAGACGGTTGGTGTTTTAACGGCCTGTAACTTAAGAAATATTAAAGATGTAGGAGTAGAACTTACTAATTCTTAAAGAACATAAAATTTTATTTACGAAAAGTCATATTAGTTGTTAGATTCCATAAATTTGTAGCCGCAGTGTTATAGAATCAAAACAAATCTACTTAAAAATATTTTGGCTTCACACTGTTGGTGCTTTAAGGGCCTGTAACCTAAAAACTAGTAACTGTGCAGAGGTGTTACTTACTAATTCTTAAAGAACATAAAATTTCGTCTAAGAAAAGTAATATTGGTTGATAAATTTCATAACATTTTAGCCGCAATGCTATAAAATTCAAACAAATTTACATAAATATGTTTTGGCTTCACACTGTTGGTACTTTAGGAGCTTGTAACTTAAAACCTGGTAATTGTGCAATGGTAGCACTTTCTAATTCTTAAATAATATGAAATTTCGTTTAAGAAAAGTAATATTGGTTGATAAATTTCATAAAATTTTAGCCGCAATGCTATAAAATTCAAACAAATTTACATAAATATGTTTTGGCTTCACACTGTTGGTACTTTAGGAGCCTGTAACTTAAAACCTGGTAATTGTGCAATGGTAGCACTTTCTAATTCTTAAAGAATATGAAATTTCGTTTATGAAAAGTCGTATTAGTTGATAAATTTCATAAAATTGTAGCTGAAATACTATAAGATTCACACAAATCCACATAAAAATATTTTGGCTTGACACTGTTGGTGATTTAAGAGCCTGTAACTGAAGAACTAGTAAATGTGCAAGGGTAGCACTTACTAATTCTTAAAGAACGTGAAATTTTGTATAATAAAAGTTGTTTTAGTTGTTAGATTTTATAAAGTTGTAGCCGCAGTGCTATCGAATTCAAACAAATCCACACAGAAATGCTTTGGCTTTACAGTGTTGGTGATTTAAGAGCCTGTAACTTAAAAACTAGCATATGTGTAGATATATCACTTGATAATTCTTATAGAACATACAATTTTGTTTAAGAAAAGTGGTATTAGTTGGTAGATTTCATAAAACTGACTGCGTAGAGCTATAGAATTCAACCAAACCCACATAACAATTATAGACTTTATACTATTAACAGATAGTCTCTGAAAAATGATGGAGGATGTTTCGCACCATTTCACTCATGACTGGGTTAGAAGAGACTGAGCATTGGGTGAGCGGGAGCCACCCAATGCTCAGTACGAGATGGACGGCGCCTCTAACCACTAGACTGAGTATAATCATTAAACTTATTCACTGTTGTATACGACTATAGACGATGTAAATAATGTTATTATTTAATAAAAAATATTGGCTAATTAAACTAACTATTAAATTTCAAACATTTACACTCGTTCAAATAAAAAATCACAAATCACCTCTGGAATTTATTTTTAAAACCATACACCACAAAATCCAGCGAGATTTACATACAGCAAACTTTTGCGCGGTGATAAAACTTGACTGCCCGTCTTCTTTTTCAATTTTTGCAACGGGCTGTCTTTTGTATGAAAGCAGACGTGGGGTGGCGGCAAGAAAGAAAAAAAATACATCCACCCGGAAAATCAAATCCACCGCACGAGTTTTTCGGTTTTATTGAATGGGAACGGAATAATGTGGGAGGACGGCGAAGTTTGCCGCGACAGAATCACGTTTAACATATTACAGGCCCGCCGCCATCCGCGCCGTCCTTGATACTTCTGACAGCGACCGCAGAGTCGTGAGGAATATGAAACGAACACGTGGATTGAATCCGAAAAGTACAAAATGGTCGCGTTCATGATATTCGGTTTATGGAATTTTAACTCAGATAGTCTCAATGTGGATTTATAGAGTAATATTTTATATTTAATATTTAAAAAAAAATTCACTTATGTCTTATGTCTAAAAAGAAAAATAAACATGGTGATCTTTCCCCTGGCTTCACCTCAGATTTCTGGGCTATGACCCTTCCCGGGCGAATAATTAAATCGCCCGGCGCATTCACCATTATTTTAATTTACATCGAAAAGTAAATATCATGTTTCGTAGTTGAAAAAATATAAAAAAATAATATTTACCAACAAAAAAAAAACGATAATATTAATATAGTATGACATAAGATGTTGGATCCAGCTGAAGGAAAGAAGTCCTGAAAGCCTGAACATAAATTAAAGCCGGATTTCTGGCGGTGAGTCGCCAGAAAAACTTCGCTCTCCTTAATGCGGGCGAAACTTTTCTCTCGCTGCGGACTAATTTTTTTATTGCATCCGCTTGCTGTGACGAATGATGGTCACAGTAAGTGGTGGCAATAAAACGGAGTATAATATAAAGGACACTCATGGAAATTGCATTACATCTAACAATACTTATATATTCAGTATGGGAGTGAAGTGAAAAGCAAGTTACAAATCTTAATTACTAAACACTATGTTTATCAAAAAATAAAGACAGATTTAGCCCAGAAAAATTTCAATTGACGCCAGAAAAACCCCATATAACATTTTAAAAAAAACCAAGAAAAATAAATAATACTAAGATTCATAAAAAATTACCAAGGTGTATAAAAATGGGGTTGTTGATGTTTGCTGGTGTGTTTTCTGTGTTTTTCTGGGGTTAATTGAGATTATATTGCGGTTAATTGGGGTTTTTTTTCTGGGGTTTGAGGTTGATTGAGGGGGGTCGTGATAGGTTGAGGTGGGTTAAGGTGGGTTGAGT
The DNA here is from genome assembly GCA_963942505.1 of Lordithon lunulatus. Taxonomy (NCBI): domain Eukaryota; kingdom Metazoa; phylum Arthropoda; class Insecta; order Coleoptera; family Staphylinidae; genus Lordithon; species Lordithon lunulatus. Next base: position 35,225,398 of record OZ012675.1, read on the forward strand.
TGGGTTGAGTTGGGTTAAGGTGGGTTGAGGTGCGTTGAGTTGGGTTGAGATGGGTTGAGGTAGGTTGAGGTGAGTTTAGGTGGGTTGAGGTGGGGTGAGGTGGGGTGAGGTAAGTTGAGGTAGGTTGAGGTGCGTTTAGGTGTGTTTAGGTGGGCTGAGGTAAGTTGAGGTGGGTATTTTTAGATTGAGGTGGGTTAAGATGGGTTGAGGTGGGTTGAGATGGGTTGAGGTGGGTTGAGGTGGGTTGAGGTGGGTTGAGGTGGGTCGAGGTGGGTCGAGGTGGATTGAGGTGGGTTGAGGTGCGTTTAGGTGGGTTGAGGGGGGTATTTTTTGATAAATCGGTTTTTGAAACTCCTGCCCTAATTTTTCGATTTCCAGTGAGTTTTTCTGGGGTTAAATGAGATTATTTTGCGGCTAATTGGGGTTTTTTCTGGGGTACGCTTGATTGAGGTGGGTTAAGATGGGTTTAGGTGGGTAGAGATGAGTTGAGGTGGGTTTAGGTGGGTTTAGGTGGGTTGAAGTGGGTCGAGGTGGGTTGAGGTGGGTTCAGGTGGGTTGAGGTGCGTTTAGGTAGGTTGAGGTGGGTTTAGGTGCGTTGAGGTGGGTTGGGATGGGTTGAGGTAGGTTGATGTGCGTTTAGGTGGGTTGAGGTGGGGTGAGGTGGGGTGAAGTAAGTTGCGGTGGGTATTTTTTGATAAATCGGTTTTTGAAACCTCTCTCCTAATTTTTCGATTCCCAGAGTTCCATATAAACTACTACAGAAAAGTAGGGATACTCATATAAAAACGCTAAATATTTGTACTGTTAGCGATTAATTTACTCTCCCCACTATGATTTTTGGCATTAAAAGTTTCAATCAGATATTTCTTTTTTCAATTGGGTCATCGCAATCAGCCCCAACCAACTTCCCAATTAAAATTCATTTTGTCGCCGGCAATTTTAAACCGGGTTGGGGATCACTCTCTAATCGGGCCGCCCGCGGCCCGGTTAATTGGCCGTTAGGGGGATATTCCGTTTTGTTAAATGGCAACGCACCCCCTTGCAAAACCCCGATTCAACTCAATTAGCCGATATGAAATCTGCCACCCTGCTAGTATTATTATTAGAAAAATCTACCAAAAAAAAACGACAGGTTAGAAAAAGATGGAACGAAAAATACAAATACAAAGGATGAACGAAAGAAATGTCTATATTATACGGTAGAAGGCATATAATTTAAAAAAATTACAAAAAACCGACAATGCTATTATATACTTATACATATTTTGTATATTAGTAAGTTATATATCTATAAATCTTATCAAAATATGTATTGGGAACTAAATCGTGACCGTGAGAAAATTCGTAAAACAGGTGTGATCTTAATTATCTCCCAAAAAAAAATTCAATTAACCAAAAAAAAAACTCTCAACTAACCCTATTAACGTCAGAATAACATTTCAACTCAAAAATATGAATCTGAAACTCGTTTTTCGATTTTATAAAATTACCCTGAATATATTCATAGTCATGTTTACTCTCCACAAAGTTTGAAAAATGTATCTCAATTATGTATAGACTTTTTGGACTGTTAAACCCAAAAAATATAAATCTGCTATTAGTTAAGGGACACAAATTACCCTGAATATATTCATAAATAGTCATGTTTACTCCCCACAATGTTTGAAAAACTATGTATAGACTTTTTGGACTGTTAAACCCAAAAAAAAATAATCTGGGGTCAAGGGACAAAAAGTGCTATAATTCTGTTCGTAGTTTTCAGTATTTTACAAAATTACTCTGAGTTTGTTCAATTATAGTCATATTTTATCCGCACAAAGTATGAAATATGTATCTCAATTATATGTAGTCTTTTTAGACTATTAAACCTAAAAAATACAAATCTGATATAAGTCAGTGAACAAAAAGTATTATAACTTTGTTTGTAGTTTTTAAAATTTCATGAACATACACTGAATATATTCAAGAATAATCATATTTATTCCCCACAAAGTTTGAAACATGTATCTCAACTATATATAGTCTTTTTGGACTGTTAAACCCAAAAAATACAAATCTGCTATTAGCCAGGAGACAAAAAGTGCTATAATTCTGTTTGTAGTTTTCATGGTTTTATATAGTTAGTTTGAACTTATTCAAGAATAGTCATATTTAGTTCCCACAAAGTTTTAAATATATATCTCAATTATTTGTTATCTTTTTACACTGTTAAAATTGAAACTACAAATCTAATATAATACAGGGAACAAGAAGTATCATAACTTTGTTTGTCGTTCTTAAAAATTCATGAACATACACTAAATATATTCAAAAATAATCATATTTATTCCCCACAAAGTTTGAAACATGTATCTCAACTATATATAATCTTTTTAGACTGCTAAACCAAATAAATACAAATCTGCTATTAGTCAGGGGACAAAAAGTGCTATAATTCTGTTTGTAGTTTTCAACATTTTATATAGCTAGTCTGAATTTATTCAAGAATAGTCAAATTTAGTTCCCACAAAGTTTGAAATATATATCTCAATTATTTATAATCTTTATAAACCGTTTAACCTGAAAAATACAAATCTGATATAAGTCAAAGAACAAAAAGTATCATAACTTCGTCTGTCGCTTTCAAAATTTTTCAAAATTACTCTGAATATATTCACAAATAGTCATACTTAGTCCTAACAAAGTTTGAAACATGTATCAACTATATATAGTCTTTTTGGACTGTGAAAGCTAAAAAATACAAATCTGTTATTAGTCAGGGGACAAAAGGTGCTATAATTCTGTTTGTAGTTTTTACATTTTATATAATTACACTCAATTTATTCATGAATGATCATATTTAGTTTCCACAAAGTTTGAAATATATATCTCAATTATTTGTGGTCTTTTTAGACCTTTAAACCTAAAAAATACAAATCTCATATAAGTCAGGGAACAAAAAGAATTATAACTTTATTTGCAGTTTTTAAATTTTTATATAATTACACTGAATATATTCACAAATAGGCATACTTAGTCCCCCCAAAGTTTGAAATATGTATCTCAACTGTATATAGTGTTTTTAGCCTGTTAAAACCAAAAAATACAAATCTGCTGTAAGTCAGAGGTCCAAAAGTACTATAATTATGTTTGTATTTTTCAACATTTTAGATAATTACCCTGAATTTATTTACAAATAGTTCTATGTAGTTCCCACAAAGTTTTAAATATATATCTCAATTACTTGTAGTCTTTTTAGACTGTTAAAATTGAAACTGCAAATGTGATATAATACAGGGAACAAAAAGTATCATAACTTTGTTTGTCGTTCTTAAAATTTCATGAACTTACACTGAATATATTCAAAAATAGACATATTTATTCTACACAAAGTTTGAAATATGTATCTCAACTATATATAGTATTTTTGGACTGTTAAACCCAAAAAATACAAATCTGCTATTAGTCAGGAGACAAAAAGTGCTATAATTCTGTTTGTAGTTTTCAACATTTTATATAGTTAGTCTAAATTTATTCAAGAATAGTCATGTTTAGTTCCCACATAGTTTGAAATATATATCTTAATTATTTATAATCTTTTTAAACTGTTTAACCTGAAAAATACAAATCTGATATATGTCAAAGAAGAAAAAGTATCATAACTTTGTTTATCGCTTTCAAAATTTTTAAAAATTACTCTGAATATATTCACAAATAGTCATACTTAGTCCTAACAAAGTTTCAAATATGTATATCAACTATATATAGTCTTCCTCGACTGTGAAACCTAAAAATAGAAATCTGTTATTAGTCAGGGGACAAAAGGTGCTATAATTCTGTTTGTAGTTTTCATCATGTTACATAATTAAACTCAATTTATTAGTGAATGATGATATTTAGTTTCCACAATGTTTGAAATATATATCTCAATTATTAGTGGTCTGTTAAACCTAAAAAATAAAAATCTGATATAAGTCAAGCAATAAAAGGTATCATAACTTTGTTTGTAGTTTTCAAAATTTTATATAATTAAACATAGTACATTCACAAATAGTCACACTAAGTTACTACAAAGTTTGAAATAAGTATCTCAACTATTTGTAGTCTTTTTGAACTGTTAAACTCCCAAAATAAAAATCTGACATAAGTCAGGGTACAAAAGGTGCTATAACTCTGTTTGTAGTTTTCAAATTATTATAAAATTACTTTTAATACATTCACAAATAGTCACACTAAGTTATTGAAATATGTATCTCAACTAGTTGCAGACTTATCTCTTATATTGAGACCAATTAAATTTGTAGGATGTTTAAAGACAGATTATTAGTGTATTTTTAATATTTAATAATAAACAAGAAACACCAAAGAACTTTTTTATGTTCTCAGTATTTTTTATGTCTTTGGGTATTTTGTATTAATTCGGGGTTTCCTGGGGTTAATTGATAAGTAGATGTTGGGATACATTGGCATTGGAACTAATTCTTGCCCATAAGATTTTTTTTTATCAGTATATTTGTGATGTTAATTATATGTTAGTTATTCTGGAGTCATTTGGGGGTTTACTGGGGAAACCCTCAAAATAATCCCACTATAACCGCAATTGACACCAGAAAAACCTCAATGAACTCCAATTAATCCAAGAAAAACTATAATTAGCTATAAACCACCCAATTAACCCTAGAAAAAAGCCAGTTAACACCAGAAAAATCAAATTACCCCCAGAAAACAACTAATTAACTGCAAAAAAAAACAATGAACCCAAAAAAAACATTAAAAACACACCAACAAATTTAAAAAATTTATTTTTTATATTTCTCGGTGTTTTCAGGTTAACTAAGAATTTTCTGCAAGTATTTTTTATAATTTTTCGAGTGTTAATTGTTTTTTATAAAGTTAGTTGAGTTATGGCTAATTATAGTTTTTCTTAGATTCATTAGGATTTTTCTAGTGTTAATAGGTTGTTTTATGGTTAATTGAAGGTTTTCTGCGGTTAATTGGAGTTTTTTTTATTGCAGTTGAATAGGTGTTTTCTGGTTAACTAAATGTTTTCTGGGGGAAATTTGATTTTTCTGGTGTTAACTGGCTTTTTTCTAGGGTTAAACTATAATTAGCCATAAACCACCCAGGTTTATGGTTAATTGTAGTTTTTCTGGGATTAATTGGAGTTTTTCTCGAGTTAATTGGTGTTAGTTCGCTGTTTCCCGGTTAATTAAGGGGTTTCTAGCATCAATTGGAGTTTTTCTGATATTAATTAGGTGTTTTCTGGTTAACAAATCGTTTTTTGGCTAACTAAGGGTTTTCTGGTTAACTAAGAGTTTTCTGGGGGATAATTTGAGTTTTTATGGTGTTAATTGGTTTTCTTTCCAGGGTTAATTGAGTGTTTTATAACTAATTATAGTTTTTCTTTGGTTAATTGGAGTTTTTCTATGGTAATTGGGATTTCTCTACTGATAATTGGTTGTTTTCTGGTTAATTGAGGGTTTTCTTGGGATAATTGGAGTTTGTCTGAGATTAATTGAATGTTTTCTACTTAACTAAAGGTGTTCTGGGGTTAATTTGAGTTTTTGTGATGTTAGTTGTTTGTTTTTCAAGGGTTAATTAATTTTTTTAGGGCAACTTCATGTTCTACTTCAATTGCTAATTATAGTTTTTCGGGTTAATTCAAGTTTTTCTGGGGTTAGTTGGGATATTTCGATTGTACTATTATAAAGAAATAAAAAACGAATAATCTTGTATAAGTTTTATACAATTTACAATGGATAAGTTATAGGGGTATAATATTCAGAAACAATCGTCTCATTTGCAATACAAGCCGGCGCGTGTGCCGCATAAATATTTCATATCGGCGGCGGTCTGAACGCACGAAAGTATTAATATAAATGGGCTCCTTATTGGCTTGGAAAATCCGCGGAAATGGAATTTTCGTTACCCGCCACGTAAATATTACTTTAGCTCACGCTCGCTGTATGAATTCCAGCCCATCGGGCGCGGACGTCGGCGCTAATTGAATTTTCTTATTTAGCTCCGCTCCATTTTCCCCCCGCCGAGGGACGATCCTTGATGGAATTGTTATCAATTCGTCACGTGTAGCCGCCAATTTTCATCATTCATTCGAAATGGAACGTTCGAGTTGTTTTATATTTGTAATTTTAAAATTGCTGAGAAATAAATGGTGAATGCGCCGGGCTATTTAATTATTTGTTCTTATTTATACATTCAATGAGTTTGTATTTAATGGTGATTTAATTTTCTCATAATTTTTCACTGTAAATAAATGTGCAAGACGTTGAAATAATGGTGAACGCGCCGGGTAATTTATTATGCTAATAAATAAAGTGGCTCAGAAATAAATATTTATAATCAAATTTTCCGAATTCTTTCAGCCATCTGGTACACTGATATATTTTGTGCTAATGTCAGTAAAGAAATTAAACAAAATACGTTGCATTATTTTTGTATCGACTATAAAATCCGATTATCGAGATAGGAGCGGTAGGGATAGAGACTTTCCATTTTACATTGTCATATTGTTATAAATATTCATCGTTTTTTTTTCAAATACATATCATTTTTGCGATTTTGTTAAAAAATAATAATTTCTGTTACAACATTATATATATATATATATATATATATATATATATATATATATATATATATATACAGACCCGCAAACATCCGATGTGGGCGAGATACCGTGGCACCGCGCGGCATAGAGGTTGGGATCTTAGAGGATAACTGCACACAGGTATTTTCCTTCTGTTTGTCCTTTCATTACTTAATTCAGGAATGTGTATTCCTTATTTCTAACAATATACTCCTGATGCACCGTTTTTCGTCGTTTAATCATGCCAACTAGTTCGCTGCCTCTTCTCATTTGCCTAGTTAATTCTTCGTTGGTAATATGTTCCGTCCACGAATTATTGTGAATCCTGCGGAAGGTCCATAAATATATGTAAAAAAATAATTACACCTTGTAAGTACTTTTCAATAACTATCAGCTGAAATAAATCAAATATAAATATAAAACCTATAAACCAGTACAAGTAGAGCTGCAGAGGGTAATTAAAGCATCGCCATTGGATTACGTCCGATGTCATTTAGCGGTGCAAATGTATTACGCGGGGGTGGCAGTGGGGTTGTAAAGGCCGATCCCGTTTCGACGTTAATTACGCGACGTCGCCGGCATAAATTATTCAATGCGATGGGCGCTAATTGCTTTACGCGCTATCCCATTAGGGCGAAAGCGCGCTGAAAGGGTCATTGGTGCCAGCAGATTTTTAATAAACTCAAAACACCATAAAAAAAATACAATCATACGTTACTCAAAGCGGATTCATAAGTTAAGGCTTATAATATTCAGTATTAGCATCGAACGTTTTTTTTTTGTAGGATTGTAACTCAAAAATTCTTGTATGGATAAAAATTAAATAAAACATTATGAAAAATAAATAAAATATAATTAACCTGTGCACGTTTTTTTAATTTTTTAACAACCTGTTTCGTAGTTATAGGTTTATATATTTGAGTTCGTTTTCTTGTGGAATTAGATATGTGAAATAAGTGATACCCAGTGCCATTAATCTTCTTATTTGCCCGCTGTGTGGTTGATGGTATTAAACACAAACGTGATACAAATTACAAATAAAGAATTTTTTTAATAAGTGTGCTAGGTACTAATTATAATTAGCCACAGAGCAATCCGTAACGCTATATATACCGGTGATGATAGTGTCTTTCGTTTATCACTCCGGGCTGGTACTTATTGTTTCTTGTTCTATTTGCGCATTGGATGCGCATAATTCTACCTCGATCCTACCACGACCGCAAGACCCGATAGCACGCAAGATGTTAGTTATGTCCAATTATATATATTTATAGTTGAATCAGAAAGTTACTTTATTTACAAATGTATTTTATCTAGTAGCTACATAATGCTAAAAGCTTTAAACTAAATACATTTCACTGAAATTATCATCCTACAATTTTTCCATTTCGCTGGTGTTGCCCTAAAACTTCATTTGCCGCTGGAATTTTTATTAGAGCTCGTATTTGCTCTACCCAAAGTTAATTTCTACTTTGTATTTGCTGCGGCTTTGTATCCGGGCGGATTTGTTCTTGTTTTGCACAAGCGAGAAAATCGAAACAAGCGTCGGGGCGCGCGCTTTCTTTCCACCGGCCGGCATTAAGTAATGAGCGCGGGGTGGGCAAAAACGGGGTTTATTTACAGGCGGGCGTGCACACAAAAGCGGCGGAATGCACCGCAGCTTGTTTGCGAAGGAAACCGAGGGCAGCACGAAATGGACTAACCGTTGGAAAACTTCGTTGAGTTCACTGCTTTGAATATTGTGTGTATTCTCTGTCTCAATTAAGTTTTTTAGACTATTTTTAACTTCAAGACTTATTATTATTTATATAATTTCTAAATATATATACATATTAATCCTAAATATATATTCTAAATTGATACTATTTATAAAGAATACGTATAGTTATAGGATTGCTGGCTTATGTGAGTGACAAAAAATTAATTAATAGATAATTAATACTAACAATATGAATATTTATGAAAACAAGCTAGAGCAGCATTTATCAAGATGAAAGAACATGTACGTTCTCCAGGACTAAGTCCAGATCTAATGATAAGATTGATCCGTTGCTACATTTATTTCTCTAAGGAATAGAAAGCTGGATATTAACTCATTAAACCACTAAAATAATAGAGGTTTTTGAGATGTGGGTTTATCGCTGCATGCTGCCCATACCTTGGGTTGACAAAATCACCAGTATGAATGTACTTGTGTGGATGAATATGGAAACTGAAATCCTCTTTACTATACAGAAATCTTCTGATTTCTGGAAATATTGAAGCTTTAGTTTCTGTGTAGTAAACTAAAAACAGAATACAGAAACTACATTTTCAATATCCCTAGAAATCAGAAATTAGAAATAAAAGCTACTATAGCTACTAATTCAAGGAAAAATCCGAGATAAATTAAATATGGGACATCCCGGCTTCGTAGCCTGCGGCGTTTGTGAATTAAAACAATTTCAGTTGACTGAACATTATTTATTTAATAATTAAACTCGCCCATCGCTCTGATTGCAAACTCGCAGCCCTCGCAATATTAATTTATTATTAGAAAGAATTTATTATTAGCATTGTGATTTATAAATAACATTGGAAGTTAATAATGGAAATGTAGCGCGAATAAATTATGAGCCATATAAATTGATGATAATATAAAATTGTAATGGCTAATTTATTAAATAACTCTTCCAATTCATTACAGTTGCTCATTAATTTCCATAATAAATTAGTAAATTGGTTGAGTGATATTTGCAATATATCACTCAAACAATTTACTGATATAAATATTTATATTCAAATGTAAATTGAGATTTAATTATTCCAAACCAATTTATATTGTTAGTGCTTTTAGTAACGTGCAAAACTAATTTTTAATTAATGCTAAGTGATCAGGGACGACATAGTATGTTTGGCAAGAGGGATGTACGGTCAGCAGAGAGAGGAAGGAATATGTGGACAGAACGGAGTGTATCTTTGCCCCAGCCACACTTTACTTTTTCTCTATTCTGACCGCACATCACTCTTGCCATACATACTATATCCTCACTGCTCTTTTGTTTGATATAAGCCTTACATAAATATAAACTCAACTCAAAATATAAACCTTATTCCTAGTATTCTCTATATTTCCTCATCCATTACTTCCCCCACGCCAACATTTTATAGATTTCAATGCTCTTTCCATCCTCTCTTGTCCGTTTACTCACGTTTATGCAATTCCCCACCCAATATGCTTTCATATCCTCATAGTTGTTGCCTAAATGCCACCTTACTGGACAGTACATACACGTGTATGTACATACAAGTGTATATACATACAAGTGTATATACATACAAGTGTATATACATACAAGTATATATACATACAAGTGTATATACATACAAGTGTATGTATAATGCAGTAAGATGGTATTTAAGCAATAACTATGAGGATGTGAAAGCAGATTGGATGGGGAATTGCAGAAACATGAGAAAACAGACAAGAGAGGATGAAAAGAGCATGGAAATCTACAAAATGTTGGCGTGGGGGAAGTAATGGATGATGAAAGATAGAGAATAGCAGGGAAAAGGTTTATATTTTTAGTTCAGTTTATTTTTATGTAAGGCTTATACTAAACAAAAGAGCAGTGAGGATACAATATGTATGGCAAGAGTGATGTGCGGTCAGGATGGAAAGAGCAGTTGACATGGATAAGGAAATATAGAGAATACTAGGGATAAGGTTTATATTTTTATGTAAAGCTTATATCAAACAAAGGAGTAGTGAGGATATAATATGTATAACAAGAGCGATTTGGGTCAGAAGAGAGAGAAAATAAAGTGTGGCTGGGGCAAGTATACACTCCGCTTATACTAATCAAAGGTTCTTTTTAGTATAAATCGTCTCGTTATATCTCCACCATTTAATTATTCCGTTCGACAAGACATAAAATAAAATTAATACCGCGCTTGAACTGGATGGAGGGCCCAAAAATTGTAATAAATCTGAATAATGGTGAAAGTTTCGGGCCGTCGTCGTGCCCCTTCGAGCTTAAATGTGCGTGAAATTGACTGGACTGTAAATTCGGGTCGCAGGACTGCGACGAGGGGGCGGCGCGCTCTTAATAAAACTTCTTGTGAGGGCACGAGGGAAAAAGTTGCGTCGCGAGCGTGGGCGCACATAAATTATTTGCGTTATACGCGCAGGGCACGTCCGACAGAGGGTGATCTTATTAATTTTGCTAGGGGGATCCGATGGAAAAAGGAGGGTTTTTTTCTTGCTTTTATACGCGTGGCAGGAATCGGGAATTATGGGAGAAACTCAATGGAAATTAACTCACATTAGTGGATTATTGTTGCTAAATTTTGTCTTAAGAGCGATTCGTACTACACATAATTTGACTTTTTTTTAATAAGACTAAGATATAATAATATATACAAATGTAATACAGATTGTTAAAAAAACATGTTATTTTTTGCAAGCAGATGGACTAAACGTCACACAAAGTGCAGCTATATTGCAATCGAGGTCTTTTAATTACCTTGATAATGGTACTAAACTACCTTTTGAATAATTTGAATAGTTAAAATACCAGCTATTAATAGACACAATCGAAAATGCTATCTTTTTAAGATTTGGTTTTCACACATCTTACAAGCTAAGTAACATATGCATTTTTTTCTTTTAGATTATTAAAGAGAATGAAAAGTGGCCATGAAAATGTGTTTTTAGTTTTCCAATTTCTGTTGAAATTAAAAAATTATAAGTAATAATCCAAAATGCTATCTTTTTGAGTTTTGGTTTTCTCATATCTTACAAGCTAAGTGACATACGCATTTTTTTCTTTTAGATTATTAAAGAGTATAAAAATTGGCCATGAAAATGTGTTTTTAGTTTTCCGATTTCTTTTGAAATTAAAAAATTATAACGAAGAATCCAAAATGCTGTCTTTTTGAGTTTTGATTTTCTCATATCTTACAAACTAAGTAACATATGCATTTTTATCTTTCAGATTATTAAAGAGAATGAAAAGTGGCCATGAAAACGTGTTTTTAGTTTTCCGATTTCTTTTGAAATTAAAAAATTATAACGAATAATCCTAAATGCTATCTTTTTGATTTTTTGTTTTCTCATATCTTACAAGCTAAGTACCATATGCATTTTTTTCTTTTAGATTATTAAAGAGAATAAAAAGTGGCCATGAAAATGTAATTTTAGTTTTCTTATTTCTTTTGAAATTAGAAAATTATAACGAATAATCGTAAATGTTATCCTTTTGATTTTTGGTTTTCTCATATCTTACAAGCTAAGTAACATATTCTTTTTGTTCTTTTAGATTATTAAAGAGTATGAAAAGTGGCCATAAAAAAGTGTTTTTAGTTTTCCGATTTCTTTTGAAATTAAAAAATTATAACGAATAATCGTAAATGCTACCTTTTTGACTTTTGATTTTCTCTCTCTCTATCTCTCTCTCTCTCTCTATATATATATATATAAATATATATATATATATATATATATATATATATATATATATATATATATATATTAGTCTTAGATTCTAATTTGAATAATTACGATAAATATAACTCAAACAAGTTGTTTTTGTCCCTAATTAAAATGATATTTATCTGTCTCTTGTAGCCCACCATATTCTTTCCGTCCCCACCAGTCAACTCTTACAAAATTCAGATGATATATTGCACAATTAAAGCCGCCGCCCCCTCGAATTATCGGCGTTTTCCGTGGACTTTGATGGATCGCGCCCGCGCCGACGGAATTTTCGGCCTCCCCGTGAGTTGGGGGTGGTGTGGGGGGAGGGGGTCGTCATTTATCTTTGTTACCGGGCGCCGCGCGGGGGCGGTGGGAAATGACGCGGAAGGGGCGCAGCGGAACATATTCACAACAAAACGCGTGCGAAACAATAAAATCGGGAACGAAACAATGGGAAGCGCGCGGTTTTGTTCCTGCGCCCTCGGGTGGAAGAAACCGGGATTTCCCGATTTCGCACCTAGTCTCTTTGTATGTTATTTTTTGTTAAATAAAAATTAGTGAGGGATATTAAATTAAATAATTTGCTTTCTTTTAAACAGGCAATATCAAGAAATTATATTTAAAGAATGCTGTAATAAAATAAGATATAATAGGAGATTTCAGTTAAAGAGTGACTTACAAAAAAAAACTTCTATCATTCTAGGTACGCAAGGCTTTTCCGTAGGTTAGCGAGAAGTTTAGAGGAGTTAAATCCCACGGGATTTATCTAGCTTTACAGAAAACTGTGAAAGGGTATTCGCGAAAATTTTACCCGATAGGTTTCGAACTCGGGCTCCCCAATGCTCGATGCTAGATGGACGATACTACGCGGCCACTGAGCTGGATTGTCAATTACATTGTATTAGATACGTCATGAAATTTTCTAGTTTCAATTATTGATGTACTATGTTTATGATCAATCACGTACTGTGAAGGTTTTGAATAAATTGGTCATATTACAAGCTGAACATGAATAATTGAAACTTATTCAAGTTCCTTGACGAATCTAGTGCAATAGTCCCATAAAATATAGTTACGTGGTAGTTACAAATACTAAAATTAGCTATAAATGTTGAAAATTTTAACATTTTATATCTATTATCATACTAGTTATAGCAGTTTTTATAAGTTGAGTATTAACTGAGCTGTCTCAGTTTGATTTAATAGTTCCAAAAAATATAGTTACGCGGTAGTTACAAACACTGAAATTGAGTTGTATAGAGTATGGCTATTCAGCTATAAATTGTGAAAATTTCAACATTTTATATTCGTTATCAGACTAGTTATAGCAGTTTTTATAAGTTCAGTATTAACTGAGCTGTCTCAGTTTGATTTAATTGTCCCAAAAAAATATAGTTACACGGTAGTTACAAATACTAAAATTGAGTTGTATAGAGTATAGCTATTTGTCTATAAATGGTAAAAATTTCAACATATTATACCCATTATCAGACTAGTTATATCAGTTTCTATAAGTTGAGTATTAACTGAGTTGTCCCAGTTTAACTTAATAGTCACAGAAAATATAGTTACGCGGTAGTTACAAATACTAAAATTGGCTTGTATAGAGTATAACTATGCAGCTATAAATTGTGAACATTTCAACATTTTGTATCGATTATGAAACAAGTTATAGCAGTTTTTATAAGTTGAGTATTAACTGAGCTGTCTCAGTTTGATTTAATAGTTCCAAAAAATATAGTTACGCGGTAGTTACAAACACTGAAATTGAGTTGTATAGAGTATGGCTATTCAGCTATAAATTGTGAAAATTTCAACATTTTATATTCGTTATCAGACTAGTTATAGCAGTTTTTATAAGTTTAGTATTAACTGAGCTGTCTCAGTTTGATTTAATTGTCCCAAAAAAATATAGTTACACGGTAGTTACAAATACTAAAATTGAGTTGTATAGAGTATAGCTATTTGTCTATAAATGGTAAAAATTTTAACATTTTATACCCATTATCAGACTAGTTATATCAGTTTCTATAAGTTGAGTATTAACTGAGTTGTCCCAGTTTAACTTAATAGTCACAGAAAATATAGTTACGCGGTAGTTACAAATACTAAAATTGGCTTGTATAGAGTATAACTATGCAGCTATAAATTTTGAACATTTCAACATGTTGTATCCATTATGAAACAAGTTATAGCAGTTTTTATAAGTTGAGTATTAACTGAGCTGTCTCAGTTTGATTTAATAGCCACAGAAAATATAGTTACGCGGTAGTTACAAATACTAAAATTGGCTTGTATAGAGGATAACTATTCAGCTATAAATGGTGAAAATTTCAACATTTTATATCCATTATCAAACTAGTTATAGCAGTTTTTATAAGTTGAGTATTAACTGAGTTGTTCCAGTTTGATTTAATAGTCACAGAAAATATAGTTATGCGGTAGTTACAAATACTAAAATTGAGTTGTTTAGAGTATAACTACTCAGCTATAAATGGTGAAAATTTCAATATTTTATATCCATTATCAGACTAGTTATAGCAGTTTTTATAAGTTTAGTATTAACTGAGTTGTCCCAGTTTGATTTTATAGTCACAGAAAATATAGCTACGCGGTAGTTACAAATACTAAAATTGAGTTGTATAGAGTATGGCTATTCAGCTATAAATGGTAAAAATTTCAACAACTTATATCTATTACCAGACTAGGTATAGCAGTTACTATAAGTTTAGTAATAACTGAGTTGTCCCAGTTTAATTTAATAGTCACAGAAAATATAGTTACGCGGTAGTTACAAATACTAAAATTGGCATGTATAGAGTATAACTATCCAGCTATAAATGGTAAAAATTTCAATATTTTATAACCATTATCAGACTAGTTATAGCAGTTTTTATAAGTTTACTATTAACTGAGTTGTCCCAGTTTCATTTAATAAACACAGAAAATATAGTTACGCGGTAGTTACAAATACTAAAATTGGCTTGTGTAGAGTATAACTATTCAGCTATAAATGGTGAAAATTTCAACATTTTATATCCATTACGAAAGAAGTTATAGCAGTTTTTATAAGTTGAGTATTAACTGAGCTGTCTCAGTTTGAGAAATTAATCCCAAAAAATATAGTTACGAGGTAGTTACAAACACCAAAATTGAGTTGTATAGACTATAGCTATTCATCTATATATGGTGACAATTTCAACATTTTATATCCATTATCAGACTAGTTATAGCAGTTTTTATAAGTTTAGTATTAACTGAGTTGTCCCAGTTTGATTTAATAGTCACATACAATATAGTTACACGGTAGTTACAAATACTAATATTGGCTTGTATAGAGTATATCTATCCAGCTATACATGGTGAAAATTTTAACATTTTATATCCATTATCAGACTAGTTATAGCAGTTTTTATAAGTTTACTATTAACTGAGTTGTCCCAGTTTGATTTAATAGTCACAGAAAATATAGTTACGCGGTAGTTACAAATACTAAAATCTGCTTCTATAAAGCATAACTATTCAGTTATAAATGTTGAAAATTTCAACATTTTATATCAATTATCAGACTAGTTATAGCAGTTTTTATAAGTTGAGTATTAACTGAGTTGTCCCAGTTTGATTTAATAGTCACAGAAAATATAGTTACGCGGTAGTTACAAATACTAAAATTGGCTTGTATAGAGTATAACTATTCAGCTATAAATGGTAAAAATTTCAGTATTTTATATCCATTATTAAACTAGTTATTGCAGTTTTTATAAGTTGAGTATTAACTGAGTTGTCTCAGTTTGATATAATAGTCCCAAAAAATATAGTTACGCGGTAGTTACAAATTCCAAAATTGAGTTGTATAGAACATGGCTATTCAGCTATATATGGTGAAAATTTCAATATTTTATATCTATTATCAGACTAGTTATAGCAGTTTTTATAAATTGAGTATTAACTGAGTTGTTCCAGTTTGATTTAATAGTCACAGAAAATATGGTTACGCGGTAGTTACAAATACTAAAATTGGGTTGTGTAGAATATAACTATTCAGCTATAAATGGTGAAAATTTCAACATTTTATATACATTATCAGACTAGTTATAGCAGTTTTTATAAGTTGCTTAAGGCGAATCTCGGAAAACGGTATACTGTTTAATATTGACCGAATCACTCGGTATTTTCTAGTCAACATTTTATATTTTTTTAGTTGACTGGTGGGGACGGAAATAATATGGTGGGGTGGAAGAGACATATAAATGTTATTTTAATTGGCCATCAGAGACAAAAACAACTTATTTATGTGACATTTATACTAATTATTCAAATTAAGTCTTGGATTAAAACCATTTATGAAATTTAGTTTAATCTTAAAGATTGTAATAGGAAAATATTTCACGATTCTAATTTCGCAAAATACCCAAAACATGGTAGTTTTATTCATCTAGCTGTTATTTATTATTCATTCAGAGGTGTGCAAATCGCAATCAGTGGCAAACACTGTGCGGATTGCTGTGGGATGGGAAACTAATTAAAACACTTGTTTACTTATTCCGGTCGTTTGTAAAATCGCAATTAAAATCGGCGAGCGATTTGCATAAATCTCGGCCGCCCGCATCGGGACGCAATTAATAAGCGTTTATTCAAATAAACGCAAAGATCGCGCGATGTCGTAAATAATAACGGCGGCGGCGGCAATTTATCTGCGAATAAAACCGATTATCGGCGCTATTTTGCATCCCGCAGCACCCGTAAATTAAGTGTACTGCGGTTGGACTTTTATGGGCCGCCCCATCACGATATGGGGAGAGGTGTGAATTTTTAAGCTGAAATTTATAGTGGTTCAATTATTATCAGAATTATATAAAGGCACCTTACACGATCAATAATACTGTGAATCCTAGTACTGTCAATATTTGCTTCAATCCTCCTTTTATATTTATCAAGTAATCAATTATCCGGAGAAAAATTAGTATTCTCTTGATTCCATCATTACTATACCTTACACGATCAGTAATATTTTAGAATAATGAATATTTTAAACATGTTATCGTATAGTAATACTGTACTTTTTCTAAAATATTGACAGTAATATTGATCATGTAAGGTGCCGTTTAGAAGCAATAAATTTTCTGATAGTTATTTCCAACTAACGTTACAATTTTCATCAAGCATTTTTTGTTTACGATCCAGTCAAAGCTATTATGTCTTTTGCCTTTACACAGGGGCGATAATCATTACATTCCTTGAAAAGTTTCAACGAGACGTGGGAGGGCTGGAAAGAAATCTAATTAAAGTAGACGGCGATAAGGGCGCGCGCACAAAATACTACAAGTGCAAAAAGAACACGTCTAAAAAGCGAACGCGTGAATAATTCACCCGGCCCGGTGTTTAATTAATTAAATGCACGGGGCTGCTAAGATTATTCCATTAAAGGTGCAAGGGGGTTCATTTCATTACCCTTTGAACTTTCGAAAATTCGGGCGTAAGTACTTTGATTCTTAGAATAATTTTATATATTTTGCTACTTAAGTAACTTTATTTATTTATAATACACAGTTTAAAGCATGTCCATAGTTATAAGATTATTGTATTGTATATTATTTATTTCCCTTTTCTATCTCAAAAACTGGAGCTGTTAAAAAAAAGTTATTTTGGAATCAGCACATAAAAAAAAACACAAAATCCAACATTAAGATAATTTAATTTTGTTGTTGCTGATTTGTTTCATCCTTCTGTCTTCGCCTCGGGATTTCAGGGTGATTCGGACTAGTGGTATTGAAGATTTATGTGGTTGTTGTTTATTGTTTATATCAGTATTAGATGTTGTGTTTTTAGTTTGAAAGGAATATAATTGAGGGATATAATAATCAAAACCGTTAAAATCCTTGTTACTAGAAAAGTGCTCGAGCTAATAACTATAAATATTGAATGTTTACTTTACAAAAAAAAAATATCATGAACTTCTATTAATATATCTTGTGCAAGTATAGATATTAAAATTCAGTTTGTAAATTCTAAGTACGTGGAAAGTATTTTTCGTTGTATTTTAAAGAAAATAAACATAAATATCGGGAAATGAATGTCTGCATACAGCTCTATTTTAAACAAATATATGAATCGATAACCCATAGCGCGCGGGTTGATTGATTAAAACCGCCCCCCCGCCAGACAGGTCCAATTAATACAATTTTGCAATTAACAAACGCATCGCATTGGTGTACACTCTAATTACTCAACTATATTAATCGCCTTATAAAATCTCTAAAAGTTTCAGCGCGGTGGGCGTGAATTTTGCTCGGCCAGATTAATTGTCCGGGAAATTCGGAGCGCGCGCTCGCGATGGGGAAGTTTTAATGGGAAAACCGGCGTTTATGTCGATCAACTGAATATGGTTATTGTGTCGCAGCAATTGAGGTTTTTTTTTGGAGTACTGCTGCCGGGTGAAAATTGTTTGCAAACATCAGGCTTGTTACAGTTTTTTTCAATACTAAGTTTATATAGCCATACGTTTCAACTTGGTTTGATGCCAATCACGAACATATAATTTATGAATATGCATTGAGAAATCTATGAAAGTTATACAAATTATTCGTAAATAATTACTTTGTAAAAATCTTTAAAACACAAACCTATAAAACTTAATAAAACTTATTTTCATTTTAATATCATGAGTTGACTACTGAATGTATTTAATTTACATTATCTCTCTTATCCTGAGCCAATAACTTAAATATATTATAAAAATTATAAAATATATGTAGGTATATATATATATATATATATATATATATATATATATATAACAATTTCTCGCTGCATTCAATAGCCAACTTTTTTCCTGAAACTATCCTCAAACTTATCAATGTTTTATATTGTTTCAGGTAAGTCCACGGCAACATTTCGAGCCATCGCACCTTTTGAACGCTCGCTGGCGGCAATTCGAGTCGAAATCGAATACCTTCGAAACCGTACAGGGAGTAATTTTAATCAGTACACATCCTTTGCCAGGTAGTTCAACTGAAAATCGCCTCCAGACGTTGTATAATTCAAATTTGTATGTATTTTACGAAATACATATAAGGTAAGATGTTTGCATAATAATATAAATAAGGGATTTCCAAAATATAAGAAGGCTGAATTTATTTTTTTTATATTATAAATGAATAGTAATATTATTAAAGAGCCAAGTTAACTTTTGGGAAGGCATTATTACTATTATCCAACAAATAAACGGCAGAAGAACCTGAAGGTCGATCGGTTTATTAAATATGTGTTATCCTTAGAAAAAAAAAATTAAAAAAGGGATAAATAAAAAGATTTTTTACTTTGTTTTTTTTATCACACTTCAGTTACACTTTGCAACTAGTTTCGGTTAAGCTCTAACAATTTCGAGCTCCTCTGAGTAACCGGATGCTAAAGTTGAAATAGTCTGAAAATTGCAATTATAACGCTCTACGCCTACGAAATGAATGGATATCGGTTAGATTTTATTGGCGCAGTCACTAGGATTTCAAGTAAACACATATATTTTCAATTGCCAAAACATATTGTGCTTTAATAGTGAAACTAAAGTTAAAATAGTGTGAAAATTGCAATTATAACGCTCTACACTTACGAAATATATGGATATTAGTTTGATTTTATTGGCGCAGTCACTAGGATTTTAAGTAAACACATATATTTTCAAATCCGAAAACATATTATGCTTTAATAGTGAAGCTAAAGTTGAAATAGTTTGAAAATTGCCATTTTAACGATCTACACCTACGAAATGTATGGATATCGGTTAGATTTTATTGGCGCAGTCATTAGGATTTCAAGTACACATATATATTTTCAATTTCCATATTATATTGTACTTTAATAGTGAAACTAAATCTAAAATAGTCTAAAAATTGCAATTATAACGCTCTACACCTACAAAGTGTCGGGATATCGGTTATATTTTATTGGCGCAGTCACTAGGATTTCAAGTAAACACATATATTTTCAATTCCCAAAAACATATTGTGCTTTAATAGTGAAACTAAAGTTAAAATAGTCTGAAAATTGCAATTATAACGCTCTACACCTACGAAGTGTCGGGATATCGGTTAGATTTTATTGGCGCAGTCACTAGGATTTCAAGTAAACACATATATTTTCAATTTCCAAATACATATTGTGCTTTAATAGTGAAAATAAAGTTAAAATAGTCTGAAAATTGCAATTATAACGCTCTACACTTACGAAATATATGGATATCAGTTTGATTTTATTGGCGCAGTCACTAGGATTTCAAGTAAACACATATATTTTCAATTCCGAAAACATACTATCCTTTAATAGTGAAGCTAAAGTTGAAATAGTTTGAAAATTTCCAGTTTAACGATCTACACCTACGAAATGTATGGATATCGGTTAGATTTTATTGGCGCAGTCACTAGAATTTCAAGTAAACACATTTATGTTCAATTCCCATAACATATTGTACTTTAATAGTGAAACTAAATTTGAAATTTTGTGAAAATTGCCATTTTTGAGCTCTTGCGATGACTTGGAGGAGCTCGAAAATGTCTAGAGCTGAACCGAAACTAGTTGCAAAATATAACTGTGATAAAAGTGTGATAAAAAACAAAAATAAAAAATCGATTTAATTATCTTTTAAAATTAATTATCACAAAGTAAACGCCTTAACAACCCAATATTTAAAAAAAAAAACGATTCGAGCGAGAAAATTTACATACAGCAACTATAGTAGTAGTTGCTGTATGTAAATTTTATTTTATAATTATTTTATTACATCCTAAAAATTATTTATTATCATATTTCAATGAGTTATTACCATTTTTTGCTAGAAATTGAATGGTTTTGGCGTCTACTACGTGGTAATTCATTTTCAATAAAGGAGATGAATAAAACTACTATGTTTTTTACCACTTAAATAAGTGGTAAAAAACATAGTAGTTTTATTCATCTCCTTCATTTTTTGCTACTTTACAGAGTTGCTCTGAAACTATGTCTTTCATAATGATCACTCGGGATTATTTGGCATTCATACCTTCAGCGATTATCCTGTTAACACATTAAATACATTTACAACCCGTTGCGAGCTCCTGCACGTCGGGCAGTGGGCGCTAATTAATTAAAACCGATGACAAACAACGACCGCTATACTTAACGTTATTAATTTCACAAAATCCTCCCTCTCTTCCGCTGAATTGTTGTGACAAGGCGCTGATGAAAACAGGAAACTCTCCCAGTATTATTATTATATACAGTCATATAATCAATTAAATCAAATTTCTAATTAAATACAACAAAATAAAAGCATATTATATATATATATATATATATATATATATATATATATATCAACCATATATTATTAATACCATCTTTATTAGGGATATTGACTCTTCGAGGGTCTTTTCACCTCTCCACTCCTGGATCTTTATTGCACACGATCATCATCTGTTTTCATCCAACCATGTGTGGATTGTATACTGGGAAAATTATTTTAGAAAATATTTGAACCAATATAAACAAGTCATGTAAATTGTCACGCTAAATATTTTTACGATGCGCCAATTTAGACAGTAAATAAATTTTTGAAATTAAAATAATCCAGTAACGCAATAAACAACCCCCATTGCTGAAATTAGATTCTGCTGGGTTAGAATCCGCACGAAATCGCTTTAAGAGGAGACGTAGTTGTAGCTGCAGGACAGTCCAAATTCAATTTTAAGGCGTCTTCTAACAGCGCCTTTTCCGATAAACTCCTAATGATTTTTTTCTTTTAAAATTATTGTCACTTTAACTTTATATTATATATATTATATTTAGCTTTATATTACACCAAAATTAACTAAACAGTTTACGCGGAATTTATACATTTGTGCTATTAATTAATTAAAAGTAATTTAATTCATATCATTTTCATTCATATTTTCTCTAAAACTGTTTAGTGAATATTCTTGAAATGTTCACTAAATCTAGCTAATTAATCGCGCTAACATAGCATGTTATGATTACAAGAACGTTACAATTTTCAAATTTCAAGTGTTTAAATTGTAACGTGCTTGTAATCATAACATGCTATGTTAGCGCGATTCATTAGCTAGATTTGGTGAACATTTCAAGAATATTCACTAAACAGTTTTAGAGGAATTCATCTAGATTCTCTAGATAATTTAAAACAGTTCAATTATTATTATTATTATAGCAATATTAACCCTAGATCGTTCGAATATCCCTACAAAAAAGTCCCTGATTTGGCATACCACTCAAAAATACACTCCTCCCCCAATACCCAATGCTCATACATCTAGAGCAAGAAACAAAATCTACATAACAATAAAAATAAAAAGTAACACTCATCACAATACAATAGAAATCGTAATAAAATATATTAGCTTGATCCATTAGTTATATAAAATTCAAACTGTTTCATCATAAAAATTCACTCTCTTCGCACGTTTTAAAATAGTTTATAATTCGAAAATCGTAACGTCCATGACTGTAATCATATTAGGATCTGTTAGCGCGATTCATTCGCTACATTTACTGGAAATTTGAAGAAGATTCACCAAACAGTTTTAGAGGAATTTATCAATTTGCGCCTCTAGTTATTTAAAAACAGTTCAATTGTTATAATTCGCAATTTCGACCCTAAATTATTTGAAAATCGTAACGTGTACGATAAAAATAGTAATAAAATATATTAGCTTGAATTATTAGCTATACTAGATAGTAATTTCAAACTGATTCACTATTCAAATTTTCTAGAATTCATCTATTTTCACGTGTAGAAATAACAATTTATTATAATTCCACTTAACAATATACCTTCCATGCGGTGTCACATATTTTAGATTTGCTGCATAAACATAATACTTGACCAAATTCAGCAAGTTATATCTCATTTTGAAGATTGATAAATTATTTACACGTGTTATTAGTCATAATTTTGAAATCCTAACAATTTATTTTATTACAGTCTTATTTAACAACAGCTTTTTCATGGAGTGGCACATATTTTAAATTTGCTTAATTTTTATACTTAAAGCTTGAAAGAATACTAAATCAGCTATACGTTTTATCGGTCATAATTTTAAAAAATTGACAAAATAATTTGTTACAGTCTCATTTAAAAACAGCTCTTTCATAGGGTGTCACGTATTTTAAATTTGCCTCATTTTTAAACTTACTACATGACCAAGTTTAGCAAAATATACCTCATCTGGAATACGTATAAGTCTATTACACGTTTTATTAGTCATAATTTTGAAAACATAAGAATTTAATTTACAACAATTTTATTTAACAACAGCTCGTTCATGGAATGTCACATATTCTAAACTTAGTACTTGACCAAATTCAGCAAGTTATACCTCATTTTGAAGATTAATAAGTCGTTTACACGTTTTATAAGTCATAATGTTGAAAACTAAATAATTTAATTTATTACAGTTATAGGGTATCACATATTTTAAATTTGCCTCATTTTTGAACTCAATATTTGACCAAATTAGGAAACTATACCTCATTTGAAGACCAACATGTTTGCTATATGTTTCAATGGTCATAATTTTGAAAAATTTATAATTTAATTAATTACAGTTTCATTTATAAAAAGCTCTTTCATGGCGAGTCATATATTTTAAATTTGTCTCATTTCTAAACTTAATACTTGACCAAATTCAGCGAATTATACCTCATTTTGAAGATTAGTAAATCGGTTATGTGTTTTATTAATCATAATTTTGAAAATATAATAATTTAATTTATTACAGTTTCATTTAACAATAGTTATATTTCTTAGGGTGTCACATGTTTTAAATTTCCCTCATTTTTGAAATTGGTACTTGACCAAACTTATCAAATGATACCTCCTTTTGTAAATTAATATGTCAGTTACAAGTTTTATTAGTCATAATTTTGAAAAACTAACAATATAATTTATTACAGTCTCATTTCATAACAGCTCTTTCATGGGGTGTGACTTATTTTAAATTCATTTCTAAACTTACATGACAATGACAACAATACATGACCAAGTTTAGCAAAATATACCTCATCTTCAAGATTTATAAGTCTGTAGCACGATTAATGGGTAATAATTTTGAAAACATAACAATTTAATTAACAACAATTTTATTTAACAACAGCTCGTTCATGGAATTTCACATATTTTAAATGTTCACATTTCTAAACTTAATACTTAACTAAATTCAGCAAGTTATACCTCATTTTGAAGACTAATAAGTTGTTTACATGTTTTATAAGTCATATTTTTGGAAAACTAACAATTTAATTTATTACAGTTTTATTTAACAACAACTTGTTCATGAGATGTCACATATTTTAAATTGGCCTCATTTCTAAACTTAACGCTTAACCAAATTCGGCAAATTATACCTTATTTTGAAGATTCGTAAATCGGTTATATGTCTTTTTCATCCTAATTTTGAAAATATAATTATTTCATTTATTACAGTTTCATTTAACAATAGTTATTTCTTGGGGTGTCACATGTTTTAAATTTCCCTCATTTTTGAAGACCTCTCAGTCAAATTCAACAAATTATATCTCATTTTGAAGATATATAAGTCGATTATACATTTTATTAGTAATCATTTTTAAAATTTAACAATTTAATTTTTTACAGTTTCATTTAACAACAGCTAGATCAAGGGGTTTCACTATTTAAAATTTGCCTCATTTTTGAACTTGGTACTAGACAAAACTTATGAAATGATATCTCATTTTGAGAAATAATATGTCAGTTACACGTTTCAATAGTCATAATTTTGAAAAACTAACAATTTAATTTATTACAATCTCATATAATAACAGGTCTTTCAAGGACTAGCACGTATTTTAAATTTGCCTCATTTCTAAACTTAATGCCTAACCAAAATCAGAAAATTATACCTCATTTTGAAGAATAATAAGTCCTTTACACTCTCTATAAGTTTTAATTTTGAAAACCGAACAATTTAATTTATTACAGTTACATTAAACGACAGCTCTTTCATAGGGTGTCACATATTTTAAATTTGCCTCATTTTTTAACTTAATATTTGACCAAATTAAGCAAGTTATACCTCATTTTGAAGACCAATAAATGTGCTATATGTTTGAGTAGTTATAATTTTGAAAAATTAATAATTATATAATTACAGTTTCATTTATCAAAAGTTATATTGTGGTGAGTCATATATTTTAAATTTGCTTCATTTCTAAACTTAATGCATGATCAAATTTAGCAAATTATACCTGATTTTGAAGACTAGTAAATCAGTTATATGTTTTATTAATCTAAATTTTGAAAATATTATTATTTAAGTTGTTACAGTTTCATTTAACAATAGCTATTTCTTGGGGTGTCACATGTTTTAAATTTCCCTCTTTTTTGATGTTACCAGTCAGCCAAATTCAGCAAATTATACCTCATTTTAAAGATAGATAGATAGTTACATGTTTTATTAGTCATAATTTTTAAAATTTAACAATTTAATTATTACAGTTTAATTTAAGAATAAATCGATCAAGAGCTATCATTATTTTAAATTTGCCCCATTTTTCAACTTGGTACTTGACCAAACTTATCAAATGATGCCTCCTTTTCAAGAATAATAAGTAAGTTACAGGTTTTATGGGTCATAATTTTGAAAAAATAACAATTTGATTTATTACTGTCTCATTTAATAAAAGCTCTTTCATGGGATGTCACGTATTTTAAATTTGCCTCATTTCTAAACTTTAAATATCACCAAGTTTAGCAAAATATACCTCATATTTATTTATAACATTTATAAGACTGTTACACGTTTTATGAGTTATAATTTTGAAAACCTAACAATTTAATTTGCAATAATTTTATTTAACAACAGCACATTCATGGGATGTCACATATTATAAATGTACCTCATTTATAAACTTAATACTTGACCAAATTCAGCAAATTATACCTCATTATAAAGAATAATAAGTCGGTTATAAGTTTTATTAGTCATCATTTTGAGAAACTAACAAAATAATTTATTACAGTTTCATTTAACAACAACTCTTTCATGGTATGTCGCATATTTTAAATGTTCCTCAGTTCTAAAGTTAATACGTGACTAAATTCAGCAGATTATATCTAATTTTAAAAATAAATAGATCGGATACATGTTTTATTAGACACTATTTTAAAAAATTAATGATTTAATTTATTACAATTTAATTTATCAGCAGCTCTTTCATGGGGTGTCATATATTTTAAATTTGCCTCATTTCTGAACTGGATGCTTGACCAAATTCTGCAAATTATAGCTAATTTTAAAGACTAATAAGTCATTTATATGCTTTATTTGTAGAATTTTTAAAAACTAACAATTTAATTTATTACAGTTTTATTATATTTTTATTTACAACAGCTCGTTCATGGGATGTCACCTACTTAAATTTACCTTATTTCCAAACTAAATACTTGATCAAATTTAGCAAGTTATACCTCATTTTGAAGACTAATAAGTCGTTTACACGTTATATATGTCATAATTTTGAAAATCTAACATTTTAATTTATTAGAGTTACATTTAACCACAGCTCTTTCGTGGGGTTTCACATATTTTAAATTTGCCTCATATTTGAACTTAATACTTAACCAAATTATGCAAATTATACCTCACTTTGAAGAGAAATACGTGTGCTACACGTTTTAATGTCCATAATTTTGAAAAATGAATAATTTAATTAATTACAATTTCATTTATCAAAAGCTCTTTCATGACGTGTCATATATTTTAAATTTGCTTCATTTCTAAACTTAATACTTGACCAAATTCAGCAAATTATACCTTGTTTTAAAGAATAATAAGTCATTTAGACGTTTTATTAGTCATAATTTTGAAAAACTAAAAGTTTATTTTTTTACAGATTCTTTTAACAACAGCTATTTCAAACGATGTGACATATCTTAAATTTGCCTCATTTCTAAACTTAATAAATGACTAAATTCAGCAAATTACATCTCATTTTAAAGACTAATAAATTTGTGACACGTTTTATTAAGTTTTAATTTTGAAAATATGTCAACTTAATTTATTATAGTTTAATTTAACAAAAGCTTTTTCATGGGGTGTCACATCTTTTAAATTTTCCTCATTTCTGAACTTACTGCTCAACCAAATTCAGAAAATTATATCCCATTTTGAAGAAAAACAAGTCGTTTATACGCTATATTATTCTTAATTTTTAAAAACCAATAATTTAATTTATTACATTATTTAACAAAATCTCTTTTAACTTTTCCCAATTTATTACAATATAATCGTATACATGTATGTAACCGAAAAGAGTTACATTTTCTTTTACACGAACAAACGTTTGCGATGTTAATTAAGTTGCTCGGTGAGAATTTATCGAGCAGACACCCTATTGAATTCGCCGTTTTCAGTCCACCCTTTTTGTGTGCAGCCTTCCCATCCCGCTGCCCATTATACGTGTCCGTTCGATAGCCGGCAGATAGAATCGCAGTTTTTTTCTTAGGCGTGTACACAAAGAGTCAATATTGGGGCAGTTTCGAATGAAGTGCTATTTCATTTACCAGTGCCGATGGAAGTTGCTAGGTTGCATTGTTACATGAAAATATCTGTCTGCAGACAAACACAATAAATACTAACTTTTATCATGAAATAATAAATGAGAAATATTTTTGGGGTGTTTTTTTTTGTTGTTGATAAATAATTTATGATCCCTGTTTCAATAATACAGGACACTTTCGTGTAATAAAGCAATCGCGCAACAGTAATGGTAAATTTTTTTATCAATCAAAAACACTCCAAAAATTTTACTATCCGCCTTTTTGGCGTGATGTTTGCTCTGCAGATGTGCCCCGAACTGCGAGTCGGAGTTCAGGGACAAGTTGCACGTCTTGCAGTAGAATTGACCGCTGGGCAGTCGGAACGATGAGTATATTTCTGCAGATACTAAATTATTCATTTTTATTTATTTCATCATCTATTTGCGAGGTTTAGGGTTTCTAAACATACTACCTACCTAATTAAGATTAATTAGAGATCTTGCTGAAATTATTTACCTTTTGAATCAACTGCTGGGGAGGGTGAGGCGAATGCTAGTTCATTCAATTTCAGTTTCTTCTGATGTTTCTGGCCTTGTAGATGCATGTCCATTTGGGGCAAACATGTTACGGATACTGAGCATATTTCGCAGCGTAGGGATGTGGCTTGTACGGGAACATCAAGGTTTTTAGGAGCGTCGATCCACGCCGATACCATTGCGACCGGTTAAATCAGCCTGTACAGGCAACCTGGACAAAACATAAATTTCTTTTTCGGGCATACTATGGTTATTGTGTATTTATTACTTACATACGTACGAATTTGCCAGCATCATAATAATAACCTTTACCCACGGGAGGCCTTTTACCATTCATTACTCTAAAATGAGTAATTATATTAATCACATTAATTCATACAACATATTTTATTAAAACATCTACATCTCGATTTATAGCTGTTTAATGTTGCTGCAAATTATCAGCTATAGTTAAAACATGTTGATAATAACTAAATATAAGTTAAAATTGTTAAATAAAAATTTGATTTTTGACGAATCATATTTATTTACAAACACATTAAATTAAAACCGCTATAACTCGAGTTGTAGTTATTGAATACTGCTACAAATTGACAACTATATTGAAAACATGTTGATAAATCACCAAGATCAAGTTGAAATTGTTAAACCAAAAAATGTATTTTTGGCGAATTTTTAAAATTTTTGTAACACATTTTATTAAAATAGCTATAACTCGAGTTTTAGCTGTTGAATATTGCTACAAATTGACATCTGTAGTGAAAACATGTTAGTGAATCACAAAATACAAGTTGAAAAAATTAAACAAAAAATTGTATTTTTGGCGAGTTTTTAAAATTTCAATCATATTTATTTTCAAACAGATTTTATTAAAACAGCTATAACTCGAGTTGTAGCTGTTGAATATTGCTAAAGCTTGTCAGCTATAGTGAAAACATGTTAGTGAGTTATAAAAAACAAGTTGAAATTTTTAAAGAAATAATTGTATTTTTGGCGAATTTTTAAAATTTCAATCACATTTATTTTCAAACACATTTTATTAAAACAGCTATAACTCGATTTGTCGCTGTTGAATATTGCTACAAATTAACAGCTATAGTGAAAACATGTTATTGAATCACAAAATACAAGTTGAAAATGTTAAGCAAAAAATTGTATTTTTGGCGAATTTTTAAAGTTTCAATCACATTTATTTTCAAATACATTTTATTAAAACAGCTATAACTCGAGTTGTAGCTGTTGACTATTGCTACAAATTGTCAGCTATAGTGAAAACATGTTGACGAATCACAAAGTGCAAGTTGAAATTGTTAAACAAAAAATTGTATTTTTTGACGAGTTTTTAAAGTTTTAATCACAATTATTTTCAAACACATTTTATTAAAACAGCTTTAACTCGAGTTCTAGCTGTTGAATATTGCTACAAATTGACATCTGTAGTAAAAACATGTTAGTGAATCACAAAATACAAGTTGAAAAAATTAAACAAAAAATTGTATTTTTGGCGAATTTTTAAAATTTCAATCATATTTATTTTCAAACAGATTTTATTAAAACAGCTATCACTCGATTTGTCGCTGTTGAATATTGCTACAAATTAACAGCTATAGTGAAAACATGTTATTGAATCACAAAATACAAGTTGAAAATGTTAAGCAAAAAATTGTATTTTTGGCGAATTTTTAAAGTTTCAATCACATTTATTTTCAAATACATTTTATTAAAACAGCTATAACTCGAGTTGTAGCTGTTGACTATTGCTACAAATTGTCAGCTATAGTGAAAACATGTTGACGAATCACAAAGTGCAAGTTGAAATTGTTAAGCAAAAAATTGTATTTTTGGCGAATTTTTAAAGTTTTAATCACAATTATTTTCAAACACATTTTATTAAAACAGCTATAACTCGAGTTGTAGCTGTTGAATATTGCTACAAATTGACATCTGTAGTAAAAATATGTTAGTGAATCACAAAATACAAGTTGAAAAAATTAAACAAAAAATTGTATTTTTGGCGAATTTTTAAAATTTCAATCACATTTATTTTCAAACACATTTTATTAAAACAGCTATAACTCGATTTGTCGCTGTTGAATATTGCTACAAATCAACAGCTATAGTGAAAACATATTATTGAATTACAAAATATAAGTTGAAAATGTTAAGCAAAAAATTGTATTTTTGGCGAATTTTTAAAGTTTCAATCACATTTATTTTCAAATACATTTTATTAAAACAGCTATAACTCGAGTTGTACCTGTTGACTATTGCTACAAATTGTCAGCTATAGTGAAAACATGTTGACGAATCACAAAGTGCAAGTTGAAATTGTTCAACAAAAAATTGTATTTTTTGGCGAGTTTTTAAAGTTTTAATCACAATTATTTTCAAACACATTTTATCAAAACAGCTATAACTCGGGTTGTAGCTGTTGAATATTGCTACAACTTGTCAGCTATAGTGAAAACATGTTAGTGAATCACCAAATACAAGTTAAAATTGTTAAACAAAAAATTGTATTTTTGTCGAATTTTTAAAGTTTCAATCAAATTTATTTTCAAACACATTTTAATAAAAGTGCTATAACTCCAGTTGTAGCTATTGAACATTGCTACAAATTGTCAGCTATAGTGAAAACATGTTGACGAATCACCAAATTCAAGTTGAAATTTAAAAAAAATGTATTTTTGGTTAATTTTTAAAATCTCAATCACATTTATTTTCACACTTTTTTTTTAAAACAGCTATAACTGGAGTTGTAGTTATTGAATATTGCTACAAGTTATCAGTTCTAGGGAAAACATGTTGACGAATCACTAACTGCAAGTTGAAATTGTTATACAAAAAATTGTATTTTTGGCGAATTTTTAAATGCTCAATCACATTTATGTATAAACATATTTTATTAAAACAGCTATAACTCGAGATGTAGCTGCTGAATATTGCTACAAATTGATAGCTATAGTTAAAACGTATTAGTGAATCACAAAATACAAGTAGAAATTGTTAAACAAAAAATTGTATTTTTGGCGAGTTTTTAAAGGTTCAATCACATTTATTTTCAAACATATTTTATTAAAACAGCTATAACTCGAGTTGTAACTGTTGAATATTACTATAAATTGAGAGCTATAGTGAAAACATGTTAGTGAATTACCAAATATAAGTTGAAAATGTTAAACAAAAAATTGTATTTTTGGCGAGTTTTTAAAAACTCAATCACATTTATTTACAAACACGTTTTATTAAAACAGCTATAACTCGAGTTTTAGCTATTGCACATTGCTACTAATTGTCAGCTATAGTGAAAACATGTAGACAAAATCAACAAATATAAGATCAAATTTTTAAACAAAAAATTGTATTTTTGGCGAATTTTTAAAATCTCAATCACATTTATTTGCAAGCACGTTTTATTAAAACAGCTATAACTCGAGTTGTAGCTGTTGAATATTGCTATAAATTTACAACTATAGTGAAAACATGTTATTGAAATAGCAAATACAAATTGAAATTGTTAAACTAAAAATTGTATTTTTGGCGAATTTTTAAAGTTTCAATCACATTTATTTTCAAAATAATGAAAAATGAAAATAAATGTTCAAACACATTTTATTAAATTAGCCATAACTTGAGTTGTAGCTATTAAATGTTGCTACAAATTGACAGCTATAGTGAAAACATGTTAGTGAATCACCAAGTACAAGTTGAAATTGTTAAACAAAAAATTGTATTTTTGGAGAGTTTTTAAAAGTTCAATCACATTTATTTTCAAATACATTTTATTAAAACAGCTATAACTCGAGTTGTAGCTGTTGAATATTGCTACAACTTGTCAGATATGGTGAAAACATGTTAGTGAATTATAAAATAAGTTGAAATTGTTAAGCAAAAAATTGTATTTTTGGCGAATTTTTAAAATTTCAATCACATTTATATTCAAACACATTTTATTAAATCAGCCATAACTCGAGTTGTAGCTATTGAATATTGCTACAAATTGACAGCTATAGTGAAAACATATTAGTGAATCACCAAATACACGTTGAAAATGTAGAACAAAAATATTGTATTTTTGGCGAATTTTTAAAATTTGAATCACATTTATATTCAAACACATTTTATTAAATCAGCCATAACTCTAGTTGTAGCTATTGAATATTGCTACAAATTGACAGCTATAGTGAAAACATGTTAGTGAAGCACCATATATAATACAAGTTGAAATTGTTAAACAAAAAATTGTATTTTTGTCGAATTTTTAGGCTGTGCGCTATTGGAATATGTATTACATATGCCATACATATTCCCCATATGCCGTGCACGTTGGAACATGCATTGCGCATGTAACTCACATCTAATGTATGTTTTATGTTTATTGGGTATGTATAATGACTTACTTTTGATGATTCTTGCCCATGTAATACGACTCGGCGTGCACCCTCCCAGTCAGCGGTAAGTCACAAATATCGCAATGATAGTGTCTGGCTACATACTCCTGCAAAACACATTTACACATTTATTCTAGCTATATATTGAGCTATATAAATAGTGGCCGAGACTATTATATTTAGCAAGAATAAATGTGGAAAGCAAAGTTTTTTGGAGTGTTTGAATTTGGCTGAATAGTAAGTTCAAAAATGTAAAACATGTGACACATAAGCAGCTAAATAAATTGTTAAATGAAACTGTAATAAATTAAATTATTATATTTTCAAAATTATGAGTGATAAAACATATAACCGATTTACTTATCTTCAAAATGAGGTATAATTTGCTGAATTTGGTCAAGCATTAAGATTAGAAATGAAGCAAATTTAAAATATATGACTCGCCAAGAAAGAGCTTTTGATAAATGAAATTGTAATTAATTAAATTATTAATTTTTCAAAATTATGACCATTAAAATGTATAGCAGACTTATTGTTCTTCAAAATGAGGTATAATTTCATTAATTTGTTCAAGTATTACAGTGTCCTGTGTCCTTTTATATGGTGAGTACAACCCCCGCCCCTAGACTGTGTGTACTACAACCCTTCATGGACCTACTGCACTTCATTCAACATCCTTGATAGCCAACTCCTTGTTGAAAAGTTTCCCGAATAGCAAATGATTCGAACAACCAACGTTCCCTTCGTAATAGCTTCAGACCAACACCTTAGACCACGCCAAGGATCACCTCGATAGGCTTAATAAGAATGGATTTTCTCTCATAATAAATACTACTATTTTCATAAAATAATAAATCAGAAAAGAATTATTTTGTGAGTGTTTTATCTAGATAAATATATAAATACGTTTAAATTTTACTGGAAATACATTTTCTGCTGCTGAATTTGCAGCAGCGCGTTTACACCTTCTCGTTAAAGCGACGCAAACTCTTGTGCGATTGTGGTGTGGAGTGTTTTAGTCGAGCGCGAACAATTTGGTTGGAAAACCGTCGTCCTTAAACGTCTCGACAAGAATGTAATGCAGAACACTAAAATACAGAGGCAGCAAAAAGTTGGGGATGGTTCAACGTACATACTAAATAAAGGCCAGAACTTCAAGCCTAAAAATGTTGCGAGTGTTGAAAATAATGGTGAATGCGCCGGGTCATATTTTTTTGGACAATTTGTCTATAGCACTGTTTCCCATAGTGAATGGTACGGGTGCTGTAACGTTATATAGGGCAATAGCTTCTAGTCAAATTTAGTGCACAATGTATATGAAGTGAAATTTTTTTACAGTAATTAATTAAAAAAACCTCTGAAAACTTTTCAAGGTGATTCGGAAAATTTCACCCCGTTGCGATTTGAATTCTAGCTTTCCAATGCATAATTCAAGACGGCTGGTACCTGTAATCACTAGACAAGAGGTGGTCAACAAGTCGACCGGTCTATCGCGAAGCCAATTTTTGTCAATCACTCGCAATACCTTAACTTAGGAAACGAGTAGCGTATAATAAAAAAAATTCTATTGCGACAGAGTTTTAAGATAAAAAATAGATCACATATACACAAAACTTGGCCAACCCTGCATTAGGCTATTGAGTTGGATATTTGTCCAATTTAACGCCATTTCGGATTATTAATTACAACATCTGTTGTGTATATTTAGCTGACGGGAAATATTTTTGTGTGTTGCGTTTCCGAACATAGATATTAATGGTAAAAGCGGAGTTTTCCGTGACAGCCAAGACGTCTCGTTACGGTATCACCCGCAGCTGTTTCTTTCAGTGCCTGGAAACGATGATGTATCAATTCTGCGCGTTCCAATTTACACCCTCCTCGCCCGGGCATCGATTAATTACATCAAAAGATATCCGCCTCGCAGAGCGCATTGTCAGTAATAATAGCGCCCCGGGCTCTACATCGGTATCTACATTTGTCCTACAAAAAAATTATCCATGAGACATAAATAGAAACGCTATTATATTTTATATCACTTGTAATCATCCCTAACTCATGCATGAATACATTCAAATATGTTTGGAACTCATAACACACAACACTTTGCTCATTTGTGTATGTGTGTTAAGTAGTTAATTTCTTCTTTGACAGTCCTATGCTACATTAACAACTCAGTTCGTTACGTGCATCAACTAACAGGGAGCGATCGCAACAGTCTCCCTCTGGGCGCATTCATGTTAAATTTATGGAGCCCCCAACAACAAACTGCGCTGCGTGCGGTCGCAACTAAAGCGGATTTCCATATAGAGGAAAAATTGCGGTGGTAAATCACGCAGCAAGCGGACAGGCGGGCGATATAAATTGTTCAATAAAAATAATGAGGTGGGATTATTGGTCTTGTCACAGAATTTATTAAAGAGGGTCTATAAAAGTTATTGATTATCAATTATTTTAGATTTTTTTTATCATTTCAATAAATTTGATCTTGTTACACTTTGACTGCAATTTATGGCCTAGTTTTAATTGCACACATCAGGGAAGAAACTGCACAAATAATGTGTAGCAGTTTTTTACCTAAAGCTTTATTATTTAGTATATAGTTATTATATTATATTAGTACGTAATATTTTGTTGTTGTCCTGTAATTGGAATTTTATTATTCTGTTGGACAATAAATACATTTATTTATTTATATTATATATTTTATCACAAAATTTTGTTTATGGATAGAACATTTCCAATCTAGCTTTTATTTTGAACATCAGATGCGATTTTAAGCCGTTCATATCCTCAAATTATGAGTTATTGTCGAATGTTTTCGCCTAAAATCTAAAATTCGTTGTTTTTCAGTAAGCTATAAAACTAGTTTCTCATCAGAAAAATACTGTGTGTGATACAGTTTTCGATAGCTTGATT
This sequence comes from Lordithon lunulatus, assembly GCA_963942505.1. NCBI lineage: Eukaryota > Metazoa > Arthropoda > Insecta > Coleoptera > Staphylinidae > Lordithon > Lordithon lunulatus. The sequence continues at coordinate 35,260,832 of OZ012675.1, forward strand.
AATCTCCTTTAAGATTATAAAGAAAAATATTTGTGTAGGTATATTCTTCGGAGATATTAACAGCTTAGTGGTAGAAGTGTTTTTGAGGATAAAAAAACTATTTGAAAAAAAATAATATGAAATTCTAAAAATATATTCATTTGAGATATGTATGATACAGTTTTAGATAGCTTGATTAATCTGTTTTGAGATTAGAAAGAAACATATTTATGTAGGTTTTATATTCTTCGGAGATATTAACAGCTTAGTTTTAGAAGTGTTTTTGAGGATAAAAAAAACAATTTGAAAAAAATAATCTGAAATTCTCAAAATATATTAATTTGAGATACGTGTGATACAGTTTTAGATAGCTTCATTAGTCTGCTTTAAGATAATAAAGAAACATATTTATGTTGATAGTATATTTTTCGACGTTATCGGCTGAAAACCAATACCTATTTTTTTTAAAGTTTTTTAAGACTAAATAAAAAACTAGCTGAAAAAAAAATATCTGGAATTTTCAACATATATTCATTTGTGTATATAAAATGCAAATATAAAATTTGAATTTGATTGCATAAATTTGATTTTTAAGTCTATATCAACATTTTCAGGAGTTTTCAGTAAGCTTTAACTTCTATTTCAGAAAAGATAAATGCGTTTGTAATATGTTTGCAGATAGCCTGATTCATCTGCTTTCAGTTAATATTAGAAATAATTACATAGTTATTACATGTTTTGAAATATCGACTGAAAACTAGGACCTTATTTTCAGAAGTTTTTCAGTTATAACTGAAAAATGAAAAACCTGAAACGACTAAAACCTTCATAACAATATTTATTTGATGGGTACTAATGTATATACCAATTTTAAACTAAATCGAAAAAATGCGAAATTTCGTCAAAAATCGAAAAAAAATTCAGTCCAAATATTTTTTTCATTCTGATCGATCTGAAATTTTCCATATTGATTGTAGGTTTTATTTTTAACATCGGAGGCGATTTTCAGCCATTTACAGCCAAAAGTTTTTGAGTTATTAACAAATTAATTAACCTTCAAACTAAAATTTGCTCTTTTTCAATAATCTATAAAATTAGTTACATGTAAGAAAAACTTATGTGTGATACAGTTTTGAATAGTTCAATTACTCTACTTTAATATTATGAAGAAAAATATGTAGATCGGTAGTATATTTTTCGGAGCTATCGACTGAAAACCAACAGCTATTCTTTTGAAGTTTCTTTGATACTCAATAAAAAACGAGCTGAAAATAAAAATCTGAAATTCTCAAAATATATTAATTTGAGATATGTGTTACACAGTTTTAGATAGCTTGATTAATCTGCTTTGAGATTATAAACAAACATATTGATGTTGATAGTATATTTTTCGGATATATTGGCTGAAATCCAATAGCTACTTTTGTTTCAGGCTCTATAAAAAGCTAGCTGAAAAAAAATTCTTAAATTCTTAAAATATATTCATTTGTATATTTATAATACAAATATAAACTTTGAAGTTGATTGAAAAAACTTGATTTTCCAGTTGAAATCAACATTTTCAGGAATTTTCAGTAAGCAGTAACTCCTATTTCAACAAAGATTAAAGCTTCTGTAATATGTTTTTGGATAGCCTGATTCATCTATTTTCAGATAATATTAGAAATAAATACATAGTTTTGCCATGTTTTGAAATATTGACTGAAAACTAGGACCATATTTTCAGAAGTTTTTCAGAGATAACTGAAAAATGAAAAACCTGAAACGACTAAAACCTTCATAACAATATTTATTAATGGCTAATAATATATATACCAATTTTAAACAAATTCGAAAAAATGCCAAATTTTGTCAAAAATCGAAACAGGTTAGATAATAACCTTCTAAATTTTTCAGTCCAAATATTTTTTCATTCCGATCGATCTGAAATTTTGAATACTTATTTTAGGTTTTATTTTGAACATCGGAGACGATTTTCAGCCGTTTACAGTGAATAGTTTTTGAGTTATTAACAAATGAATTCGCCTGAAAACTAAAATTTGCTATTTTTCAGTAATATATAAAATTAGTTTTCCGTAAGAAAAAAACTATGTGTAACATAGTTTTGGATAGCTTGATTAATCTACATTATGGTCATAAAGAAAAATATTTATATTAGTAGTATATTATTCGGAGATATTGACTCAAAAACACCAGCTATTTTTTTTGAAGTATCTTTTAGGCTCAAGTAAAAACTAGCTGAAAAAAAAAACTGAAATTCTCAAAATATATTCATTTGTCTACATAGAATGCAAATATAAAATTTGAAGTTGATTGAAAAAAATTGTTTTTTCAGTCAAAATCAACATTTTCAGGATTTTTCAGTAAGTTGTATCTCCTATTTCAGAAAAGATAGATACTTTTCTAATATTTTTTTGTATAGCCTGATTCATCTATTTTCAAATAATATTAGAAATAAATACATAGTTTTTGCATGTTTTGAAATATTGACTGAAAACTAAGACCATATTTTCAGAAGTTTTTCAGTGATGAAAAATGAAAAGCCTGAAACGACTAAAACCTTCATAACAATTTTTATTTGATGGGTAATAATGTATATACCAATTTTAAACGAAATAAAAAAAATGCTAAATTTCATCAAAAATCGAAATTTTTCAGCCCAAATATTTTTTCATTCCGATCGATCTGAAATTTTGTATACTCATTTCAGGTTTTATTTTGAACATCGGAGGCGATTTTTAGCCGTTTACAGTGAAAATTTTTTGAGTTATTAACAATTTAATTCGTCTGAATACTAAAATTTGCTATTTTTCAGTACTATATAAAATTAGTTTTCCGTAAGAAAAAAAAGTAGTACATAATTCGGAGATATCGACTCAAAAACACCAACTATTTTTTTGAAGTATCTTTTGGCTCAATAAAATACTGGCCGAAAAAAAATCTGAAATTCTCAAATTATATATATATATATATATATATATATATATATATATATATATAAATATATATATATATATATATATATTATATATTATATATATAAAATGCAAATATAAAATTTGAAGTTGATTGAAAAAACTTTCAGTTGAAATTAATATTTTCAGCAGGTTTCAGTAAGCTGTAACTCCTATTTCAGAAGAGATAGATGCTTCTGTAATATGTTTTTGGATAGCCTGATTAATCTATTTTCAGATAATATTAGAAATAAATACATAGTTTCTGCATGTTTTGAAATATTGACTCAAAACTAGGACCATGTTTTTCACTGAAAATCTAAAAAGCCTGAAATGACTATAACGTTTATAACAAGCTGTAACTCCTATTTAAGAAAAGATAGAAGCGTCTATAATATGTTTTTGGATAGCCTGATTAACTACTTTCAGATAATAATAAAATTAAATTACATAACTACTTTATTTTTTAAAATATCGACTAAAAACTAATACCATAATTTAAAAAGTTACATTAAAATTATTTTCATAAAAAAAAACTGTAACTAAACTTTCTTACAATATAGAAGCATGCGATATGAATTTCTATATAGCTTGATTAATGTATTTTAAGAATAAAATAAAAAATAATTTTGTTACGAGAGTATTTTCTCGGGAATTCGTGTGAAAACGGGAAGAGTCAGGTAGGATTTCGATATTTTTTCAAATGTTATAACATATCTACTTTAATAGTAAAACTAAAGTTTAAGTATGTTTCCTTTTAAGCTTCAAGATCCTGACTGCGGGTCTGAACTATTAGATCGAAGCTTCTTCAAACTCAATCTTGTAGTAACAAACTTTTTAACTTTCTTCAATCTGCGTGAGGTAACGTGCAGTTTCAAGTCATACTAAATTTCGACGGGATGATACAAAAGGTAATTTAATAATTTAATTAATAATAATTTAATAAATTAAATTTATTACATTTTCAAAATTATGACTGATAAGAAGTATAGCCGACGTATTAATCTTCAAAATGAGGTATAATTAGCTCAATTTGGATTAGTATTAAACATATAAATGAGGCAAATTTAAACTATGTAACACCCCATGAAAGAGCTGTTATTACATTAAATTGTAAGTTTTTCAAAATTATAACTTATAAAATCTGTAACCTACTTATTATTCTTCAAAATGAGATATAACTTGCTGAATTTGGTCAAGTAGTAAGTTCGGAATTGAGGAAAATTTAAAATACGTGACATCCTTTGATAGAGCCGTTGTTAATAAAATTGTAATAAATAAAATTGTTAGATAATCAAAATTATGAACTAAAAAGTATAGCTAACATATAAATCTTCAAAATGAGGTATAATTTGCTAAATTTGGTCAAGTATTAAGTCTAGAAATGAGGCAAATTTAAACACTGTAACATCCCATGAAAGAGCTGTTATTAAATGAAACTGTAATAAATTAATTTTTTTTTTTTTTAAATTATGACTGATAAAACGTGTTGCCTACCTATTATATATATATATATATATATATATATATATATATATATATATATCTTCAAAATAAGATATAACTTGCTGAATTTTTTTAAGTAGTAAGCTCGGAAATGAGGAAAATTTAAAATACGTGACATCCTTTGAAAGAGCTGTTGTTAATAAAATTGTAATACATTATATTGTAGGATTATCAAAATTATGACTAATAAAAAGTATAGCTAACCTATCTATCTTCAAAATGAGATGAAATTTGCTAAATTTGGTCGAGTATTCAGTCTAGAAATGAGGTAAATTTAAACACTGTAACATCCCATGAAACAGCTGTTATTAAATGAAATTGTAATAAATTAAATTTAACTTTTTTCAAAATCATGACTGACAAAACATGTTGCCTACCTATTAGTCTTCAAAATAAGATATAAAGTGCTAAATTTGGTCAAGAAGTAAGTTCGGAAATGAGGAAAATTTAAAATACGTGACATTCTATGAAAGAGCTGTTGTTAATGAAATTGTAATAAATGATATTGTAGGATTATCAAAATTATGACTAATAAAAAGTATAGCTAACTTATCAATCTTCAAAATGAGATGAAATTTGCTAAATTTGGTCGAGTATTAAGTCTAGAAATGGGGCAAATTTAAACACTGTAACACCCGATGAAAGAGCTGTCATGAAATGAAACTGTAATAAATTAAATTATTATTTTTTCAAAATTATGACTGACAAAACGTATAGCCTACCTATTATTCTTCAAAATAAGATATAACTTGTTGAATTTGGTCTAGAAGTAAGTTCGGAAATGAGGAAAATTTAATATACGTGACATTCTATGAAAGAGCTGTTGTTAATAAAATTGTAATAAATTAAATTGTTAGATTATCAAAATTATGACTGATAAAAAGTATATCTAACCTATAAGTCTTCAAAATGAGATATAATTTGCTAAATTTGGTCAAGTATTAAGTCTAGAAATGAGGCAAATGTAAACTATGTAACATCCCATGAAAGAGCTGTTATTGAATGAATCTGTAATAAAATAAATTATTATTTTTTCAAAATTGTGACTAACAAAACGTGTAGCCTACCTATTATTCTTCAAAATAAGGTATAATTTGGTCTAGAAGTAAGTTCGGAAATGAGGAAAATTTAATATACGTGACATTCTATGAAAGAGCTGTTATTAATAAAATTGTAATACTAATAAATTATTAGATTATCAAAATTATGACTAATAGAGAGTATAGCTAACGTATTAGTCTTCAAATGAGATATAATTTGCTAAATTTGGTTAAGTATTAAGTCTAGAAATGAGGCAAATTTAAACCCTGTAACATCCCATGAAAGAGCTGTTATTAATAAAACTGTAATAAATTAAATCATAACTTTTTCAAAATTATGACTGACAAAGCGTATAGCCTACCTATTATTCTGCAAAATAAGAGATACCTTGCTAAATTTGGTCAAGTAGTAAGTTCGGAAATGAGGAAAATTTAAAATACGTGACATTCTATGAAAGAGCTATTGTTAATAAAATTGTAATAAATTAAATTGTTAGATTATCAAAATTATGACTACTAAAAAGAATAGCTAATGTAGTAGTCTTTAAAATGAAATATAAATTGCTAAATTTGGTCAAGTATTAAGCATAGAAATGAGGCAAATTTAAACACTGTAACACCCCATGAAAGAGCTGTCATGAAATGAAACTGTAATAAATTAAATTATTATTTTTTCAAAATTCTGACTGACAAAACGTGTAGCCTATCTATTATTCTTCAAAATAAGATATAACTTATTGAATTTGGTCTAGAAGTAAGTTCGGAAATGAGGAACATTTAATATACGTGACATTCTATGAAAGAGCTGCTGTTAATAAAATTGTAATAAATTAAATTGTAGGATTATCAAAATTATGACTAATAAATAGTATAACTAACGTATTATTCTTCAAAATGAGGTATAGTTTGCTAAATTTGGTCAAGTAGTAAGTGTAGAAATGAGGCGAATTTACATAAATTTAACATCCCATGAAAGAGCTGCTATTAAATGAAACTTTATAAATTGATAAATTCAATTGTTAGTTTTTCACAATTGTGACTGATAAAACGTGTAAACTACTTACTAATCTTCATAATGAAGTTTAATCTGGTGAATTTCAAATATAATATTAAATAATAACATAAAAAATAAGATTAATATGTTGTGAATTTCATTACATTGCGGCTACATACAAACAGCTATAGCCATACAAGCTTATTAGCTAGAAAAACTAAATTACACATGTTGTAATCTAATATAATATGTAGTTCTATAAAACCGCTAACATTTGAAATTTTCATACAATGCACGCCGCAAATTCGCAAATTATTTTCATTGAAAATTAATACCAAATCCCAATTCATCAATTTTCGTAATAGTTTTGCTAACCCCGCCATGATTAACGATGTACATACGTAATGCAATTACATCCGCCGTTTTGCCGTAATTAATCAGGACCGGGCTTCGATGCGGAATTATGCCGGCTGCCACCCCCGCACGAGAACCCCTGTTAAGCGAAGTTTCTTGCGTCCGCTTTCAATCGTCCCGGCGTAAATCCGAAACCCGCCGCTATAAATAAGCCCGCAGGGAAAAAAAACCCGCCCCACCAACATTAATTATCTCCGGTCATAAATGTCGCGGGCTTAATCTTTTTGTCAGAAACAGACTATTGGGGTCTATCCAATTGTGTCTAGAAAGGGTTCGGTTAGGACATGGGATTTCGAATAAACATTTTCCTGAAAAGTACTAGACGTTATATGTCTAAAAGTTATTTTAGGCAGATTTAGACAATTGAGACAAGGGAAATTGTCGAGTATGTTCAATTACCCCTAGCAGCAGGATATCGATCGACTTGCAATGCAGTTAGGCGAATTAACCGGGAAAATTGTCGCTGATCTATTTGGATTTCGCATGCAAACACAATCATGTCCGTTGATCCAGAGGTTTTAGGGGGTGCGGGAGGGTGCGGGAGGGTGGTTAGGTTACCTCGCTAAGTGTTTGATGTTTGCGCTGATTCCCCGTGGGAGTGGAAACCTATTCCGAATTATTTTACCCCGGATGCCGCTGCAGCGCGGAATTATCATTGGGCATCACATCAAACTGGATTATGAGATGTGTGCAATCATAAAACTGAATTGACTGTACTAATGTATTAATTTGTCATCAGTTACATATGAGACTGCGAGAATGAAAGTAGTTTAAGTCACATTTGAATTGTTTTGAAAAAGAGTTTGGCATTTATGTAAATCATAATTTAATTTTTAAGATTAATTATGAATTTTCTGCGAAGTTAAGATAAATTCCGGTTGATTAAATTCCTCTGAGCTTCTTCCTTGACTAGCCGTAAAGATAAATGAGATAAAATATATATGAGATTTTTTTTATAGTGGATATAATTATTTCCACCTGTATATCATTGGGAATTCAGGATAACACCTTCCTGTGTCGCAATTAAAATTGAAAAAGAACCTTCTATTTATTTTTCAATTTTAATTACGACAGAAAAAGGTGTTATTCTGAATTCCCAATGATATACAGCTGGTAATAATTCTATCCACTAGCAAAAAAATCTCATATATATTTTTCACAATCACAAACCTCGCTGCATAAATATAGCAGACGAATAATGCAAATCTCTGGGTCCCCTCAGGGCGGGCAAGTGCGAGATATGGAAATGCAAATTAACGAAATAATCGATTCCGGCCGCATATGCCGGAAAAATTAATCTAGCGACCGGCGGCGGCCACAGAAATAAAAAAAACCACCGGCCGCAATTTATTTCGCGCACGGCGGCGACCATGTCGGCTGGTTTTTTTTTCCTTTTTTTATTCGAGCATTATTGCATAAAATGCAAATATGAAAGGGATATGCATTATGCATTCCGCAAAGTGGCTATATTTTAGCATTATGGATGGAAACCCCTTCCAGATTCGCAATTTGTTAATGTAATAATGTGCGCGATATTTGCATCCAGAATTGGAGGGCGCGGGGTAATATTATGTGAGTGAGTTTGACGTTGATTGTGCATTGAATAATGCGAAAAGTTTAATTAAAATGTGTGGAAAATGCTCGTGATTACACGTCCAACAGAAAGCCGTATAGGGAAATAATGGTGCTCTTAATCGTCGAACCATTTTGTGCTATTCTTCATCAAAGGGATGTGTTTGGTTTTAATTACAGCCTGCAGCCTGGACTCTCGTTTTGTAATATAGAGAAACATATACGTACAAAGCGGTTTAAACCCACATGTGTCTAAAAAAATATCCTATATATTTATTTCAAAAATAATGAATGTATTACAATTGTATTATGTTATACAAATTTCATGTGGGGCTATCAATATGAAATTTGCATGTACGATCAATAATCCTTTGTCTCGCGTGTATATATGCATAATAAATTTATTTTATATATATATATATATATATATATATATATATATATATATATATATATATAAAATAAACATAATAATAATAATATAATAAATAAACATAAACACAATGTATAACAATAATAAAATCCATCTCATACTAAGCATTGGGGAGTCTGAATTGGAACCCCATCAGGGCGAAATTTCGCAAATCACATTTCACAGTTTTTCAGAGGTTTTCTATGAAGTTAAGGTAAATTCCGGATGATTAAACTCCTCTGAGCTTCTCCCTAAATCGGCAGAAAATCCTCACGGCCCTATAAAGATAGAAGTTTTTTTTAAATCAATATACAACTTACTACTTGTGGAAAATCTTAAAATAAATATATATTATAATATATATATATATATATATATATATATATATATATATATATATATATATATATATATGTAATATATACATACTACATATAAGAGTGACATAGATTTGTGCAAACTAAGACTATCACTATAACTAATAAAATATAATATATTATCATAAACTTGTTTTATTGTATGCAAGTGATCAATAAAAAATGGTTCAGTATTATAATTTACACTAAAGCAAGGCTGCCAAAAAAGATTTCCTGCACAAGACTGCATTATGTAAGAGATTATTAACAAGGAAATGTAAAATGTATATAGCATGCATTATATACTAGTGAGCTACAGGTAACTTAATGTTATACAAAATTGCTGTAAAAAAATGTTAACATCATCTACATTAGAATATACTGAAGAGGCAACATAGGTACATTGTATTCTCTTGTATTATGCTTCTAAGAAACTCGTTGCTTTGACATATAGCCCGTATTGATGTCGCTCCTAATCAAACCCTCCTCTCCGTAAATCAGCAGGCGGCGAACTCAGCGTCGACGTAAATTATCCGCGTGACTTATCAGCATTACGATTTTGAGGGGTGAAGTCGGAATCGATTACACATGTGCTGGTCTTATCGTGGGTTGTTCAATAATATCAACCCTAATTGTATTTATTTATAACATATTGTATATATTGCTTACATATTATATAAAACATATATATCAAAAGTTAAACTTTAATTACTGCAATACTTACAAAACACAATAATGGAAGCAAACATTATTTATTTTCCATATAGCTAATATATTTTGCTACCATTTAAAATCATACACGTTACGATTTACGAATTATCTATGGTTGAAATTGCAAATTATAACAATTGAACTATTTTTAATTAACTAGAGGTACAAACAGATAAATTCCGCGAAAACTGTATGATGAATCTTTTCGAAATTTTCAAGAAGTATATGTGATGAATCAAGCTAATTTATTTGGTTACGATTTCAATCATAGACGTTACGATTTTCGAATTATATAGTGTTGAAATTGCAAATTATAACAATTGTTGTTTTGAATTAACTACATGCACAAATTCATGAATTCCGCAAAATCTGTATTATGAATCTTTTTGAAATCTTCAACAAGTATAGCTAATGAATCAAGTTAATATATTTTGTTACAATTTCAATCATATACGTTACGATTTTCGAATTATCTATGGTTGAAATTGCAAATTATAACAATTGAACTATTTTTAATTAAGTAGAGGCATAAATAGACAAATTCCGCGAAAACTGTATGATGAATCTTTTCGAAATTTTCAACGAGTATATCTAATGAATCAAGCTAATATATGATTTCACGATTTGAATCATACACGTTACGATTTTCGAATTATCTAGGGTTAAAATTGCAAATGATAACATTTGAACTGTTTTTCTTAACTAGAGGCACTAATAGATGAATTTCGCAAAAACTGTATGATGAATCTTTTCGAAATTTTCAAAAAGTATAGCTAACGAATCTAACTAATATATTTTGTTACAATTTCAATCATATACCATACGATTTTCAAATTATCTATGGTTGAAATTGCAAATTATAACAATTGAACTGTTTTGAATTAACTAGAGGCACCAATTCATGAATTCCGCAAAATCTGTATGATCAACCTTTTCGAAATTTTCAACAAGTATAGCTAATGAATCAAGCTAATATATTTTCTTACAATTTCAATCATAGATGTTACGATTTTCAAATTATCTATGGCTTAATTTGCAAATTATAACAATTGAACTATTTTTAATTAACTAGAGGTACAAACAGATAAATTCCGCGAAAACTGTATGATGAATCTTTCCGAAATTTTTAACGAGTATATCTAACGAATCAAGCTAATATATGTTTTTACGATTTGAATCATACACGTTACGATTTTCGAATTGTCTAGGGTTAAAATTGCAAATGATAACATTTGAACTGTTTTTCATTAACTAGAGGCACCAATAGACGTGTTTCGCAAAATTGTATGATGAATCTTTTAGAAATTTTCAACAAGTATATCTGATGAATCAAGCTAGTTTATTTGGTTACGATTCCAATCATAGACGTTACGATTTTCGAATTAACTATGGTTGAAATTGCAAATTATAACTATTGAACTGTTTTGAATTAACTAGAAGCACAACTTCGTGATTTCCGCAAAATCTGTGTTATGAATGTTGTCGAAATTTTCAAAAAGTATAGCTAATGAATCAAGCTAATATATTATGTTATAATTTCAATCATATATGTTACAATTTTCAAATTATCTATGGTTGAAATTGCAAATTATAACAATTGAACTATTTTTAATTAACTAGAGGCACAAATAGACAAATTCCGCGAAAACTGTGTGATGAATCTTTTCGAAATTTTCAACGAGTATGTCTAATGAATCAAACTAATATATAATTTTACGATTTGAATCATACACGTTACGATTTTCGAATTATCTAGGGTTAAAATTGCAAATCATAACATTTGAACTGTTTTTCATTAACTAGAGGCACTAATATATGAATTTCGCAAAAACTGTAGATGAATCATTTCGAAATTTTCAACAATTATATCTGATGAATCAAGTTAGTTTATTTGGTTACGATTTCAATCATAGACTTTACGATTTTCGAATTATCTAGGGTTAAAATTCCAAATTATAACAATTGAACTGTTTTGAATTAACTAGAGGTACAACTTCATGAATTCCGCAAAATCTTTATGATGAATCTTTTAGAAATTTTCAAAAAGTATAGCTAATAAATCAAGCTAATATATTTTCTTACAATTTCAATCATAGACATTACGATTTTCAAATTATCTATGGTTGAAATTGCAAATTATAACAATTGTACTACTTTTAATTAACTAGAGGTACAAACAGATAAATTCTGCGAAAACTGTATGATGAATCTTTCCGAAATTTTCAACGAGTATATCTAATGAATCAAGCTAATATATGAATTTACGATTTGAATCATACACGTTACAATTTTCGAATTATCTATGGTTAAAATTCCAAATGATAACATTTGAACTGTTTTTCATTAACTAGAGGCACCAATAGATGAATTTCGCAAAAACTGCATGATGAATCTTTTCGAAACTTTCAACAAATATATCTGATGAATCAAGCTAGTTTATTTGGTTACGATTTCAATCATAGACGTTACGATTTTTGAATTATATAGTGTTGAAATTGCAAATTATAACAATTGAACTGTTTTGAATTAACTAGAGGCACAAATTCATGAATTCCGCAAAATCTGTATGATGTATCTTGTCGAAATTTTCAAAAAGTATATCTAATGAATCAGGCTAATATATTTTGTTACAATTTCAATAATACACTTTACGAGTTTCAAATTATATAGTGTTGAAATTGCAAATTATAACCATTGTTGTTTTGAATTAGCTACATGCAAAAATTCATGAATTGCGCAAAATTTGTATGATGAATCTTGTCGAAATTTTCAAAAAAATAGCTAATGAATCAAGCTAATATATTTTGTTACAATTTCAATCATATACGTTACGATTTTCAAATTATCTATGGTTGAAATTGCAAATTATAACAATTGAAATATTTTTAATTAACTAGAGGCACATATAGACAAATTTCGCGAAAACTGTATGATGAATCTTTTCGAAATTTTCAACTAGTATATCTAATGAATCAAGCTACTATATGTTTTTACGATTTGAATCATAGACGTTACGATTTTCGAATTGTCTAGGGTTAAAATTCCAAATGATAACATTTGAACTGTTTTTCATTAACTAGAGGCACCAATAAATGATTTTCGCAAAAACTGTAAGATGAATCATTTCCAAATTTTCAACCAGTATAGCTAATGAATCAAGCTAATATATTTTGTTTACGATTTCAGTCATTTTATTTGTATTTATATTTTTTCTTTTATTTACGTTAGCGTATTATTTATTGGGGGAATTTAGTAGAAGGGAGTAGAACTTCTACAAAATTCCCCCAATAAACAAACAATACACTAATGTAAATAAAGAAAAAAATAAAAATACAATAAAATACATAACTAATAGGGGGGGTTATTATATTATATTATAATATTTTGTTGTAAGGATACTAAAAGATGTATAACATGTATACATTCTCGCGGTAAATAGTTTTACGATGCACCAATTTAGACACTAAATAAATGTTTAAATTAAAATAATGCAGTAACGCAATAATCAAGCCCCATTCCTGAAATTAGATTCTGCCGAGTTAGAATCCGCACGAAATCCTTTTAAGAGGAGACGTAGTTGTAGCTGCAGGACAGCCCCAATTCAATTTTAAGGCGTCTTCAAACGGCGCCTTTTCCGATAAATTTGTAATAATTTTTTTCTTTTAACATTATAGTCACTTTCACTTTATTTTTATATTAGATCAAAATGAACTGAAAAGTTTTCGCGGAATTTATTTATTTGCGCCTTTATTTAATTACAAAAAATTTAATTGTTATAATAATAATAATAATAATAATTTATTAAACGGGAAACTTCTTTAGAAAAATAAATACATTTTTTACAATTAAGTACTCTTTAAAAATTTCGAAAAGATTCATCATACAGTTTACGCGGAATTCATCAATTTGTGCCTCTAGTTAATTCAAAACAGTTCAATTGTTATAATTTCCAATTTCAACCCTAGATGATTCGAAAATCGTAATATGTATGATTAAAATCATAATAAAATATATTAGCTTGAGTCATTAGCTATGCTCATTAAAAATTTCGAAAATATTCATCGTACAGTTGTTGCGGAATTCATCTATTTGTGCCTCTAGATCATTAAAAACTGTTCAATTGTTATAATTTGTAATTTCAACCCTAGATAACTCGAAAATCGAAGTGTATGATTGAAAGCATAACAAAATATATTAGCTTGATTCATTAGCTATTCTCGTTGAAAATTTCAAAACGATTCATCATATAGTTTTCCCAGAATTCATCTATGTGTGCCTCTAGTTATTTAAAAACAGTTGTATTGTTATAATTTGCAAATTTCAACTCTAAATAATTCTAAAATCGTAACGTGTATGATTTAAACTGTAACAAAATATATTAGATTGATTCATTAGCTATACTCATTGCAAATTTAGAAAATATTCATTATACAATTCTCGCGGAATTCATCTATTTGCGCCTCTAGATAATTAAAAAGAGTTCTATTATTATAATTTGCAATTTCAACCCTAGATAATTCGAAAATCGTATCGTGTATGATTGTAATCATAACAAAATATATTAGCTTGATTCATTATCTGTACTCCTTGAAAATTTCGAAAATATTCATGGTACAGTTTTTGCGGAATTCGTCGATTTGTGCCTCTAGTTAATTAAAAACAGTTGAATTGATATAATTTGCAATTTCAACCCTAGTTAATTCGAAAATCGTATCGTGTATGATTGAAATCATAACAAAATATATTAGCTTGATTCATTATCTGTACTCCTTGAAAATTTCGAAAAGATTCATGTTACAGTTTTTGCGGAATTCGTCGATTTGTGCCTGTAGTTAATTAAAAGCAGTTCAATTGATATAATTTGCAATTTCAACCCTAGATAATTCGAAAATCGTATGATGTATGATTGAAATCATAACAAAATATATTAGCTTGATTCATTATCTGTACTCCTTGAAAATTTCAAAAAGATTCATGATACAGTTTTTGCGGAATTCATCGATTTGTGCCTATAGTTAATTAAAAACAGTTCAAATGATATAATTTGCAATTTCAACCCTAGATAATTCGAAAATAGTATGGTGTATGATTGAAATCATAACAAAATATATTAGCTTGATTCATTATCTGTACTCCTTGAAAATTTCAAAAAGATTCATGGTACAGTTTTTGCGGAATTCATCGATTTGTGCCTATAGTTAATTAAAAACAGTTCAAATGATATAATTTGCAATTTCAACCCTAGATAATTCGAAAATCGTATGGTGTATGATTGAAATCATAACAAAATATATTAGCTTGATTCATTATCTGTACTCCTTGAAAATTTCAAAAAGATTCATGGTACAGTTTTTGCGGAATTCGTCGATTTGTGCCTATAGTTAATTAAAAACAGTTCAATTGATATAATTTGCAATTTCAACCCTAGATAATTCGAAAATCGTATGGTGTATGATTGAAATCATAACAAAATATATTAGCTTGATTCATTATCTATACTCCTTGAAAATTTCGAAAAGATTCATGATACAGTTTTTGCGGAATTCATCGATTTGTGTCTCTAGTTAATTAAAAACAGTTCAATTGATATAATTTGCAATTTCAATCCTAGATAATTCGAAAATCGTAAAGTGTATGATTGAAATCATAACAAAATATATTAGCTTGATTCATTATCTGTATTCCTTGAAAAGTTAGAAAAGATTCATGGTATAGTTTTTGCGGAATTCATCGATTTGTGCCTCTAGTTAATTAGAAACAGTTCAATTGTTATAATTTGCAATGTCAACACTAGATAATTCAAAAATAGTAATGCCTACCATCAACATACAGTTTTCTCGGTTTTTTTTTCATTTGAGGCTCGAATTGTGTAGTCATCATCATCATCACTCAACCTGTTTGGTCGTCCAGTGCTAAGCATTTGATTCAATTTATGTCGTTCTTGTGATACGCCCATCCAATTTTATATTTTTTGTAGTTTTTTGATGTCGAATTTTTTAGCAGTAGTAACAAAATATTATTATATTATATTATAAAAATCCTTATGTTAATAATATTTATATTTTCTTCTGAAAACAAACAAATCTACTCGATCCATCATTTGCAGCATAAGCCTGTCCTTGTTGCGCCCCACTAGGAATTTCTATTTAAACATAAGCGGAGCATAAAAATCTTGTTAAATAAAAAGACGAAGGAAATTGCGGAGGGAGAGCGAGAGCGACCGTGAAATTTCCTTTTATATGCGGCAAACCTCATCCGACTTATCACATTACTATATGTAAAGACATTTCTATTTCTGCGACTGCCGGCCGGAAAAAGGGGGCGGCGGGTTCGTAAAAAGAAAACCGGGCGTGAAATTACGACTGCAGTAAACAGACCCGTTATTTTTATTGCAACCCTACTTTTAACGCAGAAATAAATAAGATAAGCTGCCAGATGTATCAATAAATGTTTGTTAGGATTTTTTTTTGTAGATAGCAATATTTTAAAGGACGGTTTTATTCTTGTAGCGTTAACTGCGGGAGCTAAAACGTATTATAATTAAATATTGTATATTAATAAATATTAACATCTAATAAAACTGATGTTAATACATTACAAAAGTTGCATTACGCATTATATTAAAAATGTAGTAGATATACGAAGACATCCCTCAATGATATTTATGTCTATAAACCAAAGACTAGATACCTAACACCCGGTTACTCCAACGAATCTTAAAGGTCGTCATATTTAAGTTCATTTTATATAAACACTTAGTCTTAGTCTTACAATGTCGGTCTTACATCTTATCGTTTTAAAATGCGATTTTTGTTTGGTGCAACCCTTTAAGACCGTCTTATTATTAAGGCGATCTTAAACTAGTTAAGATTCGTTGAAGAAACCAAACGTTAGTCTTTGGTTTATAGGTTACGAATCTTTGTTGTTTATATTCGAATTTATTAAAGGGCTACTACTGCTATATTTAGAAGATAAAATAAATTATGTAAGATATATATACAACATTATAATACCAGAGTAGCAAACAAGTTGCATATTGCTGTTTGTCTGATACAATGTTAGACAAAGTTAACTCGTATTACAACAAAATACTAGCTGATTGTATGTTATAATTAACAAAACTTTGCTTTGTAGCCAATGGACGTTAATTAATTCGTTAATATGTTCCTATGCGGATGAGGGTTGGCTTGAGCGCTAACCGCAACATGATAATATGCAAAACCTCCCTACCCTGGTGCACCCCGCGTAGCGTTTGCAACAACAACGTGATGTCGTCGCGGTACACGTGACGCCACCCCCATGCATAATTCAGCAAGACTAGCATGTCTGCATTTGCAATCGATCTTCTTCCTCATCGGGAAACTTATACCCAATTTCGGTTATATAACAGAAAAAGTTATTTCAACCAAATCATGCAATTATATAAATCTTTTATCTTTAAAGTCCAAGGATTTTTCCGCTGATAAAAGAATCTCAGAGGAGTGTAATCACTCGATATTTGCGTTAACTTCGCTGGAAAACGATGCCTCTATCCGCTCGGCTACTGGTCACATATAAACCTTTTCTCTAGCATTTGATATAGAGACAGTACAGAGTTGCTCCTGGGAAAAACATGAAATTTCATCATATTCACATTTTCTCACCGCTAAAGCGCGAAAACGGTAATAGCTATAGAAATACGTCTAGTATCAATCTGTTGGGGTAGAAATACTCTACATTTTCACATATAAAACATCTTTCTACCATTTGAAATAAAGACGCTACAGAGTTGAAATTTGAGAAAAACATGAAATTTCATCATATTCACATCTTCTCACCCCGACAGCACTAAAACAGTAATAGCTACAGAAATATTATTTTGTACGACTAGAAATATTCTACATTTTCAAATATAAAACATCTCTCTAGCATTTGAAATAAAGATGCTACAGAGTTGAAACTGGAAGAAAACATGAAATTTCATCATGTTCACATTTTCTCACCGCTACAGTACGAAAACGGTAATAGCTACAAAAATACGTCTAGTATCAATCTGTAGGGCTAGAAATACTCTACACTTTCACATATAAACCATCTCCCTAGCATTTTAAATGGAGACGCTACAGAGTTGAAGCTGAAAAAAAAAACATGAAATTTCATCATCATGGATGGGATCATTATATTATAATTATGATTTCCTTCATAGGGACTTTATTAATTGATGAAAATAAACAAATGGTAATATTTGTTGAAGCTAAATAAGATACAATAATAGTTTTATTATCATTTAGTTTTAATTTTATGAATTGAATTTAATACGATTTTTAAAACAACGAGTTTTGATCGACAAATAATGGTATCTTGAATTTACCTGTATAGGGACTTTATTAATTTACCAAAATAAATAAATTATACCTTATTATAAAGGCAAATAAGTTTTTATGATAGCTTTATTATCATTTAGTGTAAATTTAAAAAATTTGATATAATATGATATTTTAAACAAATAGGTTTGATCGACACATTATGTGCCTTGAATGTACCTATATAGGGACTTTATTATTTGAGAAAAATAAACAAATAATACATTAATTTGAAGCTAAATAAGTTTTTGTAATAGCACAATTATAATATAGTACCAATTTGAAGAATTGAATTTAATAAGATTTTTTTAAACAAAAAGTTTCGATCGATAAATTATATGTCTTGAATTCTCCTGCATAGGGACTTTATTAATTGATTAAAATAAACAAATGGTAATATTTATTGAAGCTAAATAAGATAAAATAATAGATTTATTATCATTTAGTTTTAATTTTATAAATTGAATTTAATACGATTTTTTAAACAAAAAGTTTTGATTGCCAAATTATTTGTCTTGAATTTACTCGTATAAGGACATTATTGAAGCTAAATAAGATGCAATAATAGTTTTATTTTTATTTAGTTTAAATTTTATAAATTGAATTTAATACGATTTTTTAAACAAAATGTTTTTTTCGACAAATACCGTGTCTTGAATGTATCTATTCGTAATTGGTCTGATAATTTCAATTAGGTTAAAAATATTTGCACATATAATAAAAATGTGCAATCCCCATACAATTTTCATCAAGAAAAACCTATAATTCTTTTTTAAAAACACGAAATTGATTAAAAATTATTTCATAGATTAAAATAACTCTATCGCGACGTGATTGAATCGTTGCAGGTGGTTAGGTGAACCCACCGCCCCAAGAGGGAGTCGGTTTAATTAAAATATTGGCCATGCCGCTTAAAAGATCGCGACACTGTAAGTTCATTACTCACGAAATTGGAATTTCAATTTCTTCTCCGACCCGACGGAATTGTTTTGAGTCGGTCGGTTAATCGATTGCCCCGCCTGCGGGCCTTTGTGAAAAATGTAATAAGCCGCCCCCCGAAAACAATGAAGACCCCTTTTTCTCTCTCCTTTGCTTGGAATTTTATGAATTTCTTATTTATTTGATGCCCGCGGGTAAAAATATGCATGAGACATTTTGAAAATGATGTTTATGAGTTGAAGGGGTGGAGTGATAAGAATCAGTTTTTTTCTTATATATATATATATATATATATATATATATATATATATATATATATAATAATTTCATCATATTCACATTTTCTCACCGCTACAGCACGAAAACAGTAATAGCTACAAAAATACGTCTAGTATCAATCTGTTGGGCTAAAAAAGAAAAAATAGCTTAAACAAATGGACAAACAACATACATTCCTCGATACCGATAGCCCGGGATGGGGCAAGACCCAGAAATCCTGAGGGGGGAGGTTACCATGTTTTTTTTTAATCCCCCCTTTTAGACATAAGTACATGTTTTTATGTATGTGAATATGGATATATGTATTGTACATGTAAAGGTGTAAAAGTGTAATAAATAAATAAAGGTAATAATAAAAAAAATAATAGTATATTTTTCAGAGATATCAGCTGAAATCCAATAGTAATTTTTTTAAATTTCTTTTAGGTTAAATAAAAAACTAGCTGAAAAAAAAAAGTTCTCAAAATATAGTCGTTTGTTTATATAGAATGCAAATATAAAATTTGAAGTTGAATGAAAAAACTTTATTTTTCAGTCAAAATCAACATTTTCAGCATTTTTCAGTAAGCTTTAACTCCTATGTCAGAAAAGATAAATGCTTTTGTAATATGTTTTTGGATAGTCTGATTCATCTGCTTTCATATAATATTAGAAATATATACACAGTTTTCGCATGTTTTGAAATATTGACTGAAAACTAGGACAATATTTTGAAGTTTCTTTCAGGCTCAATAAAAAACTATTTGAAAAAAAATTCTGAAATTCTCAAAATATATTTATTTGTGTATATAGAATGCAAATATAAAATTTCAAGTTGTTTGAAAAAGGCTTGATTTTTCAGTGAAAATCAACATTTTCAGGAATTTTCAGTAAGCTGTAACTCCTGCTTCAGCAAAGATTGAAGCTTCTGTAATATGTTTTTGGATAGCCTGATTCATCTATTTTCAGATAATGTTAAAAATAAATACACGGTTTTTTAATGTTTTAAAATATCGACTGAAAATTAGGACTATATTTTCAGAAGTTTTTCAGTGATAACTGAAAAATTAAAACCCTGAAACGACTAAAACCTTCATACCAATGTTTATTTGATGGGTAATAATGTATGTACCAATTTTAAACAAAATCGAAAAAATGCCAAATTTTGTCAAAAAACCAAGAGGTTAACCATCTAAATTTTTCAGTTCTAATATTTTTTCAATCCGATCAAGCTGAAATTTTGCATACTGAATTTAGGTTTTATTTTGAACATCGGAGACAATTTTCAGCCAGTTACAGCCAAAAGTTTTTGAGTTATTAATAAATGAATTATCCTGAAAACTAAAATTTACTATTTTTCAGTAATCTATACAATTAGTTTCGTGTAAGAAAAACATATCTGTGATACAGTTTTGGATAGCTTGATTAATCTCCTTCAATATTATGAAAAAAAATATTTAGGTCGGTAGTATATTTTTCGGAGCTATCGACTGAAAACTAACAGCTATTCTTTTGAAGTTTCTTTGAGACTCAAGAAAAAACGAGCTGAAAAAAAATCTAAAATTCTCAAAATATATTCATTTGAGATATGTGTGATATAGTTTTAAGATAAGCTTGATTAATATGGTTTGAGATTGTAAACAAAAATATTTATGTTGACAGTGTCTTTTTCGGAAATATCGACTGAAAACCAACAGCTATTTTTCTAAAATTTTTTTCAGGCTCAATTAAAAACTAGCTGAAAAAAATATCTGAAATTCTCAAAATATATTCATTTATGTGTATAAAATTCAAATATAAAATATGAAGTTGTTTGAAAAAACTTGATTTTTCAGTCGAAATCAACATTTTCTGGAATTTTCAGTAAGCTGTAACTCCTACTTCAGCAAAGATTGAAGCTTCTGTAATATGTTTTTGGATAGCCTGATTAATCTATTTTCAGATAATGTTAAAAATAAATACACGGTTTTTTAATGTTTTGAAATATCGACTGAAAATTAGGACCATATTTTCAGAAGTTTTTCAGTGATAACTGAAAAATTAAAAGCCTGAAACGACTAAAACCTTCATGCCAATGTTTATTTGATGGGTAATAATGTATATACCAATTTTAAACAAAATCGAAAAAATTCCAAATTTCGCCAAAATACGAAAGAGGTTGTGTTTCTAAATTTTTCAGCCCAAATATTTTTTCATTCCGATCAATCTGAATTTTTGCACACTCATTTTAGGTTTAATTTTGAATATCGGAGACGATTTTCAGCCATTTACAGCCAAAAGTTTTTGAGTTATTAACAAATGAATTAGCCTGAAAACTAAAATTTACTATTTTTCAGTAATCTATAAAATAAGTTTCGTGTAAAAAAAACATATGTGTGATACAGTTTTAGATAGCTTGATTAATCTGCTTCAATATTATGAAGAAAAATATTTAGATCGGTAGTATATTTTGCGGAGCTATCGACTGAAAATCAACAGCTATTCTTTGAAGTTTCTTTGAGACTCAAGAAAAAACGAGCTGAAAAAAAAATCTGAAATTCTCAAAATATATTCATTTGAGATATGTGTGATACAGTTTTAGAAAGCTTGATTAATCTGCTTTGAGATTGTAAACAAAAATATTTATGTTGATACTATATTTTTCGGAGATATCGGCTGAAAACCAACAGCTATTTTTTTGAAGTTTCTTTCAGGCGCAATTAAAAACTAACTGAAAAAAAAAAATCTGAAATTCTCAAAATATATTCATTTATGTATATAGAATGCAAATATAAAATTTGAAATTGTTTGAAAAAACTTGATTTTTCAGTGAAAATCAATATATTCAGGAATTTTCAGTAAACTGTAACTCCTATTTCAGCAAATACTGAAGCTTCTGTAATATGTTTTTGGATAGCCTGATTCATCTGCTTTCAGATAATATTAGAAATAAATACATAGTTTTCGCATGTTTTGAAATATTGACTGAAAACTAGGACCATATTTTCAGAAGTTTTTCAGTGAGAACTGAAAAATTAAAAGCCTGAAACGACTAAAACCTTCATAACAATGTTTATTTGATGGATAATAACGTATATACCAATTTTAAACGAAATCTAAAAATTGCCAAAATTCATGAAAAATTGAAAGGAGTTGTTTTTCAGCCCAAATATTTTTTCATTCCGATCAATCTGAAATTTTGCACACTCATTTTAGGTTTTATTTTGAACATCGGAGACGATTTTCAGCCATTTATAGCCAAAAGTTTTTGAGTTATTAACAAATGAATTAGGCTGAAAACTAAAATTTACTATTTTTCAGTATTGTATAAAATTAGTTTCGTGTAAAAAAAACATATGTGTGATACAGTTTTGGATAGCTTGATTAATCTGCTTCAATATTATGAAGAAAAATATTTAGATCGGTAGTATATTTTTCGGAGCTATCGACTGAAAATCAACAGCTATTCTTTTGAAGTTTCTTTGAGACTCAAGAAAAAACTAGCTGAGAAAAAAATCTGAAATTCTCAAAATATATTCATTTGAGATTTGTGTGATACAGTTTTATATAGCTTGATTAATCTGCTTTGAGATTGTAAACAAAAATATTTATGTTGATACTATATTTTTCGGAGATATCGGCTGAAAACCAACAGCTATTTTCTTGAAGTTTCTTTCAGGCTCAATTAAAAACTAGCTGAAAAAAATAATCTGAAATTCTCAAAATATATTCATTTGAGATATGTGTGATACAGTTTTAGATAGCTTGATTAATCCGCTTTGAGATTGTAAACAAAAATATTTATGTTGATACCATATTTTTCGAAGATATCGGCTGAAAACCAACAGCTATTTTTTTAAGTTTCTTTCAGGCTCAATTAAAACCTAGCTGAAAAAAATCTGAAATTCTCTAAATATATTCATTTGTGTATATAGAATGCAATGTAAAATTTAAATTGTTTGAAAAAACTTGATATCCGGTGAAAATCAATATTTTCAGGAATTTTCAGTAAACTGTAACTCTTATTTCAGCAAAGACTGAAGCTTCTGTAATATGTTTTTGGATAGCCTGATTCATCTGGTTTCAGATAATTTTAGAAATAAATAAACAGTTTTCGCATGTTTTGAAATATTGACTGAAAACTAGGACCATATTTTCAGAAGTTTTTCAGTGAGAACTGAAAAATTAAAAGCCTGAAACGACTAAAACCTTCATAACAATGTTTATTTGATGGATAATAGCGTATATACCAATTTTAAACGAAATCTAAAAATTGCCAAAATTCATCAAAAATAGATAGGGGGTTAACCTTCTAAATTTTTCAGCCCAAATATTTTTTCATTCCGATCAATCTGAAATTTTGCATACTCATTTTAGGTTTTATTTTGAACATCGGAGGCGATTTTCAGCCGTTTACAGCAAAAACGTTTGGAGTTATTAACAAATGAATTCGCTTGTAAACTAAAATTTGCTATTTTTCAGTAATCTATAAAATTGGTTTCGTGAAAGAAAAACATATGTGTGATACAGTTTTGGATAGCTTGATTAATTTGCTTCAATATTATGAAGAAAAATATTTATCGGTAGTATATTTTTCGGAGCTATCGGCTGAAAACCAACAGCTATTCTTTTGAAGTTTCCTTGAGACTCAACAAAAAACAAGTTGAAAAAAAAATCTGAAATTCTCAAAATATATTCATTTGTGATATGTGTGATACAGTTTTAGATAGCTTGATGAATCTGTTTTGAGACTGTAAACAAAAATATTTATATTGATAGTATGTTTTTCGGAGATATCGGCTGAAAACCAACAGCTATTTTTTGGAAGTTTTTTCAGGCTCAATTAAAAACTATCTGAAAAAAATCTGAAATTCTCAAAATATATTAATTTGTGTATATATAATGCTAATATAAAATTTGAAGTTGTTTGAAAAAACTTGTTTTTTCAGTCGAAATCAATATTTTCAGGATTTTTCAGTAAGCTGTAATTCAACATTTGAAATAAAGAGGATGACAAGAAGTACTACACTATATATATATATATATATATATATATATATATATATATATATATATATATATATATATAATGTATGGTATATAAAACAACTCTTTAATAGAAAATTATACATTTGTGCATAACTTTTTTGGAGTTCTTTTTGCTATCCACTGTTCTCTGTAGCTCTTGGGAAATTATCACGGTATTTCGAGAGGACGGGCATCCCCCTCAGCGTGCAACCACCGCGTATTTAACATAAATATGCCTGGATTACGCGGGCTGGGAGAAAACTTATTAATCCCGCGTTTAATTGGAGCTGCGCGCACATTTTTGCCCCAGTGCTTTAATTAAATTCTGCACATTCGCCCTCCCCCGTTGCTTTGTTTCAGCTGGTTAGAATTGAGTGCGCGACAAGTGGAATGGTTTAAAATGTTTGCAGCTTTATTTTTTTTTTATAAATGCTGCATTCTGTTAGAATAATTATCCTTGATAATGAAAAGTATGGAAATTTAATTTTCTCATTAAATTTTTATTAAGAACACCCGTATAATTATCTTTCAAAAACACAAAATTTAAAACCGTTTGTGAATATCTCTTTCCGCTTTCGCGTCACAACCCTTCAAAGTTCGTAAAATTTGATAGAAATTACCATTTCTAAAACGCCTTTGTCGAGCTGTATCTCAGTAAATGTTCATCGTACCAACTTCTAGTTTGTGTTTTTGGATTCAGAGGGTGGCTTTCCATGCAAAAGATCTATTATCCTCAATATCCCTCTATTACTTTTACCGTGGTATGCGAAAAATGAGGGAAATGACAATGGGTTGAGGTAATTTTTTTAGAATATATATATATATATATATATATATATATATATATATATATATATATATATATATATATATTATCAATTGCCTTTTACCTTTCGGTGTATTTTTGTATTTTTTTAGAATAAAAATAAAAAAATTATGAATTCATTTTATGCTACCAATCTATTCTTCTTAAGGTACTAAATCAAATTCCGAAAATCGTTTGTGGATATCTCGTTTCGTTTTCGCGACACAACCCTTCAAATTTCGTCAAAATTACTTGAAATTGACATCTCAAAAATGTACGTTTCGTGCTGTATCTCAGTAACTGTTTGTCGTAGCGACTTCTAGTTTATGTTTTTGGATTCAGCGGGTGGGTTTCCATATGATAACTCTATTAGCCTCAATCTTTCTTTATTGCTTTTAACATGGCATGCGAAAAACCGAGAAATGATCAAAGGGTTCGAGTTGAAATGTTTACAATAAAAATTAAAAAATTAAAAATTAATTTTATACCACCAATCAATAATCATGAGGGTACTAATTAAAATTCCGAAAACCGTTTGTGGATATCTCTTTCTGTTTTCGCGACACAACCCTTCAAATTTAGTAAAAATTGTATAGCAAATAAAGGTTGAAAATATTCCATTCATATATTTACTGTATAGATAATTTAGTTATGGCCTACAATATGTCCAGATCTGCTAATTAAACACTCGAATATGTGTGTAATTTGATTAATTAATCCACGCCAGCGGGATATTCCATATTGCCCTGTTATTAACCCTCGAATTCCTTTCCGACCGCATTGAGGGATGCGTACATTACGTGCCACTCGCCCTTAATGCACCGACGGGATTACCGCTAATGAGGAATCCATTTAAAGTCCAGACCGCCCGGAATTGCGTTCAATTTCTTCGCGCGGAAAGTCTCCACCCTCACCCCCCCCTATGGGTGGTGGGGGATGAATGACTGCGAAAACTTGCCGCATTTCCGTCGCACTGATTAGTTCGCCCCGAGTTCCCAAATCTCGGCGGGGTTTCCCGATTAACGATCACGTGATCCAGCCGGCAGATTTATAATTGAACATGATTATTTGATTTAAAAATAAATCTTTGCTCAGATTCTACTGAATAACTTTTTAAATTCGCTCCATTAGACTAACTAAAAAACTTCTAACTTTATAATTTTTAGAGCTATCAGCAGTGAGGCTTTTCTGACGGTCAAGGGAGAAGCTATGAGGAATTTAATCACCCGTAACTTCACAGAATACCTCTGAAAAATTGTAAAAGGTGATTCACGAAAATACACCATAATCGGGTTCGAACTCAGGCTCTCCAATGCACAGTACGAGACTGACGACGCCTCTAACACCACTCGGGCACTGATTTGGGTTGGAGTAACTATTTCTCAGATTTTTAAACGTTTTAATATTTTTCCAATTATTTTCTATATAACTCTCTCTCTCTCTCTCTCTCTCTCTCATATATACATTTTTGAATGTGGAAGTGTCTTTTGTGAACCCAAAGACAAATTGAGTACTATATACTAGTATACCTAGATTTTACATGGTAGCCCAAAAACTGCGTCATAGTGGACAAAAAGTAACCTACAGATTTTAAAAGTTTCAATTCAGGCGATTGTATCTCAAGAAAGACTGTAGAAGCTTCCGGTTTGAATTTTTGAATGTTGTAGTGTCTTTTATAGATCCAAAGATAAATTGAGTACCCTACCATAGCTAGATATTACATAGTAACCCTAAAACTGTGCCAAAATTGACGAAATGTATCTCCAAATTTCAAACGTCCCAATTCAGGCGATTGTATCTAAAG
Source organism: Lordithon lunulatus (assembly GCA_963942505.1). Classification (NCBI taxonomy): domain Eukaryota; kingdom Metazoa; phylum Arthropoda; class Insecta; order Coleoptera; family Staphylinidae; genus Lordithon; species Lordithon lunulatus. The sequence continues at coordinate 35,287,925 of OZ012675.1, forward strand.
AAAGTCTGTTTGTAGAAGCTTCCCGTTTCAATTTTTGAATGTAGAAGTGTCTTTTGTGAACCCAAAGATAAATTGAGTACTCTAGTATAGCTACATTTTACATAGTAGCCCAAAAACTGCGTCATAGTTGACAAAATGTAACTACAGATTTTAAATGTCTCAATTCAGGCGATTGTATCACAAGGAAGACTGTCTGTAGAAGTTTCCGGTTTGAATTTTTGAATGTAATAGTGTCTTTTATAGAACCAAAGATAAATTGAGTACCCTACCACAGCTAGATTTTACACAGTAACCCTAAAACCGCGTATTTAACATAAATATGCCTGGATTACGCGGGCTGGGAGAAAACTTATTAATCCCGCGTTTAATTGGAGCTGCGCGCACATTTTTGCCCCAGTGCTTTAATTAAATTCTGCACATTCGCCCTCCCCCGTTGCTTTGTTTCAGCTGGTTAGAATTGAGTGCGCGACAAGTGGAATGGTTTAAAATGTTTGCAGCTTTATTTTTTTTTTATAAATGCTGCATTCTGTTAGAATAATTATCCTTGATAATGAAAAGTATGGAAATTTAATTTTCTCATTAAATTTTTATTAAGAACACCCGTATAATTATCTTTCAAAAACACAAAATTTAAAACCGTTTGTGAATATCTCTTTCCGCTTTCGCGTCACAACCCTTCAAAGTTCGTAAAATTTGATAGAAATTACCATTTCTAAAACGCCTTTGTCGAGCTGTATCTCAGTAAATGTTCATCGTACCAACTTCTAGTTTGTGTTTTTGGATTCAGAGGGTGGCTTTCCATGCAAAAGATCTATTATCCTCAATATCCCTCTATTACTTTTACCGTGGTATGCGAAAAATGAGGGAAATGACAATGGGTTGAGGTAATTTTTTTAGAATATATATATATATATATATATATATATATATATATATATATATATATTATCAATTGCCTTTTACCTTTCGGTGTATTTTTGTATTTTTTTAGAATAAAAATAAAAAAATTATGAATTCATTTTATGCTACCAATCTATTCTTCTTAAGGTACTAAATCAAATTCCGAAAATCGTTTGTGGATATCTCGTTTCGTTTTCGCGACACAACCCTTCAAATTTCGTCAAAATTACTTGAAATTGACATCTCAAAAATGTACGTTTCGTGCTGTATCTCAGTAACTGTTTGTCGTAGCGACTTCTAGTTTATGTTTTTGGATTCAGCGGGTGGGTTTCCATATGATAACTCTATTAGCCTCAATCTTTCTTTATTGCTTTTAACATGGCATGCGAAAAACCGAGAAATGATCAAAGGGTTCGAGTTGAAATGTTTACAATAAAAATTAAAAAATTAAAAATTAATTTTATACCACCAATCAATAATCATGAGGGTACTAATTAAAATTCCGAAAACCGTTTGTGGATATCTCTTTCTGTTTTCGCGACACAACCCTTCAAATTTAGTAAAAATTGTATAGCAAATAAAGGTTGAAAATATTCCATTCATATATTTACTGTATAGATAATTTAGTTATGGCCTACAATATGTCCAGATCTGCTAATTAAACACTCGAATATGTGTGTAATTTGATTAATTAATCCACGCCAGCGGGATATTCCATATTGCCCTGTTATTAACCCTCGAATTCCTTTCCGACCGCATTGAGGGATGCGTACATTACGTGCCACTCGCCCTTAATGCACCGACGGGATTACCGCTAATGAGGAATCCATTTAAAGTCCAGACCGCCCGGAATTGCGTTCAATTTCTTCGCGCGGAAAGTCTCCACCCTCACCCCCCCCTATGGGTGGTGGGGGATGAATGACTGCGAAAACTTGCCGCATTTCCGTCGCACTGATTAGTTCGCCCCGAGTTCCCAAATCTCGGCGGGGTTTCCCGATTAACGATCACGTGATCCAGCCGGCAGATTTATAATTGAACATGATTATTTGATTTAAAAATAAATCTTTGCTCAGATTCTACTGAATAACTTTTTAAATTCGCTCCATTAGACTAACTAAAAAACTTCTAACTTTATAATTTTTAGAGCTATCAGCAGTGAGGCTTTTCTGACGGTCAAGGGAGAAGCTATGAGGAATTTAATCACCCGTAACTTCACAGAATACCTCTGAAAAATTGTAAAAGGTGATTCACGAAAATACACCATAATCGGGTTCGAACTCAGGCTCTCCAATGCACAGTACGAGACTGACGACGCCTCTAACACCACTCGGGCACTGATTTGGGTTGGAGTAACTATTTCTCAGATTTTTAAACGTTTTAATATTTTTCCAATTATTTTCTATATAACTCTCTCTCTCTCTCTCTCTCTCTCATATATACATTTTTGAATGTGGAAGTGTCTTTTGTGAACCCAAAGACAAATTGAGTACTATATACTAGTATACCTAGATTTTACATGGTAGCCCAAAAACTGCGTCATAGTGGACAAAAAGTAACCTACAGATTTTAAAAGTTTCAATTCAGGCGATTGTATCTCAAGAAAGACTGTAGAAGCTTCCGGTTTGAATTTTTGAATGTTGTAGTGTCTTTTATAGATCCAAAGATAAATTGAGTACCCTACCATAGCTAGATATTACATAGTAACCCTAAAACTGTGCCAAAATTGACGAAATGTATCTCCAAATTTCAAACGTCCCAATTCAGGCGATTGTATCTAAAGAAAGTCTGTTTGTAGAAGCTTCCCGTTTCAATTTTTGAATGTAGAAGTGTCTTTTGTGAACCCAAAGATAAATTGAGTACTCTAGTATAGCTACATTTTACATAGTAGCCCAAAAACTGCGTCATAGTTGACAAAATGTAACTACAGATTTTAAATGTCTCAATTCAGGCGATTGTATCACAAGGAAGACTGTCTGTAGAAGTTTCCGGTTTGAATTTTTGAATGTAATAGTGTCTTTTATAGAACCAAAGATAAATTGAGTACCCTACCACAGCTAGATTTTACACAGTAACCCTAAAACTGCGCCAAAATCGACAAAATGTATCTGCAAATTTCAAACGTCCCAATTCAGGCGATTGTATCTAAAGATATTCTGTTTGTAGAAGCTTCCGGTTTTAATTTTTGAATATGGAAGTGTCTTTTGTGAACCCAAAGACACATTTAGTACTCTAGTATAGCTAGATTTTACATGGTAGCCCAAAAACTGCGTTATATTTGACATAATGTATCTACAGATTTTAAACGTCTCAATTCAGGCGATTGTTTCTTAAGAAAGACTGCCTGTAGAAGTTTCCGGTTTGAATATTTGATTGTAATAGTGTCTTCTGTAGATCCAAAGATAAATTAAGTACCCTATCACATCTAGATATATCTATATATATATATATATATATATATATATATATATATATATATATAACTTCATCATCCCTTACTCGAGTTATAGCGATACATTGGAGTACGTAATGATTTCATATATAAAAAAATCATAAAACATTCAATTTTTCAAAAATTTTATTTTTGATAACAGCTATATTTATATCTATGTGTTGCTAAGACACTTAGCTAATATTGAAAAATTTCGTCATCCCTTACTCGACGTTTTTATGACCGGTTGATGATTAGCCAGGGAAATCCAAAATGGCCCAACATATCAAAATATGAAGGGGTTTGAAAAGTCATAAAACCTGAACTAAGCCAGCCACTTAAGTAAAATTTGGTGTAATAACTCAAAATATATTGAGACTACTAACTAAAAATCATAAGTCTTATATATTCACGATTTATTGAAATAATCATAGTTGAAATGTAGTCATTATTATGACAAACATAACTTGTGAAACAGATGACAACTAAGCTTGTGTTTTTTTCTTTGAATTCACATAACTATTAAGAATAATTATGCTATGTTTTAGAATTGTATGTTATTTATTTTGCGAGGTATGATTGTTTTTTGTGACCGATTGATATCTTCCTGCTTATCTCTTCTAAATCTCAATGTAGGCAGCGTTAACCCTTAAATGAATTATTTTTTTACACTGATATTAACCCTTTGACCTATTTTGTTTCTTCCAATTGTGTGAGCGCGAGCGTGAGTGACACTCGCGATGGGATAGGAAGGGGAACTGTAGTCGCTTGCGTTGAGGCGTCCGAGGTGAAACTTAAAACATTATTTGACGCATTTCGGAACATATAAAGCAACTAAAATTTTAATCCATTTGGCATGAAAATACATTTATTAGATAAATTATGTACATGGCACACCACGACATAGACTCGTGCATATTATAATATAGGTATATTATATAAATATTTGACTAATATGTTTAACCACGAGGTAGAGTCGTAGTTATAAGTCAAAGGATTAAGTAATAGTTGGCGCCAGTCGTCCAGTTACCACAAAACATAAGAAACGCCATTTATTAGCAAAATCATTAATCATATATATGCAGATATCTATACACATTTACAGCTTTTAAAATAAGGTATTTAATTATGCAGTGAATATTTTAAAAGGCAATATTGCAGTTCTGCAACAATATTCAGGTTATACATCTGAGACATTTTACTTCTCACCGATCTATGAATGTGATAGAAGTGTACGTTTTAACCTGATAAGGTGTGAGAGGGGTTGTACTAAAATAGTAATAAGGAAGACATATGATTTATATTTGTATTGATAAAAAGACACGTACAAAAGTTTACGGAATGGTTATCGCCATATTGAATCCAACCCTGCAGAATTTTTTCCAACAAAATTTCCACGCCAACAAGAACGGTGTTCCATCTAATTTATTACCCTCGTAAGTTTTCGAATATGAGCGCTTTCACGTGCAAATTTACGTTCCCAATATGCGGGGCCATTTAAATCCCATACGCGGGGGTAATTCCGGGCGAGCGTTTTACTACTGCCCGGGCATCTTCAAGGCAGTAATTCCGGCAACTTGCAGCGGCAATCTCCCGCCGTCCGAGTGCGGTGTTAATGTATGCGCATATTCAGAACCGCCCGCCCCACGCTGTGGCGGCTGCGAGCTTAACATGATTATTAGTCGCTGCATTACAAACAGATAACAACGTCGAATGTATTTACAATGTTCGGGTCGAGTTTAAAATCTATTATCTTTAATGCCAAAATAGAGTATAAACTAAAAATTTGAAAAAACATAAAATTAATCGCAACATTATATTTTGTCGCAGAATTTATGGTGGACGCGCCGGGTGTTTTATAATTGTTAAAAAAAACACGAAAATTTCGAATATATATTTCAGTTTTTAAATATGGGATTTATTTTGCTACAGTATTTATGGTGGATTCGCCGGGTATTTTAAATTTAATTTTAAAATAATGATAATTTCGACCAAAAATTTAATTTTAACTATATTTCAGTTTTAAATATGAGATTCAATTTATGATGTATACGTCGGGTATTTTAAAGTTATTTAAAAAAGAAGCACGAAAATTTCGAGCAAAATTTAAATTTCAACAATATGGGATTTATTTTGCCGCATTATTTATGGTGGAGGCGCCGGGTATTTTAGGGTTAATTAAAAAAACGAAAATTTCGAGCAACATTTTAATTTTAACTATATTTCCGTTTTTTTTAATATGGGATTTATTTTGCCGCAGTATTTATGGTGAATGCGCCGGGCATTTTATAGTTAATTTCAAAAAACGAAAAATTGGACCAACATTTTAATTTAAAATATATTTCAGTAAACTTTACATACAATTTAAGCATATACGTGAATTTCGGTCATTATCATAAATTATTTTTGGAATTATTCACTAATTAATTCTTGCCCTTAAAAAAATAAGAACGAATTATTCTTTCACGATCGATCTGAATTTTTGCATAGAAATTATCTATGATATTTTCAGAGATGACTTTTATTTTATTTTAACTAAAAGTTTTTGAGATATTTTCTAATTAAGACGACTGAAAACGAAATATCGTTATTTTTTTAGTGAGCTGTATAACTAAATCGTCATGAGATAAATGTATATACTATACATTTTTGGATAGCCTGTTTTATCTGTTTTAGGAATTAAATGAAAAATGATTGTAAGAACTATCTATACAGAAAAAAAAATTATTAAGGCAATTGACCAAAGGACTTTCTGCCACTCATAATATGAAATAATAAATAATAATTATATCAGCTTGAAAAACTATTTCTCGTACCGGCCTTAGTTAGTGCACCATGTAAATACCGTTCTCCCGCTATCTATAATCTGGGTCAACTTGAAGTAATCTACCTTCTCCTCGGCGACGCACCCCTCCAGGGCATGTGTAGCCCTTGCGGAAAATGGACCGTTGCCAGAGTCAATATTTTCAACAAAAACCTCACTTTATAACGTTGGTTAAACAGGATAATCCGACCCCCCGTTCACAATAACGACGTCCCTTCAGGCTCTATGGGTTATCACGTTTCGGTTATTATTAACCACAACTACCCCCTACCCTCCCCTCTCAACTCACTCCCCTTCAGCCCGCGCTCGAGCAAAATTATTTACCGCCAGACAAATCGCGCATTATCCATGAAAATAAAAAAGGGGCTTATGAACAAATGGAGCTGCTTATGCCGAAGGATGTTCATCGGAATTATTTATAGGGACGACATTTCTGGTAGATTCGAAAACAATTGGATTTGTGTGTAATAAAGGGATAATGGAGGTATAATGACTTTTTTTTTGAGCCCCCAATGGGGTTTTATTGGCTAGATGATGTAGAGTTCAATTCCATATTATTTACAACTATACAACTAATCTTCTTATGATTTTACAATTTTTAATCGTACATACTTACATTAAAATTTTTTCGTACTTACTTCGTACTAATAAACCGAGCATTTTATTAACCCTATTTTCTTAATCTGAAGAAGAACAGAATTTGCTCGAAACGTTGTAAAGAATAAAGAGGATTTTATAAAATCCGCGAAGCTTTTTTGACTGCATACCCAAATAACTCTAATTAAAATAAAATTAATTCCGGTCACTAATCTGGCTGTGCTAGATTACTTAATTTGTCTATGGATCTATAAAAGACACTTCTACATTCAAAAAATCCAACCGGAAGCTTCTACAGGCAATCTTTCTTGAAATACAATCGCCTGAATTGAAACGTTTAAAATCTGTAGATACATTTTATCCACTATGACTCAATTTTTAGGCTACCATGTAAAATGTAGCTATACTAGAGCACTCAATTTATCTTTGGGTTCATAAAAGCCACTGCTACATTCAAAAATTAAAACCGGAAGCTTCTACAGACAGAATTTCTTTGGATACAATCGCCTAAATTGGGACGTTTGAAATTTGCTGATACATTTTGTCGATTTTGAGGCAGTTTTAGGGTTACTATGTAAAATCTAGCTATAATAAAGTACTAATTTTATTTTTGCGTTCATAAAAGACACTTTTACATTCAAAAATTAAAACCGGAAGCTTCTACAGACAGTCTTTCTTGAGATACAATAGCCTGAATTAAAACGTTTAAAATCTGTAGACACTTTTTGTCCACTATGACTCAGTTTTTGGACTACCATGTAGCTATACTAGAGCACTCAATTTGTCTTTGGGTTCATAAAAGACACTTCTACATTCAAAAATTAAAACCGGAAGCTTCTACAAACAGAATTTCTTTAGATACAATCGCTTGAATTGGAACGTTTGAAATTTGCAGATACATTTTGTCAATTTTGACGCAGTTTTAGGGTTACTATGTAAAATCTAGATGTGTTAGGATACTCAATTTATCTTTAGATCTATGAAAGACACTTTTACATTCAAAAATTCAAACCAGAAGCTTCTACAGACAGTCTTTCTTGAGATACAATCGCCTGAATTGAAACGTTTAAAATCTGTAAATACATTTTGTCAACTATAACGCAGTTTTTGGGCTACCATGTAAAATCTAGCTATACTAGAGTACTGAATTTGTCTTTGGGTTTTTTCAAACCCCTTCATGTTTTGATATGTTCGGTCATTTTGGATTTCCCTGGCTAATCATCAACCGGTCATAAAAAAGTCGAGTAAGGGATGACGAAATTTTTCAATATTAGCTAAGTGTCTTAGCAACACATAGATATAAATACAGCTGTAATCAAAAATAAAATTTTTGAAAAATTGAATGTTTTATTATTGTTTTATATATGAAATCATTACGTACTCCAATGTATCGCTATAACTCGAGTAAGGGATGATGAAGTTTTTCTATGTTTGCTATGTTTATTAGCAACATACATATATGAAAATAGCTTTATTCAAAAATATAAATTTTGAAAAATTGAATTTTTATGATTTTTTAATAAATGAAATCATTACATACTACAAAATATCGTTATAACTCGAGTAACGGATGATGAAGTTTTTCTATGTTTGCTATGTTTATTAGCAACATACATATATGAATATAGCTTTATTCAAAAATATAAATTTTGAAAAATTGAATTTTTATGATTTTTTAATAAATGAAATCATTACATATTATAAAATATCGTTATAACTCGAGTAACGGATGATGAATTTTTCAATTTTTGCTAAGTTTGTTAGTAACATATATATATATATATATATATATATATATATATAATCTGAGCCAAAAATATAAATTTTGAAAAAATGAATTTTTTATAATTTTTTAAATTATGAAATTATTACGTACTTCAAAATATCGCTATAACTCAAGTAAGGGCTGATGAAATTTTTCAATATTCGCTATGTTTATTAGCAACATACATATATAAAAAGAGCTTTATTCAAAAATATAAATTTGAAAATTAGAATTTTTTATGATATATGAAATCATCACATATTTCAAAATATCGCTATAATTCGAGTAAGGGATGATATTTTTTTTTAATGATAGCTATGATTGTTACTAACATACATTTAAAAATATTGTTTTAGTCAAAAATATAAATTTTGAATAATTGAATTTTTTATTTTTTTTTAATATATGAAATCATTACGTACTAAATATTGCTATAACCCTATGAAATTTTTCAATTTTAGCCAAGTTTGTTAGTAACACTTAAATAAATGTAGCTATAGTCAAACATATAATTTTTTTCTCGACTTTATTATTTCTAATACGAGATTCAAAGAAAAATTCACTAGTTATGTTTGTCAAAATAATGACTACATTTCATACATGATTATTCCTGAAATGGTGAATTTATAGGGCTCATGCTTTATTTTGTTACTAGCATCAATATATTTTGAGATTAGTTCATGTTTTATGACTTTTTTTCGTACTGTTTAATTTTTTGCTATTGTGGACATTTTAGGTTTCCTGACTATTTGTCAATCGGTGATAAAAAAAATCATAACTCGCGTAATAAATAATTTACAGCTCTGAGACTAGGCATGATTTTTATCAATAGTTAAGAAAATAAAAAAAAATCACAAGCTAAATAGTTTTATGTTTCGCTAGTTATGGCTGTCATAATAATGACTACATTTCAACCAAGATTATTACATGAAATCGTGAATTTATAGGACCCGCGATTTTTTATTACTAGCCCCAATATAATATGAGTTACCACACCAACTTTTAGTTAAGTAGCTTGATTAGGTCATGTTTTATGATTTTTTTTCCCAACCGCTTCATGTTTTGTCGTGGTCGGCCATTTTGCAATGCCATGGCTACATATCAAACAGTCTAAAAAAAATAATAACTCACGTAATAAACAACCTTCAATACGCAAACTCGGCATGATTATTCTAAATAGTTAAGAAAATTAAGAGAAAAATTCGCAAGCTTATAGTCCTATGTTTCACAAGTTATGGTTGATATAATAATGACTACATTTAAACCATGATTATTACATGAAATCGTGAACTTATATTACCCGTGATTTTTTGTTACTAGCCCCAATATACTATGAGTTACCACACCAACTTTTAGTTAAGTAGCTTGATTAGTTCATGTTTTATGATTTTTTTCCCCCAACTGCTTCATGTTTTGTCGTGGTCGGCCATTTTGCAATGCCATGGCTAAATATCAAGCAGTCTAAAAAAAATCATAACTCGCGTAATAAATAACCCATAGTACTCAGACTTGGCATGATTATTCTCAATAGTTAAGAAAATTCAGAGAAAAATTCACAAGTTTATTAGCCATATGTTTCACTAGTTATGGTTGATATAATAATGACTACATTTCAAACATGATTCTTACAATAAATCGTGAAATTATAGGACCCATGATTTTTTGTTACTAGCCTTAATATATTTTGAGTTACCACACCGAATTTTAGTTAAATAGCTTGATTAGTTCATGTTTTTTATAACTTTCTTTTCAAACCACCTCATATTTTGCCATGGTCGGTTATTTTGGATTTTCTTTGCTAAACATCAAGTAGTCAGTAAAAAAAAATCGCAAAACTCACAATATAATTTACTTACAAATCTCAATCTCTGGGAAAATATTCTAAATAACATCAAGGGATACAAGAGAAAATAAAATAAACATAACATGTTTAGTAGTAGCCTCGTTTACTAGTTATGAATGTCACAATCATGAATACATTTTTAACATGAATATTTTATGATAACGTTAATTTTTAAGAATATTTTAAAATATCATCAATTTGTATGACTACTGTTTTTTTTTATTTGTCCCAATAAAATAAGGGTTTAATTCCTGCCATAAGTGTTATTAAATAAATAAATAAATAAATGTATTTATTGCCCAACAGAATAATAAAATTCCAATTACAGGACAACAACAAGATACATATATTACATTACATAATAATACAATTAGTTACATCCACACACAAAACATGCTGTAAAACTTTCATCAAAGAAATTCGTACTCTTAAGCCGCCGAAGGAGGACTTGAAGATTTTGTAATATTGCATGATTGTAATACGATCGAAGTACCCTTGCGGCGCATCCCCACACAAAAGTTCCAGCGACCCCATTTCGGTCATATATATTTTTTTATCGGTGCGCGCGTGTCGGCTCTCCAGTGTGCCGTAGGAGTGATTTGAGGGCGCGTTATGGATCGACAAAGGGTCCATTTCGTCTGAACGGTACAAAACCCGAACCGATTTTATGCAAGCATCGCCTCCCTGGGGGGCTACAGAGTAGAGCCTCCGTTCAAATTTCAAACAATTTATTTTTATAAACAAACGTGCACTTTGGGCTGAGTTGAATTAAGATTGAGGCGCTCTTAGAGATTAAGCTGTAATGTAATTAAGCGCTGAGGTTGACAATGACAAGGGGGTTCGATCAATGCGCGGAGACAATGCAGTGTGTCCTGTTACTCGTGCAGTGTTAAGCATTTAAGGCTATTATTGAGAAGCCTTTATGGCTTTAGGTAACGAATTTTATTGCATTATTTACGAGTATATTTAGTTTATTTAATACAAATACAAATACAATTTTTTTAAATAAAATATAAGGAAAATAATGAACTTTTATTACTGAAGGAATTTTTTATTATATGTTTTGAAATTGATTTCGCAGGATATAGTTATTGTTAAAATATCTAATCAAAGTTATTAACTTTATTTTTGGACTTAAAGTGTATTGCCATATTTGAGGCGTTTAATGCTAGTGTCCATACAGAAAGGGCTCTCACACCAGCCAGGTGTATTCCATGTCCATAATGAGCCGATATGTGTCCATCTGAATACTGCGATGTACCGTCCAACCAGCAAGAAGGTAGCTCTGACCATCCAGATGCAACCCATGTCCATATAGGACCTCCAGGCGATGTTCCTGAGTCGATATGTGTTGATCTGAGCACCGCGTTGTACCTTACATACAACAGGAGGCTAGCTATAGCACCAGTCATACCCATCATGGACCTACAGGTAATATTCATGAGTCTTACAACACGAATGGCATCCTTTTGTTGGGCTGGTATCTGTTGAGCGTTGAATAAACTACACTAAGACCACTCTGGCATGGACAAGATGCACACAGACTTTACTAAACTAGAGTTACATGGTTTTAGACCAAAATGTGGAATTTCAAGATTCAAAACTTAAAATTGTTATTTCTCATAATTCACTAATTCGCACTTTTCTATTGAAAGTACAACATTAAAACTGGTTTAGTCTCTATTTCATTTTCGATCCTCACAGAATTATCCAGAAATTTAGTCGAGATTAGTAGTATAAACTTGAAACGTATGTTAAACATAAAATATGTTTTACCATACAAGTTTAGTTACATTAAACTGTTCAAACCAGAAATTTCCCAACAATTCAATTCGAGAGGGTATAAGTTTCCATTAAATAATTTCCGCTCGCTGCGAACACATTTAAATTTCTTGTTTATTTTCCGGGCGCCGCTGGAAATTTCCCGGCAATCAAAAGTTTGCGCTGGGGCTGAATTAATAATTTTCCGGGGCGACCAGTGGGCGAGTAATTTTTTTCCCACACACCCACATACATACATACATACATACATACATACAGTGTGAAACTTTCCCAACACCATTAACTATTGAACACTGCTAATGCGGAAAAGTACTAATTCCCCGGTAAATATTTCCCGAGCTTTACATTCTCGAGTGGATCAGCTGCGGCAAGTTCGGGCCGAGGGACTTATCCGCATCGCCGCGCCCCGTGTATTATTTAGCGATTGCTGCGGTTTCTTGGCGGCGATCCTCCCTCAAAATGGCACACAATACCGCACGCCGTGAATGCGGGCCTTTCAGCCACTAATACGGGATTTATTGTGCCGTAGTTTAAGCCCTAATTTATTGTTAACTTCCTCAACATATTAATCATCCACATCAGACAGCTTCGCTATAACAGAGTTGTTGGAATTCAATTGGCAATCACATGTTAAATTTCAATCCTTGTACAGTACAAACCGCAAAATATCAGGATTACAATTAAAACTAACTGATTTTTTTGTTCTGAAACTATCAACATGCATTCATTTGCACTTATATAATATGAATATAGAATTTCAAGCCGATTGAAAATTTTGAAATTTTCGTCCGAATCGCAAAAATCCAGGATATTTTAAGGAGCTCTAACTCTGCTTTCATATGAGATATAACTAAAATTTAAACAGTTTTCAATAACTACATTAATCAATTTTCTAAAACTTATAAAAATATCGATGTCTTTATTATATTTTTCGAAATATCGTATGAAAATTAAGGCCGTCATTTTCAGCAGTTTTTCAGCTATAACTAAAAAAATAAAAGCCTGAAACAACTGAAACTCTCTAAAATACGTTTATCTAGCCGGTTTTAATAAATTTGAAAAATTTAAAGCAAATCGAAAAAATGCCAAATTTTGGCAAAAATCGTAAGGGGTTAACCTCCTAAAATTTTGAGCCAAAATTTTTTTTGTTCGCGATTGATCTGAAATTTTGCATACGTATTATATATGTTATTTTGAACATCGAAGGTGATTTTTAACCAATTCCTTATAAAAATTCTTGAGTTATTGACTAATTAACTCGACTGAAATAAAAATTTCACTATTTTTCAGTTAGCTGTAAGACTTGTTCCTCATAAGATAAAACTGTGTGTAATACATTTTTCGATAGCCTTATTGATATAGTTTTATATAGTAATCAAAAATTGCTATGTCAATAGCGAATATTTTTGATATATTGAATGAAATCCGAGGGCATTATTTTATAGTAAAAGAAAATTTCACTCACTTTTCAGTTGCCATAAAACTATATGCTAATGAGATACAACAATGTATTATATAGTTTTAGATAGAATATTTAAACTGATTTCATATTATAATAAAAATAATGTATGCCACTAGTACTAATTTTTGAGATATTGGATGAAAACTGAGACCATGATTTTGAATATTTTCCAATCAAACAAATGTTCACTTTTTTTAGTAAAATATATAATTATTTTCTCATGAGATAAAACTATGTTTTATATATTTTCGTATAGCCTCATTAATTTATTTTAAGATAGTAATACAAAAAAATAATATTAGTAACATATTTTTTGAGATATTGAATGAAAACTGAGGCCATGATTTTTGAAGCTTTTCAGTCATTACAAATAAAACTAACTGATTTTTTTGTTCTCAAACTATCAAAATACATTCACTTGCACTTATATAATATAAATATAAAGTATGAAGCTCATTAAATTTTTTTGAAAATTTCTAAAATTTCGTCCAAACCACAAAATTTCAGGATATTTCAAAGAGCTCTAACTCTGAATTCATATGAGATATAACTAAAATTTAAAAAGTTTTCAATAACTACTTCCATAGATTTATTAAAACTTAATAATAATAAATATCGTATGAAAGCCAGAGCCATAATTTCTGAGGTTTTTCAGTTATAACTGAAAAAATAAAAGCCTGATACGACTGAAACTATCTAAAATACGTGTATCTAGCCGGTTTTAATAAATTTGCAAAATTTCGAGCAAATCGAAAAAATGCCAAATTTTGGCAAAAATCGTAAAGGGTTAACCTCCTAAAATTTTGAGCCAAAATTTTTTTTGTTCGCGATTTATCTGAAATTTTGCATAAGTATTATATATGTTATTTTGAACATCGGAGGTGATTTTTAACCAATTCCTTATAAAACTTCTTGAGTTATTGACTAATTAACTCGACTGAAATCAAAATTTCACTATTTTTCAGATAGCTGTAAAACTTGTTCCTCATGAGATAAAAGCATTTGCGTTATATTTTTGTAGAGCCTCAATAAGCTAGTTTCATTTAATAATGAAAAATTAGTATGACAATAGTATATATTTTTGATATATTGTATGAAAACCGAGAGTATGATTTTACAGTAAAATTTAATTTAACAATTTTCAGTAGGCCATAAAACTATATCCTAATGAGACAAAGCTATGTAGTATACAGTTTTAGATAGCATATTTAATCTGATTTGAGAATATAATAAAAAACATTTATGTGACTAGTATTAATTTTTGATATATTGCATGAAAACTGAGACCATTATTTTGAATATTTTTAAATTAAACAAATGTTCAATAAGATGTAGAGTTAATCCCTCATAAGATAAACCTATGTTTTATACATTTTTGGATAGCCTGATTAATCTATTTTCAGATAATAATACAAAATGACCCAGCTCAGTAGCCGAGTGGTTAGAGGCGTCGTCCGTCTCGTACTGAGGATTGGGGAATTCGATCCCCATCGGGGCGAATTTTCGCGAATCACCTTTCACAGTTTTTCAGAGGTTTTCTATGAAGTTAAGGTAAATACCGGGTGATTAAACTCCTCCTCTGCGCTTCTCCCTTAACCGGCGGAAAAGCCTCACGGCTGAAAGCCCTAGAAACATACAAGTTCCTCTAGTATATTCAATACAATAAAAATATAGTAAGTAACAAAAAATTTGAGTGGATATGATTAGGTTTGAGTTAGTAAATTGATGAACCTACCCCGGTTTTCCAACTAATCATATATTAGAAGTGTGAAGAATTAATTCTCTTAAAGTCTAATTTTCACTCTAATTCAGTCAACGATTAAAACTACTTTTTCATCAGAAAAAAACTATGAGTTATACATTTTTGGATAGCCTGATTAGTCTATTTTGGGAAAATAATGAAAAATATGTATGTCAATAGTATATTTTTTTTAGATATTGACTGTAAACTGAGAGCATGATTTCTAAAGTTTTTCAGTCATTAATTAAAAAACGGATGAAAATAATTGGCCATGAAACTGGATGTGCATGAGAAAAATACTATGTGTTATACATTTTTGGATAGCCTGATTAGTATATTTTGAGATAATAATGAAAAATATGTATACTAATAGTATATTATTTTGAGATATTGACTGTAAACCGAGAGCATAATATTTGAAGTTTTTCAGTCATTAATTAAAAACTGGATGAAAATAATTGGTCATGAAACTGGATGTGCGTCAGAAAAATACTACGTGTTATACATTTTTGGATAGCCTGATTAGTATATTTTGAGATAATAATGAAAAATATGTATACTAATAGTATATTTTTTTGAGATATTGACTGTAAACCGAGAGCATAATATCTGAAGTATTTCAGTCATTAATTAAAAACTGGATGAAAATAATTGGCCATGAAACTGGAAGTGCGTCAGAAAAATACTACGTGTTACACATTTTTGCATGGCCTGATTAGTCTACTTTGAGAAAATAAAGAGAAATATATGGGTCACTATTATATTTTTTTGAGAAATCGACTGAATATCAAAAGCTTGATTTCCGAAGTTTATCAGGAATTAAACAAAAACTAGCTGAAAAAAATTCCTGAAATTCTCAAATTATATTCATTTGGATATACAAAACACAAATATAAAATTTGAAGTCGATTGAAAAAACTGAAAATTTTGGTAAAAATCAAGTTTTTCAGGATTTTTCAGTAGGCTGTAACTTCTACTCCATATTATATAGAAACAAATTTCCAACGGATTTAGTTAATTTGTTTCATATATCTTTAGATATTATCCAAAAATAATTACATTTTTACTGAATTTTTGAGATATCGACTGAAAACCTGGTCCTAGTTTTTCAGGTATTAATACAAAATGATAATATTAGTTTTATATATATATATATATATATATATATATATATATATATACATATACATATATATATATATATATATATATATATATATATATATATATATATATATATTGCATGAACACTAAGGACATTTTTTAAATGTGTCAGTCATTACAAAAAAACGAACTTGTTTTTTCCCTAAACTGTGAAAATAAATAATTTTTAACATATAATGTAAACATAGAGTTTATAGCCGATAGAATTTTTTTTTAAATTCCTAAAATTTCTTCCCCAACGCAATTTTTCAGGATATTTCAGGCAGAGTTAGACTCTGATTTCATATGAGATAGCACTAAAATTAAAACATTTTTTAATAGCTACATCCATATATTTAATACAATAATACAAAAGTATACACACACAAATATTTAGTTAGTAGGTACTGGGAGGGTTGGGACCCAAATTATTATTGCGATTTATTTCCTAATAGTACTTCTACTATGGTACTAAATTTGAGAATCCTAGTTGCACTATTACTACCTTTTTGAAGGGTTTGAATGATGATATATCTCAAATCAGCTAAGTTACTTCAGATAAATAGCTGTAACTGGGTTATAAATTGTCAAAAGTTTATAAATTTTACTACAATTTGTTTACTAATAGTCCTTCTAATACGATACTAATTTTAAGAATCCTGCTTACATTATTACTGCCTTTTTGATGGGTTAGAATAATGATATATCTCAAATCAGCTTAGTTACTTCAGAAAAATAGCTGTAACTTGGTTATTAATTTTCAAAAATATATAAAATTTTCGATTTATTTACTAATAATTCTTCTAATACGGTACTAAATATCAGCATCCTAGATTTACTATTACTGCCTTCTTGAGAGGCTAAAATGTTGTAATATACCAATTCAGCTAAGTTACTTCAGAAAAACAGCTGTAACATGGTTATAAATTTTAAAAAATATATGAAATTAATTTCTATTTATTTATTAGTAGTCCTTCTAACAAGGTACTTAATTTGAGAATTCTAGTTTTACTATTACTGCCTTTTTGAGGGGTTAAAATGATGTAATATAAAAATCAACCAAGTTACTTAAAAAACAGCTGTAACTTAGTTAGTATTTATCAAAAATGTATTAAATTGCTTGCGATTTATTTACTAATAGTCCTTCTAATACAATACTACGTTTTAGAAATCTAGTTTTACTATTACTGCCTGTTTGAGGGGTTTAAATGATCTAATATCCCAAATGAGCTAAGTAACTTTCGAAAAACAGCTGTAACTTGGTTATTAATTTGGAAAAATGTGTGAAATTTATAGAGATTTGTTTACTAATAGTCCTTCTAATATTTTAATAAATTTTAGAAACCTATATGCACTATTACTTTTTTTAAGGGATATAATCATGATATCTCTTAAATTATCTAAGTTACTTCAGTAAAACAGCTGCTACTTGGTTATTAATTTTCAAAAATATATGAAATTGAATGAGATTTATTTAATAATAATCCTTTTAGTAGGGTACTATATTTGAGAATCCTAGTTGCGCTATTGCTGCCTTTTTGAGGGATTAAAATGATGTAATTACGAAATCAGCTAAGTTATTTCCAAAAAACAGCTCTAACATAGGTACTAATTTTCAAAAATGTATGAAATTTATTGACATTAATTTATTAATAGTCCTTCTAATATGATACTATATTTAAGAATCCTAGTTGCTCTATTGCAACCTTTTTGGGGGGTTAGAATGAAGTAATATACCAAATCAGCTAAGCTACTTCAGAAAAACAGCTGTACCTTGGTTAGTAATTTTCAAAAATTTATGAAATTTATTGAGATTCATTTACTAATAATCCTTCTCTTACGGTACTACACTTGAGAATCCTAATTGCGCTATATAACTGTCTTTTTTAAAGGGTTAAAATGATGTAATATCCCAAACCAGCTAAGTAACTTTCGAAAGAAACCTGTAACTTGGTTATTTATTTGGAAAAATATATGAAATTAATTGAAATATGTTTACTAATAGTCCTTTTATTATGGTACTAAATTTTAGAAACCTAAATGCACTATCACTGACTTTTTGAAGGGATAGAATGATGAGATCTCTCAAATCAGATAAGTTACTTCAGAAAAACAGCTGTAACTTGGTTATTAATTTTCAAAAATTTATGAATTTTATTGAGATTTATTTATTAATAGTTCTTCTAATACGGTACTATATTTGAGAATCTTAGTTGCACTATTACTGCCTTTTTGGGGAGTTAAAATGATGTAATATACAAAATCAGCTAAGTTGTATATGTAAAACAGCTCTACCTTGGTTATAAATTTTCAAAAATGTATGAAATTGGTTGAGATTTATTTAGTAATAATCCTTCTAATACGGTGCTACATTTGAGAATCCTAGTTGCACTATTTCTGCCTTTTTGAGGGATTAAAATGATGTAATATACCAAATCAGCTAAGTTATTTCTAAAAAACAGCTGAAACATAGTTATTAATTTTCAAAAATGTATGAAATTAATTGAGATTAATTTGTTAATAGTCCTTCTAATATGACACTATATTTGAGAATCCTAATGCCTCTATTACTTCCTTTTTGGGGGGGGTTGAATGATGTAATATTTTAAATCAGCTACGTTACTTCTGAAAAACAGCTGTAATTTGGTTATTAATTTTTAAAAATGTATGAAATTGATTTAGATTAATTTAAGAATAGTTGTTTTAGTACGGTACTACATTTTAGAATCCTAATTGCACTATTATTGCATTTTTGCAGGGATAGAATGATGATATCTCTTAAATTATCTAAGTTACTTCAGAAAAACAGTTGCAACTTGATTATTAATTTTCAAAAATTTATGAAATTAGTTGAGGTTTATTTAACAGTAATCCTTCTAATACGGTACTATATTTGAGGATCCTAGTTGCACTATTTCTGCGTTTTTGAGGGATAAGAATAATGTAATATACCAAATCAGCTAAGTTATTTTCAAAAATCAGCTGAAACATAGTTATTAATTTTCAAAAATGTATTAAATTAATTGAGATTAATTTATTAATAGCTCTTCTAATACGGTACTAAATTTGAGAATTCTATGTTTACTATTACTATCTTTTTGAGGGGTTAAAATGATGTAATATACCAAATCATCTAAGTTATCTCCGAAAAACAGCTTTAACTTGTTTATTAATTTTCAAAAATGGATGCAACTAATTGCGATTTATGTACTAATAGTTCTTCTAATACAGTACTATATTTGAGAATCCTATTTGCACTATTACTGCATGTTTGAAGGGTATAGAATGATGATATCTCTTAAATTATCTAAGTTACTTCAGAAAAACAGTTGCAACTTGGTTATTAATTTTTAAAAATGTATGAAATTAGTTGAGATTTATTTAATAATAATCCTTCTAATACGGTACTACATTTGAAAATCCTAGTAGCACTATTACTGCACTTTTGAAGGGTTAAAATGATGTAATATCCCAAATCAGTTAATTAACTTTCGAAAAAAAGCTGTAACTTGGTTAATTATTTGGAAAAATGTATAAAATTTATTGAAATAATTGACTAATAGTCCTTTTAATATGGTACACAATTTTAGAAACCTAAATGCACTATTACTGCCTTTTTGAAGGGATAGAATGATGATATCTCTCAAATCAGCTAAGTTACTTCAGAAAAACAGCTGCAACTTGGTTATTAATGTTCAAAAATGTATGTAATTGATTGCAGCTGACTTAGTAATAATTCGATTAATATGATAGCGTTTTTGAGAATCCTAGTTGTACTATTACTGCTTTTTTGAAGGGTTAGAAATGATGTAATATACAATATCAGCTAAGTTACTTCAGAAAAACAGCTGCAACTTGGTTATTAATGTTCGAAAATGTATGTAATTGATTGCAGCTGACTTAGTAATAATTCGTTTAATATGATACAGTTTTTGAGAATCCTAGTTGCACTATTACTGCTTTTTTAAGGGTTAGAAATGATGTAATATACCATATCAGCTAAGTTACTTCAGAAAAACAACTGTAACTTGGTTATTAATTTTCAAAAATTTATTAAATTTATTGAGATTTATTTACTAATAATTCTTCTAATATGGTACTACATCTAAGAATCCTAGTTGTACTATTACTACCTTTCTGAGGGGTTAAATAATGTAATGTACCAAATCAGCTAAGTTACTTCAGAAAAACAGCTGTAACTTGCTTATTAATTTTCAAAACTGTATGAAATTTCATGAAATTTATTTATTAATAGTCCTTCTAATGCAGTACTAAATTTGAGAATCGTAGTTGCACTATTACTGCCTTTTTGAGGGCTTAAAATAATGTAATATCCCAAATCAGATAAATTAATTTAGAAAAATAGCTGTAACTTCGTCATTAAATTTTAAAAATATATGAAAATGACTTCAGTTAGTTCATTAATAGTACTTCCAATATGGTACTAAATTTAAGAATCCTAAATGCACTATTACTGCTTTTTTGAAGGGTCAGAATGATGACATATCTCAAATCAGCTAAGTTACTTCAGAAAAATAGCTGTAAGCTGGTTATTAATTTTCACAAATGTATGAAATTGATTGAGATTTATTTATTAATAGTCATTCCAATATGGTACTAAATTTGAGAATACTAATTGTACTATTACTGCCTTTTTGAAGGATTAGAATGATGATATATCTCTCATCATCTAAGTTATTTCAGAAAACAGCTTCAACTTGGTTAATAATTTTCATAATTGTATGAAATTGATTGTTATTTATTTACTAACAGAGGTAATATGTACTGGGATAGTTGGGCATGGGAACAAAATTATGTCCGTGAGAAAATATCTAATCAGTAAGACGTCATCTTCATTATTTTGTTATCTTTGAATATCTCACCTGTCTGGAGAGTCTGAATATGCCAAATAAAGGGTTTATTTTATGAGTTTCATATGCTCTGATATAAAACTGAAGGAAAACAGTATAAAACCAAATCCACATAGAGTTATATCAACATAAAAAAAACATGAAACATAAAATTTTCTTTACGCGGATCGTTTACATGTAAAAATTACAACGCCCTGACAATGCCCGCTGCCATAAATACCCGCCCTTTACGATAAGCAATCAGCATAACGCGAAACAAGAAGGTTTGTTTCTTTTGAACAGTACTGAGAACACGATAACGTCCTTTATTTGAACTTTTTACTCTCATTAAAACCGCCCTGCGGGGTTTGTGCACGCGCACATCTGCGGTAATTGCTAATCTAATCTTATTCGCCATTACAGCATGCAAAATAAACCCTGCAGAAGCGCTTAATGGCGTGATATCAAATGAAAAACAGTAAATTATACTAGTTTTCTCATTTTATTTGTACTGTTTGAATCTTACAACCTGTAAACTGGTTTCTAGCTGGATGACAATGAAGTTTATATCATTTTAAATCTGATTAGGGGCGGTCGTGGCGCAGTGGTCTAAGGCGACGGTCTGCAGTGGCTTCAGACCGTCACTGGTTCGAATCCGGTATTAATAGAACCCAATTTTCATTCTTTTCAGTCTATTAATTCATGGATGTTATGTTTAGTTTTTTAGTTTAGTATGGTTTCGTGTAATAATGATTATATATATATATATATATATATATATATATATATATATATATATATATATATATATAGTGTATATAGAGTTTATAAACATAATAATACATAGTTACTGGCTACTGTTATCCATAAATCAGGGCCAACAACAACAAAAAATCTGATCAGTGACTATTTGTGTTTAGTTCTTTGGGAGTTTTGCTATCTCTATAGTCCACTGCTGTTAATCCTGAAAGTTTACTCGTCCTACATAATTAGTTTACGGTAAAAACTACCCTACTGTTTGATATATCTGTACATATATAATGTGTATGAAATTAATTGGGACTTCCAGTAGTGTTATTTGTTCTAAATTCGTTTGCAGCAGTATTTCCCCCGATAATCCCTTATATACGTGCAGGCCAGTTAGTTACCCGAAGCGGTTAACAAATGCGGGGATTACAGTGCAGTAGCAGGGCAAACATTCTCGCCGATGCGCGGATCGTAAACCAAACAAATCCGCCAACAAGGTAAAAGAGCCCCACGCTCGATCCCTCTTTACGATCGTGGGGGAGCTTCGGAACACACGACTAAACTCGCCGGCAAATAAATATAAAGCGGGACACCATTTTTCCGCTCGCCGAGGGTTGCTAAATGCAGCGTGTGCGCCGTAATTAATCACCTGGAGGGGTGGGTGGCAATTGGGCGTGCGTCTTGGGCGACGGACAAACCGTCTTCCCGAGCCCCTAATTGCCACTCGTCGTCGCCGGCACGTTCGCTCGTGATTAAATTAATTGCTCTGACGGGCAGGGGTGGTAATTAGGAAGACCTTCACTGACAACCGGGGTAAGGATGAAGGCCTATTATTTCTGATAACAAAATATATACTGATGAATAAAATATTAAAAAAATATTAACATTTTTTGTTTTATAATACAACTAACCCCCTAGGAGGAAAGTTAAACACCAGAGATATTGTGTGAATTCAACCTCACTAACTGAGCTACACTGATGAGATCTAATAAGATCGAAATCTAGATATGTAGATTGCTAAGGGGTGGGTTCACACTTTGCTTTCTTTAAAGTTATTTTTCCTCATTAATGTCTCATTTCCATCGAGTTGAATAATTTATGTAGCTCATTTTGTAACTAAATAAGTAAATTAATTAATTATGTTTTATGTTTTAGAAAGAAATTTAAAAAACAATTATTAGAATAATTATAATCTGAAATAATTTGATAGCAACTTTATTCATAAATTTTTTGTGCATTAAGGCGCTAATAGTTGGCCCACATCAATATATTATACCTCATTTTAAAGTTAATTAACTAACAATTACAAGTACCTATGTGATGTATTAATACATATTTTTTTATAATGTAACAATTCTAATTCAACTTTATATGATGATTGAATAACATTAAAAAACTTCCAGTTAATAATTATGCTTCTATAACATTTCCTGCATTTATCTAGCCACATGCAATTGAATATGTTGGAACAAAAAGGCATGTTATCCTTCCCGTGTCTGCATAAGGGATGCAATGTATTCGCAGGAAATAAGAGCACGGGCACGTGAAACTACCGCATTTATCTTCCGAGTGCAATACGTTTAATTGATGATCACCCGCCGCTCCCGGAGATAAATTGCACTGTTATTAATAGTTCTTTGCGGCGGCAGACGTACCGTACGGGGATTTCCGCCGCAGCCAAACGAGATAATTATTGCCGCCCCTCGCTCTCGCCGGCAAATACGCAAATCAGAGGTTTGCTGCTAGATTAATATTGATGCAAGCAATAAATCAACATGATAATTCGATGTTACAGAAATGGCTGGAGGGATGATATGCCTATAGTACAAGGGATGATCAATGAATTTTTAAATGTATTTGTTTATTAATTGAAATAAAACGTAATTTTAAAGGACAAAAAGCATAATTTTTAGTTTTTGTAGTCATATGACTACAAAAACTAAAAATTATGCTTTTAATAAGGAAATATTCGATTAATGATTTTATTTCGGCTAAGGGTTTTTTATTTTTCCTATTATTTATTACTATTATTATTTTTTCTTCATTCGGTGTATAATAAGACACACACAAAATCAAAGTAGTTTATAAAAATAATAATAATTAACCAAAACAGGGCTATTCATTAAATATTTTCTTAATATATTACTTTACAAAGTTGTATTTATCCTTTAAAATGTATTACCTCAATGTAGATGTCTAAGAATATAATATAATCTATCACGAGGTGTGTCAAAATAATACTCAAACAGAAGAGAATGATGATAATAATGATGTACTCAACTTACTAAACATCTTCAATGATGAAAATAAAAACATATAATTTTAGGAAGACTTGCAAGAATGTTAAATGGAATGAAAACATTTTTAATTATAAAAGCCGAGATTGAATGTCATTTAATCTCGGCTTTCATAATTTCGCGAAGCACTTGCGTGACAATTATTAAAAATTGGCTTTTATTAAGCCGAATTAACTATAAAAGAATATGAAATAATATCAAAAATTTAAATTTCTAAAATCTTTTATTTTGTATCATTTTTATAACTAGGTCGATTAATTTAAAACAGCTCGTACAATAAAAACCTTTCTGCAGACTTTATTTTTGTGAGAAAATTATAAAAAATAGCTTATTTTGAGCCCAATTAAATGTAGAATGTAAAATAATATAACAAATTAAAATTCCTTAAATATTTGATTTTTTATCATTTTATATAACTCGTACATTAAAAACCTTCATCATCATCTTTTGGGTGAAAGTTATAAAAAAATATCTGATTTTGAGCCCAATTAAATATAGAATGTAAAACAATATAATAAATTTAAATTTTTTAAATCTTTGATTATTTTTATAATTTTTATAACTCAGTCGATTAATTTAAATCGGCTCGTACAATAAAAACCTTCCCGCAGACTTTATTTTTAAGTAAAAATTATCAAAAACTAGCTTATTTTAAGTTTAATTAAACATAGAATGTAAAATAATATCATAAATTTAAGTTTCTTAATTATTTGATTTTATAAATAATTTTTATAACTCAATCGATTAATTTAAATCAGCTCCTACAATAAAAACCATCCTGCAGATTTTACTTTTGACCAAAAAAATATCAGAAAGTAGCTCGATTTAAGCCTAATTAAATGTAGAATGTAAAATAATGTTATAAATTGAAATTTCTTAAATCTTTGATTTTTTATAATTTTTATAACTCAGTCGATTAATTTAAATCAGCTCGTACAATAGAAACCTTCATGCAGACTTTATTTTTAAGTAAAAATGATCAAAAAATAGCTTATTTTAAGTCTAATTAAACATATAATGTAAAATAATATCATAAATTTCAGTTCTTAATTCTTACATTTTTTTAATAATTTTTATAACTCAGTCGATTAATTTAAAACAGCTCCTACAATAAATACCATCCTGTAGATTTTATTTTCGACTAAATAATATCAAATAATAGCTCGTTTTAAGCCCAATTAAATGTAGAATGTAAAATAATATCATAAATTAAAATTTCTTAAATCTTTGATTTTTTTAATATTTTTTATAACTCAGTCGATTAATTTAAAACAGCTCGTACAAAAACCTTCTTGCAGATTTTAGTTTTGAGTAAGAAATATTAAAAAATAGCTCAATTTGAACCCAATTAAATATAGAATGTAAAATAATATCATAAATTTAAATTTCTTAAATCTTTAATTTTTTTAAAATTTTTATATATTAGTCGATTAATTTAAAACAGCTCGTACACTAAAAACCTTTCTGCAGACTTTAGTTTTGGGAGAAAATCATCAAAAAAATAGCTTATTTTGTGTCAAATTAAATGTAGAATGTAAAATAATAAAACAAATTAAAATTTCTTAAATATTTGATTTTTTATCATTTTATATAACTCCATAACTACATTAAAAACCTTCATATAGACTTTATTTTTGGGTGAAAATTATCAAAAAATATCTTATTTTAAGCTCAATTAAATATAGAATGTAAAACAATATAATAAATTTAAATTTTTTAAATCTTTGATTATTTTTATAATTTTTATAACTCAGTCGATTAATTTAAAACAGCTCGTACAATAAAAACCATCCTACAGAATTTATTTTTAAGAAAAATTAACAAAAACTAGCTTATTTTAAGTTTAATTAAACATAGAATGTAAAATAATATCATAAATTTAAATTTCTTCAATATTGTTTTTTTTTTGATAATTTTTTATCTCAGTCGATCAATTTAAAACAGCTTGTACATTAAAAACCTACCTGCCGACTTTAGTTTTTAGTGAAAATTATCAAAAAATAGCTTATTTAAAGCAAAATTAAATGTAGAATGTAAAATAGTATCATGAATTTAAATTACTTAAACCTTTGATTTTTTTATAAATTTTTATAACTTAGTCGATTAATTTAAATCTGCTCGTACACTAAAAGCCTTCCTGCAGAATTTATTTTTGAGGTAAATTATCAAAAAATAGCTCATTTAGAGCCCAATTAAATGTAGAAAATAAACAATTATCAAAAATTTAAATTTCTTCAATTTCTGATTTTTTATCATTTTTTATAACTTAGTTGATTAATTCAAAACAGCTTGTATAATAAAAACCTTCTTGAATACTTTATCTTTGAGTGAAAATTACTAAAAATAGACTTATATTGGGACCAATTAAATATAGAAAATAAAATATTATCAAAAATTAATTTTTCTTAAATCTTTGATTTTTTTAAATAATTTTTATAACTAAGTCGATTAATTTAAAACAGCTCGTACAATAAAGCCATAATGCAGAATTTATTTGTGGGGCTAATTTATCAAGGAAAAGCTTTTTTAGAGCCCAATTAAATGTAGAATATAAACAAATATAAAAAACTTAAATTTCTTCAATCTTTGATTTTTTATAATTTTTATAACTTAATCGATTAATTTAAAACAGCTTGTATAATAAAAACCTTGAATACTTTATTTTTGAGTGAAAATTACTAAAAATAGGCTTATATTGAGGCCAATTAATTATAAAATATAAAATATTATATAAAATAAATTTTTCTTAAATCTTTGATTTTTTTTAATAATTTTTATAACTCAGTCGATTAATTTAAAACAGCTCGTACACTAAAAACCTTTCTGCTGAATTTAT
Source organism: Lordithon lunulatus (assembly GCA_963942505.1). Classification (NCBI taxonomy): domain Eukaryota; kingdom Metazoa; phylum Arthropoda; class Insecta; order Coleoptera; family Staphylinidae; genus Lordithon; species Lordithon lunulatus. The sequence goes on from OZ012675.1 coordinate 35,315,140, forward strand.
TTTTGGTTGTAATTTATCAAAGAATAGCTTATTTAGAGCCCAATTAAATGTAGAATATAGGCAAATATTAAAAACTTAAATTTCTTCAATCTTTGATTTTTTATCATCTTTTATAACTTAGTCGATTAATTCAAAACAGCTTGTATAATAAAAACCTTCTTGAATACTTTATGTTTGAGTGAAAATTACTAAAAATAGACTTATATTGGGATCAATTAAATATAGAATATAAAATATTATCAAAAATTAATTTTTCTTAAATCTTTGATTTTTTTAAATAATTTTTATAACTCAGTCGATTAATTTAAAACAGCTCGTACAATAAAGCCATAATGCAGAATTTATTTTTGGGGCTAATTTATCAAGGAAAAGCTTTTTTAGAGCCCAATTAAATGTAGAATATAAACAAATATAAAAAACTTAAATTTCTTCTATCTTTGATTTTTTATCATTTTTTATAACTTAATCGATTAATTTAAAACAGCTTGTATAATAAAAACATTCTTGAATACTTTATTTTTTAGTGAAAATTACTAAAAATAGGCTTATATTGAGGCCAATTAATTATAGAATGTAAAATATTATCAAAAATTAATTTTTCTTAAATCTTTGATTTTTTAAAATAATTTTTATAACTCAGTCGATTAATTTAAAACAGCTCGTACAATAAAAGGCTTAATGCAGAATTTATTTTTGGGGGTAATTTATCAAGAAATAGCTTTTTTAGAGCTCAATTAATTGTAGAATATAAACAAATATCAAAAACTTAAATTTCTTCAATCTTTGATTTTTAATCATTTTTTATAACTTAATCGATTAATTTAAAACAGCTTGTATAATAAAAACCTTCTTGAATACTTTATTTTTGAGTGAAAATTACTAAAAATAGGCTTATATTGAGGCCAATTAATTATAGAATGTAAAATATTATCAAAAATTAATTTTTCTTAAATATATGATTTTTTAAAATAATTTTTATAACTCAGTCGATTAATTTAAAACAGCTCGTACAATAAAAAACCTTCCTGCAGATTTTATTCTTTAGTAAAAATGATCAAAAATAGCTTATTTTAGGTCCAATTAAACATATAATCTAAAATAATATCATAAATTTAAGTTGCTTAATTTTTTGATTTTTTTAATAATTTTTATAAATCAGTCGATTAATTTATAACAGCTCGTACAATAAAAACCATCCTGCAGATTTAATTTTTGAGTAAAAAATTTCAAAAGATAGCTCATTTTAAGCCCAATTAAATGTAGAATGTAAAATAATATCATAAATTTTAATTTCTTAAATCTTTGATTGTTTTATAATTTTTAGAACTCGATTAATTTAAAACCGCTCGTACAATAAAAACCTTACTGCAGATTTTATTTTTCAGTAAAAAATATCAAAAAACAGCTCATTTTAAGCCCAATTAAATGTAGAATGTAAAATAATATCATAAATTTAAATTTCTTAAATCATTCATTTTTTTATAATTTTTATATCGCAGTCGATTAATTTAAAAACCTACCTGCCGACTTTAGTTTTTAGTGAAAATTATCAAAACATAGTTTATTTTAAGCCCAATTAAATGTAGAATGTAAATTAATATCATAAATTAAAATTTCTTAAATATTTGTTTTTTTTTATAATTTTTATAACTCAGTCGATTAATTTAAAATGGCTCGTACAATAAAATCCTTCCTGCAGAATTTATTTTTATGGGTAAATTATCGAAGAATAGCTTATTTAGAGCCCAATTAAATGTAGAATATCAACAAATATAAAAAATTTAAATATCTTCAATTTTTGATTTTTTATAATTTTTTATAACTTAGTCGATTAATTCAAAACAGCTTGTATAATAAAAAACCTTCTTGCAGACTTTAATTTTCATTAAATATTTATCAACAACAGCTTATTTTAAGCCCAATTAAATATAGAATGTAAAATAATATCATAAATTCAAATTTCTTGAATTCATAATTTTGTATAACTCAGTCCATCAATTTAAAACAGCTCGTACATTAAAAACCTTCCTGCCGACTTAAGTTTTGAGTAAAAATTATCAAATTGTAGCTAATTTTAAGACCAATTAAGTGTAGAATACAAAATAATATCAAAAATTTAAATTTCGTCAATCTTTGATTTTTTATTATTTTTTATAACTTAGTCGATGAATTCAAAACAGCTCGTATAATATAAACCTTCATGCAGACTTTATTGTTGAGTAAAAATGATCAAAAAATAGCTTATTTGAAGGCCAATTAAATATAGAATATAAAATAATATCATAAATTAAAATTTCTTGAATCCTTGATTTTGTATCATTTTTTATAACTCAGTCCATCAATTTAAAACAGCTCGTATATTTAAAACCTTCCGGCCGACTTAAGTTTTGAGTAAAAATTATCAAATGATATCTAATTTTAAGCCCAATTAAGTGCAGAATATAAAATAATATCAAAAATTCAAATTTCGTCAATCTTTGATTTTTTATTATTTTTTATAACTTAGTCGATTAATTCAAAACAGCTCGTATAATATAAACCTTCATGCAGACTTTATTGTTGAGTAAAAATTATCAAAAAACAGCTTATATTAAGCCGAATTAAATGTTAATGTAAATGTAAAATAATATCATAAACTTAAATTTCTTAAATCCTTGATTTTTTTATAATTTTTATAACTCAGTCGATTAATTGAAAACAGCTCGTATAATAAAACCCTTCCTGCAGATTTTAGTTTTGAGTAGAAATTATCAAAAAACAGCTTATTTTAAGCCCAATTAAATATAGAATGTAAAATAATATCATAAATTTAAATTTCTTAAATCCTTGATTTTTTATAATTTTTTATAACTCAGTCCATCAATTTAAAACAGCTCGTACACTAAAAACCTTCCTGTCGACTTTAGTTTTGACTAAAAAATAGCTAATTTTAAGTCCAATTAAATGTAGAATATAAAATAATATCATAAATTAATATTTCTTCAGTCTTTGGTTTGGATATAAAAAAATAAAATTAAATTTACAGCCACCTATATATGAGGTATTACAGTAATGTTGATTCCATATGTAGGAATATATTGGTTTGATAATCGAGGTGGAGTTTAGCTGGTAGGTCGGCCCTGGATGGGTCGGAATCCAGCACTTCCCGGGGGAGAATGTCTTATTGACCTCTCGGGCGTCTTTGAAGATTCCCCACCTCAAGAAAAAAAAAGATGCCTTATAAATAATATACAATATTTAATAGTACTAACATTTGTATATGGATTTGGATGTGTTTCACTGCCAATTTGTATCCTGTACATATATTTATATGAATGCAAATAATATTTGTTACGAGAATTAACTTACAAAATAATAAATCCGTAGTACATTGTAATCTATTTTATGGATTCAAATGCATTTTATTTGCACTTGAGGCTTTGTTTCAGTTTGAAAGTCCGGATGCGGGCTCGGCGAAACTTTATATAGTATTTTTATGATGCGCCCTGAATGGTTTATGGATTTCGTCAAATTGAAATCCTACGAACGGGCATTATAACTTTGTTTATAGCCCCCCCCCCCATTATGCAAATCTACTAGCTGGATTATTACATATTACTTAGTTTTTGTTTGAGGAACATTTAAAAAATATTCAATACAAGATAGTTTATTTTAAATATAACACTCAATATATTATAAAAACAATTTTTTGATACACTATTCAATCTATATTTATATATTTTTACAATTTAACATCAAATATAAGTTACAGACTTTTAAAATCAGTCTGAAAAGAGAATCGAATGGTAAAAACCGTACTTTTAATTTAACCCAACAATCCGTATACCAGACCAACAAAAATAAAAGCTCTATACGTTTTAATCATACTCCTGCCTGATAAGAGCGCGGACGTAGCGTCGCGACGAGCAAAAAACGCGAGCGCTGGTTTTTTTTAGTCACCCCGACTGGCTATCGCTGCATTCGGATTAAACGAGGAATTCGCAATGAACAAAACAAAAAAGAAAAAAGCGGTTCACAAAAAAAAAAACGGTTTTTATTTGCATGGTAATAGATTCATGTCGAGGGTGCGCGATCCGCTTTAATCTGCTTATTGGAATTCGCTACACGCAATTCGGGGCATGTTGGAAATATTTTCATGAACCGTTTTGTAGAGGAAATTAATTTATAAACATGCAGGAGAAATTTTACATATACACCAAAGTTATTAAAATCTGGTTAGTGTAATTTATTACTAATTTAGATGAGATAGAGAGCCGGAAATTGAGTAGATAACATTCACCAGCTATGACCTGCCCTAACATGAAAACTACACTAATATTATTTAATGTCAGTTTAAAAAATTTGTATGATAATTTTTGTAGACTTTATCATATATTAAACTCAAAAAAATTTAAATACAGTGTGAATTGGATGACAAAAAGTTGACTTCATTCTTTTAAATCATTCAAAATTTTATAAAATTGCCTTCAATGCACTGATACGAATAATTGAGATACACATTTCATATTTGGTAAGGGCTAAGTATAACTATTTATAAATATATTCAGCGTAATTTTATAAAGTTTCGAAAATTATTAACAGAGTTATAGTACTTTTGGTCCCCTAACCATGGTCAGATTTATAATTTATATATTGAACAACCCAAAAGGACTACGAATAGTTGAGTTACACATTTCTTACTTTGTAAAAACTAAGTATGACTATTTCTAAATATATCCAGCTAAATTTTATAAAATTTTGACAATTATTAACAGAGTTATATTACTTTTTGTCCCTTAACAAATGTTAGAATTGTATTTATTGAGTTTAACAACCCAAACAGGCTACGAATCGTTTAGATATGCATTTCATACTTTCTAGGTGCTAAGCATGACTATTTGTGATTATATTCGGTGCAATTTTATAAAATTGAGAAAATTATTAACAGAGTTATAGTACTTTTGGTCACCTAACTATAGTCAGATTTATAATTTGTATGTTGAACTACCCAAAAGGACTACAAATAGTTGAGTTACACATTTCATACTTTGTAGAAACTAAGTATGACTATTTCTAAATATATCCAGCTAAATTTTATAAAATTGTGAAAATTATTAACAGAGTTATAGTGCTTTTTGTCCCTTAACAAATGTTAGAATTGTATTTATTGAGTTTAACAACCCAAAAAGACTACGAATCGTTTAGATATGCATTTCATACTTTGTAGGTGCTAAACATGACTATTTGTAAATATATTCGGTGCAATTTTATAAAATTTTGAAAATTATTAACAGAGTTATAGTACTTTTTGTCCCCTAACTATAGTCAAATTTATAATTTGTATGTTGAACTACCCAAAAGGACTACAAATAGTTGAGTTACACATTTCATACTTTGTGAAAACTAAGTATGACTATTTCCAAATATATCCAGCTAAATTTTATAAAATTTTGAAAATTATTAACAGAGTTAAAGTACTTTTTGTCCCTTAACAAATGTTAGAATTGTATTTATTGAGTTTAACAACCCAAACCGGCAACGAATCGTTTAGATATGCAATTTATACTTTGTAGATGCTAAGCATGACTATTTGTGAATATATTCGGTGCAATTTTATAAAATTGAGAAAATTATTAACAGAGTTATAGTACTTTTGGTCACCTAACCATAGTCAGATTTATAATTTATATGCTGAACAAGACAAAAGGACTACGAATAGTTGAGTTACACATTTCATGCTTTGTAAAAACTAAGTATGACTATTTCTAAATATATCCAGCTAAATTTTGTAAAATTTTGACAATTATTAACAGAGTTATAGTACTTTTTGTCCCTTAACAAATGTTAGAATTGTATTTATTGAGTTTAATAACCCAAACAGGCTACGAATCGTTTAGATATGCATTTCATACTATGTAGGTGCTAAGCATGACTACTTGTGAATATATTCGGTGCAATTTTATAAAATTTTGAAAATTATTAATAAAGTTATAGTACTTTTTGTCCCCTAACTTAAGTCAGATTTATAATTTGTATGTTGAACTACCCAAAAGGACTACAAATAGTTGAGTTACACATTTCATACTTTGTGAAAACTAAGTATGACTATTTCTAAATATATCCAGCTAAATTTTATAAAATTTTGAAAATTATTAACAGAGTTATAGTACTTTTTGTCCCTTAACAAATGTTAGAATTGTATTTATTGAGTTTAACAACCCAAACCGGCAACGAATCGTTTAGATATGCATTTTATACTTTGTAGATGCTAAGCATGACTATTTGTGAATATATTCGGTGCAATTTTATAAAATTGAGAAAATTATTAACAGAGTTATAGTACTTTTGGTCACCTAACCATAGTCAGATTTATAATTTATATGCTGAACAAGACAAAAGGACTACGAATAGTTGAGTTACACATTTCATACTTTGTAAAAACTAAGTATGACTATTTCTAAATATATCCAGCTAAATTTTGTAAAATTTTGACAATTATTAACAGAGTTATAGTACTTTTTGTCCCTTAACAAATGTTAGAATTGTATTTATTGAGTTTAATAACCCAAACAGGCTACGAATCGTTTAGATATGCATTTCATACTATGTAGGTGCTAAGCATGACTACTTGTGAATATATTCGGTGCAATTTTATAAAATTTTGAAAATTATTAATAAAGTTATAGTACTTTTTGTCCCCTAACTTAAGTCAGATTTATAATTTGTATGTTGAACTACCCAAAAGGACTACAAATAGTTGAGTTACACATTTCATACTTTGTAAAATTTAAGTATGACTATTTCTAAATATATCCAGCTAAATTTTATAAATTTTTACAATTATTAACAGAGTTATAGTACTTTTGTCCCCTAACTATAGTCAGATTTATAATTTGTATGTTGAACTACCCAAAAGGACTACAAATAGTTGAGTTACACATTTCATACTTTATAAAAACTAAGTATGACTATTTCTAAATATATCCAACTAAATTTTATAAAATTTTGAAAATTATTAACAGAGTTATAGTGCTTTTTGTCCCTTAACAAATGTTAGAATTGTATTTATTGAGTTTAAAAACCCAAACAGACTACGAATCGTTGAGATATGCATTTCATACTTTGTAGTGGCTAAGCATGACTATTTATGAATATAGTCGGTGCAATTTTATAAAATTTTGAAAATTATTAACAGAGTTATAATACTTTTTGTCCCCTAACTATAGTCAGATTTATAATTTGTATGTTGAACAACCCAAAAAGACTACGAATAGTTGAGTTACACATTTCATACTTTGTAGAAACTAAGTATGACTATTTTTAAATATATCCAGCTAAGTTTTATAAAATTTTGAAAATTATTAACAGAGTTATAGTGCTTTTTGACGCTTAACAAATGTTAGAATTGTATTTATTGAGTTTAACAACTCAAACAGACTATGAATCGTTGAGATATGCATTTCATACTTTGTAGGGGCTAAGCATGACTATTTATGAAAATATTCGGTGTAACTATATAAAATTTTGAAAATTGCAAATAGAGTTATGGTACTTTTAGTCCCCTAACAAATGTCAGAATTCTAATTTTTGAGTTTAACAACCCAAAAAGACTACGAATAGTTTAGATACGTATTTCATACTTTGTAGGAGAAAAGTATTACTATTTTTAATTATATTCAATGAAATTTTATAAAATTTTGATTACAATAAACAAAGTTATGATACTTTTTGTCCCCTAATAAATGTTTGAATTGTAATTTTTGAGTTTAACAACACAAGAAGACTACGAATAGTTGTAATACATATTTCATACTTTGTGGCAGCTAAGTATGACTATTTATAAATATACTCACTTAAATTTTATAAAATTTCGAAGTCAATTATCAGAGTTATGGTACTTTCTGTCCCCTAACAAATGTCACAATTGAATTTTTTGAGTTTAACAACCCAACAATACTACAAATAGTTGATATACACATTTCATACTTTGTAGGAACTAAGTATGACTATTTTTGAATATATTAAGTTTAATTTTATAAAATTTTGACAACTTTAAACAGATTTATAGTAATTTTCTTCCCTAACAAATGGCAGAATTGTAATTCTTGAGTTTAACAACTTAAAAAGAATACGGCTAGTTGAGATACATATTTCATACTTTGTAGCAGCTAAATATGATTATTTATGACAATCAGAGTGTAATAAAATTTTGAAAACTATAAATTGAGTTATCGTACTTTGTTGACGATATATTTAGAGTATTTTTTATGAATACTATACACATGTTTAAGTCATATATATATATATATATATATATATATATATATATATATATATATAGACTAATTAAAATTTTAAATTCTTATTTCAACTTTTGGTATACTTTATGATAATCTAAACTCAAGTATTTTGATTTGTGAGTTTGTTGTTGAAAAGATGCAATTAATTCTGTTTTATTTCCAAAATATAATCAAATTACCCTGAATGTCTTCATACATATTTAAGAGTAGTAACTATAAAACTTTAAAATTCAAGTTATATCAAACAACATTAAAAATCTCTTTAGAATTAAATTAAACGCGTTGGAGCGTTCTACAACTCCATCCCGTTCAGTTCGCTGTGGCAACAAAGACTCTCGTTTCCTATAAGTATAGCTCCCTGTAACAATAATATCCTTCAAAGCACTTAAACAGCCAATTAAAGTACTTAATTTTACAATCACCCAAAATGGAGGGTTTCTGTTATTACAGAAAATAACGACTGGGCGCCAATTAAAATACCAAAATGTTATTGCAAGAACGGTATTTACTGTGAAAACTAAATTATATCTTTAAACCCAATAAAATAAATTGGGGAAGTGAATAAACGAATTAAAAAAATAATTTACATATGGCTATGCACAGTAAAAGTTATGGAGGCAAGGGTTTAACCAACCCAACCTTGTTTATTAATTTTTTTCAAGCGCATGAAAGTTTGAAACTTCTCACACTCAATTTTCCAGTTACCAGTATTAGCTACATTTTTTCTACCGGGCTTACCCGTCGGCGTTATTCATTCAGGGGATGATATTTGCGGATTACGCCGCGAGCTTCCTCCATAATACGGAACTGGAGTCAGTCACGGCCGGGGATTATAATTCGATCCCGGATTTTGAAATTCCGCGCGCGCGTCTGCCGCCCGCCGCCGCCGCCGCAGCGGCAGCGGGGCTGAAATAAATTGAATCTGTAAATCACGCGCGGGGAGGCGGATGGGAAGATAGTTGATGCGCATCGGCGGGTTGTGTGGAGATTACAGTATATTAGTATCTTTGAATCGTGCAGATTTGTATAGGGGTTGTAAGATTAGGTAATAGCCATTATTTATTTAAGATTTTCTTCTGGTGTACCAATTTTCTTAATAACAGTCTCATTATTGCAAGCTTATATAACCTTAAAAATGCTTTAAATAATTGTAAGGTTTATGAGCAACAAGAATTGTCAGTAACCTGTAATAATCTCTTCTCATGAGGAAAAACTTAATATTAAATTTTTTTGGATAGTCTAATTCATTTATTATCAGATTATATAGGAAGAATAATCAGTTGTTCTTATATTTTTCAAAATATCGGATGAAATCCGAAATGATCACTTCGTACATTATACAATTAAAGGTAAATTTTCATTCTTTGTCAGTAGCCTGTAAAACCACATGCGAAAAAAAATGACAACTATATAATTTTTTATAGCCAAATTAATTTATTATCAACTAATAATAAAACAAATATATGTCAATTGTGTATTTTCGAATTATCGTATGAAAACCGATATAATAAATTCTCACTCTGTCTCAGTAGCCTGTAAAATTGGTTTCTAAAGCGAAAAAAAAAACTATATATTTTTGCATAGTTAAATTAATATATTATCAGATAATAATAAAAAAAAATAATGCCATTTGTGTATTTTTCGAATTATCGTATTAAAACCGATATCATAAATTAGTTATACCAAAGTTCAATTCTCACTCTTTCTCAGCAGCCTGTAAAATTGGTTTCAGATGCAAACAAAAATAAAAACTATATATTTTTGCATAGTTACATTAATATATTATCAGGTAATAATAAAAAAAATTAATGTCATTTGTGTATTTTTCGAATTATCGTATGAAAACCGATATAATAAATTAGTTATACCAAAGTTAAATTCTCACTCTTTTTCAGTAGTCTGTAAAATTGGTTTCTGATGCGAAAAAAATAAAAACTATATATTTTTGCATAGTTAAATTAATATATTATCAGGTAATAATAAAAAATATTAATGTAATTTGTGTATTTTTCGAATTATCTTATGAAAACTGATATCGTAAATTAGTTATACCAAAGTTAAATTCTCACTCTTCCTCAGCAGCCTGTAAAATTGGTTTCTGATGCGAAAAAAAATAAAAACTATATATTTTTGCATAATTAAGTTAATATTTTATCAGGTAATAATAAAAAAAAATAATGTTATTTGTGTATTTTTCGAATTATTGTATGAAAACCGATATAATAAATTAGTTATACCAAAGTTAAATTCACACTCTTTCTCAGTAGCCTGTAACATTGGTTTCTGATGCGAAAAAAAAATACTATATATTTTTGCATAGCCAAGTTAATATATTATCAAGTAATAATAAAAAATATTAATGTCTTTTGTGTATTTTTCGAATTATCGTATGAAAACTGATATCATAAATTAGTTATACCAAAGTTAAATTCTCACTCTTTCTCAGTAGCCTGTAAAGTTGGTTTCTGATGCGGAAAAAAATTAAAACTATATATTTTTACATAATTAAGTTAATATATTATCAGGTAATAATAAAAAAAATAATGTCATTTGTGTATTTTTCGAATTATTGTATGAAAACCGATATAATAAATTAGTTATACCAAAGTTAAATTCACACTCTTTCTCAGTAGCCTGTAACATTGGTTTCTGATGCGAAAAAAAATACTATATATTTTTGCATAGCTAAATTAATATAGTATCAAGTAATAATAAAAAATATTAATGTCTTTTGTGTATTTTTCGAATTATCGTATGAAAACCGATATCATAAATTAGTTATACCAAAGTTAAGTAGTCTCAGTAGGCTATAAAATTGGTTTCTGATGCGGAAAAAAATAAAAACTATATATTTTTGCATAGTTAAATTAATATATTATTAGATAATAACAAAAATTAATGTCATTTGTGTATTTTTCGGATTATCGTATGAAAACCGATATAATAAATTAGTTATACCAAAATTAGTTATACCAAAGTTAAATTCTCACTCTTTTTCAGTAGTCTGTAAAATTGGTTTCTGATGCGGCGAAAAAAATAAAAACTATATATTTTGCATAGTTAAATTAATATATTATCAGGTAATAATAAAAAATATTAATGTAATTTGTGTATTTTACGAATTATCTTATGAAAACTGATATCGTAAATTAGTTATACCAAAGTTAAATTCTCACTCTTCCTCAGCAGCCTGTAAAATTGGTTTCTGATGCGAAAAAAAATAAAAACTATATATTTTTGCATAATTAAGTTAATATATTATCAGGTAATAATAAAAAAAAATAATGTCATTTGTGTATTTTTCGATTTATTGTGTGAAAACCGATATAATAAATTAGTTATACCAAAATTAGTTATACCAAAGTTAAATTCTCACTCTTTCTCAGTAGCCTGTAAAGTTGGTTTCTGATGCGGAAAAAAATTAAAACTATATATTTTTGCATAATTAAGTTAATATATTATCAGGTAATAATAAAAAAAATAATGTCATTTGTGTATTTTTCGAATTATTGTATGAAAACCGATATAATATATTAGTTATACCAAAGTTAAATTCTCACTCTTTCTCAGTAGTCTGTAAAATTGGTTTCTGATGCGAAAAAAAATAAAAACTATATATTTTTGCATAGATAAATTAATATATTATCAGGTAATAATAAAAAATATTAATGTAATTTGTGTATTTTTCGAATTATCGTATGAAAACTGATATAATAAATTAGTTATACCAAAGTTAAATTCTCACTCTTTCTCAGCAGCCTTTAAAATTAGTTTCTGATGAAAAAAAAATAATAACTATATATTTTTACATAGCTAAATTAGTATGTTATCGTGTAATAATAAAAAAAATATATGTCATTTGTGTATTTTTCGAATTATCGTATAAAAACCGATATCATAAATTAATTATACTAAAGATAAATTCTCACGCTTTCTCAGTAGCCTGTAAAATTGGTTTCTAATGCGAAAAAAAAAATAACTATATATTTTTACATAGCTAAATTAGTATATTATCGGGTAATAATAAAGAAAATATATGTCATTTGTGTATTTTTTGAATTATCGTATGAAAACCGATGTCATATATTAACTATACTAAAGGTGAATTTTATCGCTTTTTCAGTGGCCTGTAAAATTGGTTTACGATATTAAAAAAATTAAAACTATACAATTTTTGCGTAGCCAAATTAATATATTATCAGGTAATAATAAAAAAAATATATGTCATTTATGTATTTTTCGAATTATCGTATGAAAACCAATATCATAAATTAATTATACCAACGGTAAATTCTCACGCTTTCTCAGTAGCCTGTAATATTGATTTCTGTTGCGAAAAAATAATAAAAGCTATATATTTTGCATAGTTAAAATAATATATTATCAGGTAATAATAAAAAAAATAATGTCATTCTTGTATTTTGTGGATTATCGTATGAAAACCGATGTCATATATTAATTATACTAAAGGTGAATTTTCTCGCTATTCAGTGGCCTGTAAAATTAATCTCTGGAATGCGAAAAATTAACTGTATACTTTTTTGCATAGCCGAATTAATCTATTTTCTGATTATAATGAAAAAATTATATCATTTTAAAATTGTTGAAATATCGACGTTAACAAAAATTGCAATCAACTTTTCCATAACAGAATCTTACGGCCAAAAAATGATTCGCATGCAAATTCTGTCTTTTTTTTACAGAATATCCTCATTATTGAGGCTTATAAAATTTTAAAACAGTTTTAAATAGTCACAAGTTTTTGGGGTAATAATTTTTTGTATATATGTTTCTGCCCATAATATTATCTAGTGCTTAAATAGACAATTTATAGTTATTAATTCAATAAAACAAATAAATTACACCTTATTTTGTAGCTGAATAATTAAAAAATTCAATTAATTCAATAAAACAAATAAATTACACCTAATTTTGTAGCTGAATAATTAACAAATTCAATTAATTCATGAATCATTGAAAACTCTCTCACTAAATCGTATACTGTAATAAGTTTCTCGTATTTGCAATGAATACACATGCATTTCTACTTATTGTAACTTCTATATGTTGAATCAAAATTAATTACGAGCGAACAAATAATACGTTCGATTCCGTTACAAAGTGTACAAAGCCTGCACGTCTCCAGGAATGGAATCCTGTAATGTCTACAGTTTTCAAGAAACAGTTTTCCTGTCAACAATCGATTGGGGTCGCCGTAATCGATGCGGAATGCGCAATAATAGAGTCGGGGGCGGATCTCTTCTGCGTTTCCCTCGCGATGGGGCAAATATGCAGCTTTATTTGCGATACCCCCTGCTTTTTATTTTGTTTGGCGGGCAAATATTTGCGCACGAGGGGCGGAATAATGCACGTCGGGGAATCGGGGGCGCGTGTATTTATCCCATCCACGATATAACGTTGGAAAATCTATTACAGCCGTTATCGGAATTTCTGGACAACATATTACAAACTGTATCAAAAAAATTCTAATATAGTTGTTTTAATTGTAGTACAAATTCAAATATTGTTCATATATTTATAGCCTTTTCAGGATGACAAATTTAGAAAATAATTAAATTCAAAATTGTTATGTTATAAAAAATTCGATTAATTATTTACTACCTTCGTTGACGCTGCAAAAATCTTTACACGTAATTTAAGCTGCTGAGGGGAAATATGTTGCGATGGTGTGTCAAGTGTAGCCCCCAGATAATTTATTCATTCGCGCCCCGCAGCGCGCAAACAACAGCAGTGCTTCGTGTCGGTGTCTGTTTATTTTCTTTTTTGCTTTTTTGAGGCGCAGAAAATGTAACGAGACCCTAAAGGCTCGACGCCAGGTTAAATATTTATAACCCCCCCGTATCTCCCAAACACTACGGCTCGTTTTCAGGGCGGTTGCTCATATTTTGCAGCCACCACCATGGCCCTATAGAAATTACTGCAAACTCTTTTGTATTTCGTATTATCTAGCCAGCATCATCGAAAAAAAATATTGAAGTATATTTTTTTTAAAGTAAAATTCATTGTTTTATCTTCTAATGATATAATTTTGAATATCCAATGAGACATTTGGAAAATACTACTAGACAAAGTAAAAAAAAACATAAATAGGATTAATTGGGAAAATTGTTAATTTATATATGGCCTGTAGTCTCTAATTGTTGAATCATACTAATCTTGAAATAAGTTTTTTTGAAATAGAATTCATTGTTTTATCTTCTTTTGAATATTCAATGACACATTTGGAAAATACATCTAGACAAAGTAAAAAGACATACATAGGATTAATTAAGAAATTTGTTAATTTATTTATGGCCTGTAGTCTCTAATTGGTGAATCATACAAATTTGTTAATTTATTTATGGCCTGTAGTCTCTAATTGGTGAATCATACAAATTTTGTTTTTTTGAAACCCAATTCATTGTTTGATTTTCTAATGAAATCATTTTGAATATCCAATAACACATTTGAAAAATACAACTAGTCAAAGTCAAAAAACATAAATAAGTTTAATTCGTAAATTTATTTATGGCCTATAGTCTCTAATTTTTGAATCAAACTAATCTTGAAATACGTGTTTTTGAAATAGAATTCATTGTTTTATTTTATAATGAAATAATCTTGCATATTCAATGACACATTTGGAAAATACAACTAGGCAAAGTCAAAAATATAAATAGGATTAATTAAGGAATTTGATAATTTATTTATGGCCTGTAGTTTCAAATTTATGGATCATACTAATCTTCAAATAAGTTTTTTTAAATAGAATTCATGGTTTTATCTTCTAATGATATAATTTTGAATATCCAATGACAAATTTGGAAAATACATCTAGACAAATTAAAAAAACATAAATAGGACTAATTAGGAAATTTGATAATTTATTTATGGCCTCTAGTCTTTAATTGTTGAATCATACAAATCTTGAAATAAGATTTTTTTAAATAGAATTCATTGTTTTATCTTGAAATGATATAATTTTGAATATCCAATAACACATTTGGAAAATACTACTAGACAAAGTCAAAAAACATAAATAGGATTAATTAGGAAATAATTTGATAACATATTTATGACCTGTAGTCTCTAATTGGTGAATCATACTAATCTTGAACTAAGTTTTTTTTTTTAAATAAAATTCATTGTTTATATTTTAATGAAATAATTTTGAATATCCAACAACACATTTTAAAAATACAGCCAGACAAAGATAATAAAATATAAATATAGGATTCATTTAGAAATTTGATTCTTTATTTAAGACGTCTAGTCTCTAATTAGTAACGCAAACAAATCTTGAGCTATGTTTTTATTCTAATAGAATTAATTGTTTTATCTCGAGAGTAGTCCACCAACCCTCGGCATCAAATAAAAGCAATAAAGACAAACACCCGGCCCATCTGGCTTTCAATTCCTGTGCACAAACGCAAACAAAGAAATTAATTACGCGCGTGTTAATTAAACATTCCAGCTTGCATTCATAGCAACAAACGTGGCGACTGCATTAATTAACACAACCTGCCCCCGGGGCAGCGGGGGGCGCGAAGCGGGCATTGTGTTTTTTATAGCGCATGCTGCTCGTGATTCACACGAATTAACTCCGCGCCGCACTTTTACGATTACGATTATGGCAACTGGAGGCGGCTGCGATATAAGGCATCGATCTGCGCGGCGGCGGCGGGGGTTGCACAATTAACCCCGCCAAGTGGTAATCCATCTGCTGGGAGATGAGATGACACGATTTACATTTGATAGGGCTGGAAATAATGAGCTGGGACCGCGATAAATCAATAACCATAGCGAATTTCGATGAGGTATGAAGATATTACATATATTATTTGTATTATGATGAAATCTCTGTATTCACAATATTATTAATATTATTATTAGGGGAAAATCAGCCGTAGTCTTTCACCCGTTTTATTTAATGTATTAAATGTATTTCAGTTTTTCATGTTAATTCTCAGATGTATATAGCAGTAATTTTATTGTATTACTTTTATTTTATCTATTTTTAATGTTTTTTCTCTTTAATTTATGTATTGCTGTTCCTGTTCTTGTAAACACAAAAAACACATACATGATTAAATCTATCTATCTATCTATTTCTTATGTTCTCAACTCATTTCTCTATAATGGATCGAGGACGAAGGCTAGTTAAATAACTTGTAAAAATTCTGATGAATATGTATACACTATTATATTTCTAAATTACAAATAATTTCTTCATGTAAATAAAAAAAAACTCGGCTGCAGCTGCACCAAAACAAAGTTATATCGTATATAAAACTCTTTGTGTAATTGTTAATTGGTGAAACTCGAAACACGCACAGGGCTTTGCAAATATTTAAAATACTGGCACGGGATTGTTTAATTAACGTCACTCGTGGGTTATTTTTAGCGAGTTTCAGTGGGGCGTAACAGAGCTCGTTAAACATACGAGCGTAGTAGATTATTTAATGATAGTTTTCCATATACACTGAATTTTAGCAAATTACTTTATGAATCTAAATCCTACTTATAATTGTTTCATTTATTCTAACTTTAATTTCAAAATAACTACTTCACTCCTTCACACCAGACTGTCTAGGTCAGTGGATTGGTGACAGCACTGAGAGGGAGCACAATTTTAGGAAATTACTAATGTTATTTTAAATGAAATATATGTATGTATTAAAAATTAATAAATAATATCTATATTTAAAAAAAATGTGTTATTGAATATTCAAAATTATTTCATTTAAAGATACAAGAATTAATTCTATATCTGAATTTTTATTATTCGTTGAATTTTAACATAAAACACTATATATATATATATATATATATATATATATATATATATATATATATATATATATATATATATCACCATCATAGAAGATACATACTGTTTTTAATCGTTAAAATTGATGAATATCAAGAAGTAGCATATATCTTACTCTAACTTAAAAAATATAAGAGATATTGAATTGAAAATAGCAAATATAGTTTTTTTTATTCAATTCTACTATAAAAAACTCTTCAGATATCTCTGCTATTCTAGATAATACACAAGGTTTTAAAGCGTGAAAATACATGAATTTCAAACAGTAGCATTATTCTCGTTCTAAAACAAAAACAACAAAATATAAATCTTCACATATCTTCACTATCTTTGAAGATACATACGGTTTTTAATCGTGAAAATATGTGAATATCAAAAAGGAGCATATATCTTGCTATAACTTAAAAAATATGAGATATTGAATTCCATAAAGCAACTTAGGTTTTGTCATTTAATTTTACTCCAGAAAACTAAATAACTTCAGAAATCTTCACTATCCTACAAGGTACAGAATATATTTAAGCATTAAAAAAAATGAATATCAGAAAGTTGCATTTATCTTGCTCTAACTAAAAATATATAAAAGATATTGAACTGAAAATAGCACATTTAGTTTCTACACTCAATTTTACTATTGAAAACTGTATATATCTTAAGATATCTTCACTATCCAAAGGTTTCTAAGCGTGAAAATAGATGAATATAAAAAAGTAGCATATTTCTTGCTCTCACTTAAAAAATACTAGAGATATTGAATTTAAAATAGCAAATTTAGTTTCCTCATTCAATTGTAGTATAGAAAATTGTATATATCTTCAAATATCTTTACTATTCTAGAAGATACATAATGATCTTATGTGAGAAAATGGATTAATATCAAAAAGTCCCATACATCTTGCTCTAACTTAAAAAAATATAAGAGTTATTGAATTTATAATGAAAAATGTATATCCTTCGTTTAATTTTACCATAGAAAACAGTATTTATCTTTAAATTTTAGTCTAAAAAACTTTATAGATCGTCCGATATCATCACTATTCTAGAAGATACACAAGGTTTTTCAGCGTAAAAATAGATGAATATCAAAAAGTAGCATATATCTTGCTCTAACTTAAAAAATGTAGAAGATAATGAAATTAAAATGACAAATTAAGTTTCTTCATATCGTTTTACTATATGAAACTGTTTTTATCTTCAGATTTCTTCATTATCCTAGAAGATACACTAGGTTTTAAGCGTGAAAATATATTAATATCAAAAACTAGCATATATCTTGCTCTAATCAAAAAACTATAAGACATATTAAATTCAAAATGGCACATGTAGTTTCTTCATTCAATATTACTATAGAAAACTGTATATATCTTCAGATATCTTCAGTATCCTAGAAGATGCATTAGGTTTTTAAGCTTGAAAATAGAATACTATAAAAATGTAGTATATATCTTAATCTAACTTGAAAAATATAAAAGCTATTGAATTCAAACAGGTAAATTTCGTTTCTTCATTCAAAGTTACGATTAAAAACTGTATATATCTTCTGATATCTTCACTATCCTAGAAAATACATAATGTTTTTATGCTTGAAAATACATGATTATTAAAACGTAGCATACATCTTGGTCTAACTTGAAAATATAAGAGATATTGTATTCAAAATGTCAACTTTACTCTAGAAAACTGTATATATCTTGAGATATCTTTACTATCCTAGAAGATACATAATAAGTGAAAATATATGAATATCAAATAGCAGCATATATCTTGCTATAACTTAAAGAATGTAAGTTATATTGATTTCGAAATGGCAAATTTTGTTTCTTCTTTTTATACTACCATAGAAAACTTTATTTATGTTCAAATATCTTCAGTGTCCGAGAAGATATATAAGGTTTTTATGCTTGAAAATGGATGACTATCAAAATATAGGGTATATTTTGCTCCAACTTAAAAAATGTAAGAGATATTAAATTCGAAATAGCAAATTTAGTTTCTTCATTCAATTTTACGATAGAAAACTGTATATATCTTCAGATATATTCATTATCCTAGAGGATACGCAAGGTTTTTAAGCATTAAAATAGATACATATCAAACACTAGCATGTATCTAGCTCTAACTTAAAAAATGTAGGAGATATTGATTTCAAAATTACAAATTTAGTTTCTTCATATCGTTTTACTGTAAAAAACTATATATATCTTCAGATTTTTTCATTACCCTAGAAGATACACACGTTTCTTAAGCGTGAAAATAGATGAATATAAAAAACAAGCATATATCTTTCTCTAATCGAAAAACTATAAGAGATGTTAAATTCAAAATGGAAAATTTAGTTTCTTCATTCAATTTTACTAAAGAAACTTTATATATCTTTAGATATCTTTACTATCCTAGAAGATACATTAGGTTTTCTAGGCGTCAAAATAGATGAATATGAAAAAGTGGAATATATCTTGCTCTAACTTAAAAAATATAAAAGATATTGCATTCAAAATCAGAAATTTTGTTACTTCGTTCAATTGTACTGTAGAAAACAGTATTTATCTTCAGAAATACTTACTATCCTAAAAGGTACATAAGGTTTTCAAGCTTGAAAATTGATAAATATCAAAAAGTAGCATATATATCTTGCTCTAACTTACAAAAAATTACGAGATATTGATTTCAAAATGACAAATTATGTTTCCTCACATCGTTTTTCTATATAAAACTGTATATATCTTCAGATGTCTTCATTATCCTGGAAGATACACAAGGTTTTTAAGCGTGAAATATAAAGGAATATCAAAAACTAACATATATCTTGCTCTAATCGTAAAAATATGAAAGATATTAAATTCAAAATAGAAAAGTTAGCTTCTTCATTCAATTTTACTATAGAAAACCGTATATACCTTTAGATATCTTCACTAACATAGAAGATACATAAGGTTTTTATGCATAAAAATAGATGACATCATAAAGTTGCATTTCTCATGCTCTAACTTCAAAAATATAAGATATGTTGAATATAGAATAGCAGATTTAGATTCTTCATTCAATTTTATCATGGAAAACTGTATACATTTTCAGATATATTCACTATCCTAGAAGGTGGATATAGTTTTTAAGAGTAAACAAAAAGATATATATCAAAAAGTAGCATTTATCATACTCTAACTTTAAAAAAAAGACATTGAATTCTAAATGGCAAATTTAGTTTCTTCATTTAATTTCACTATAGAAACCTATATAAATCTTCAGATATCTAAGATAAATAAGGTTTTTAAGCGTGAAAATAGATGCATATGAAAAAGTAGAATATATCTTGCTCTAACTTAAAAAACATAGGAGATATTGAAATCAAACTATCAAATTTAAGTTCTTCTTGCAATTGTACTACAGAAAACTGTATTTGCCTCCAGATATCTTCAGTATCTGAGAAGATACATAAGGTTTTTAAGCTTGAAAATAAATGAATATTAAAATGTGACATATTTCTTGCTCCAACTTGGAAAATATGTAGCTTATATGTAGCTCTGACATAAAATATGGGAGATATTGAATTCAAAATGGTAAATTTAGTTTTTTCATTCAGTTTTACTATTCAAAACTGTATATATCTTCAGATATCTTCTGTATTGAAGAATATACACAAGGTTTTGAAGCGTGAATATAGATGTATATCAAATCGTAGCTTATATCTTGCTATTACTTGTATATTTATATATGTAAGCCATATAGAATTCGAAATGGAAATTTTTGTTTCTTCTTTCAATGTTACAATAGAAAACTTTATTTATCTTTAGATATCCTCAGTATCCTAGAAGGTTTTTAAGATTGAAAATAGATGAATATTAAAATCTGGCATATTTCTTGCTTTAACTTGAAAAATATAATAGATATTGAATTCAAACTGACAAATCTAGTTTCATTATTCAATTCAACCATAGACAATTGTATATATCTTCAGATATCTTTACTATCCTAGAAGATACATTAGATTTTTAGGCGTGAAAATAGGTGAATATGAAAAAGTAGAACATATCTTACTCTAACTTAAAAAATATTAGCGATATTGAATTCCAAAGGCCAAATTTTGTTTCTTCCTTCAATTGTACCATAGAAAACTGTATTTATCATCAGAAATCTTCAATATCCTAGAAGATTAATAAGGTTTTTAAGCTGGAAAATTGAAGAATATAAAAATGTGGCATATATCTTGCTCTAACTCAAAAAATATAAGAGATATAGAATTCAAAATGATAAATTTAGTTTCTTCATTCAGTTTTGCTAATGAAAACTGTATATATCTTCAGATGTCTTCTCTATTGTAGAAGATATACAAGGTTTTGAAGGGTGAATATGGATGAATATCAAAATGTGGCTTATATCTTGCTATAACTTAATGAATGTAAGCGATATTGAATTCAAAATGGCACATTTTGTTTCTTCTTTCAATGGTACAATAGAAAACTGTATTTATCTTCAGATATCCCCGGTATCCTAGATGCTACATTAGGTTTTTAAGATTGAAATAGACGAATATTAAAATCTGGCATATTTCTTGCTTTAACTTGACTATAACAAATATTGAATTCAAACTGGCAAATCTAGTTTCTATATTCAATTCAAAACTGTATATATCTTCAGATATCTTTACTATCCTAGAAGATACATTAAAATTTTAGTCGTGAAAATAGATGAATATAAAAAAGTAGAATATATCTGGCTCTAACTTAAAAAATATAAGAGATATAGAATTCAAAATGATAAATTTAGTTTCTTCATTTAATTTTACTACTGAAAACTGTATAAATCTTTGTATATTTTTACTATCCTATAATAGACATAAGGTTCTAAGGCGTGATAATAGATGAATATCAAGAAGTAGAATATATGTTGCTATAACTTAATGAATTTAAGTGATATTCAATTCTAAATTGCAAATTTAGTTTGTTTTATTAATTTTACAATATAAAATTTTCTTTATCTTCAGATATCTTCTGTATCCTAGAAGATACAAATGGTTTTTAAGCTTGAAAATGGATGAATATTAAAATGTAGCACATATCATGCTCTATCTTAAAAAATGTAAGTGATATTGAATTTAAAATAAGAAATTTAGTAGTAGTTAGTTTATTCATTCAATTCTACAGTAGAAAACTGAACATATTTTCAGATATCTTCACTATCATAGAAGATACACAAATCATAATGCATTTCATTTTAGCTTTGCAGCACATATGTTGGTTTTTCCCGAGCGACATCGGACCTCCCTTTAGATACACAAGGTTTGTAAGCGAGACAATAGATGAATATCAAAAAGTAGTATACATTTTGATATAACTTAAAAAATGTAAGTCATATTGAATTAGAAAAGGCTTATTTTCTTTCTTCCTTCAATATAAAATAAATATAAAACTGTATTTATATTCTGAAATGTTCAGTATCGTAGACGATACTTAAGGTATCTAAGCTGGAAAATAGATGAATATCAAATTGTGGCATATATCTTGCTCTAACTTAAAAAATATAAGAGATATTGAATTCAAAATGATAAATTTAGTTTCTTGATTCAATTTTACAACTGAGAACTGTATATATCCTCAGATGTCTTCACTATCCTAGAAGATACACAAGGTTTTGTAGCGTGAAAATAAATGAATATCAAAATGTAGCTTATATCTTGCTATAACTTAATGAATGTAAGTGATATTGAATTCTTCTTCTTTTCGGAAGCCTGTGGCTTGTTTTGACCAAACTCTTATCGCGGGTCCTGCTCCTGTGATATCGACGACCAGCTGTCCTTCCACCTCTTCGGTGGCCTGCCGAGAGGGCGTTTGGTGTATGTTTTACCGTCTCGGACTATCTTGGCGATTCTATCGTCCTGCATACGTGTTACGTGCTCGTTCCACTGTCTTCTTCTGCTCCGCACCCATCTTATAATGTCCGGTGTGTTGCATTGTTCCCGTATTCCCTTGTTGGTTTTTCGATCTGCAAGTGAATAGCCAGTGATGGATCTGAGGGTATTCATCTCTGCACATCTTAATCGACGTTTTGTCTCTGCCGTATCGGCTCTGGTTTCAGCAGAGTAAGTAAGAATGGGTCTCACGCATGCTTTGTAAATCCTTACTTTGCTCTCAGTTGTATATATTTATATTGAATTCGAAATGGCAAATTGTGTTTCTTCTATCAATTTTACCATAGAAAACTGTATTTATCTTTAGATTTCTTCAGTATCCTAGAAGATACATAGGGTTTTAAACTTGAAAATAGATTAATATTAAAATATAATATATATCTTGCTTTAACTTAAATAATATAAGAGATATTAAATTCGAAATGGGAAATTTAGTTTCTTCATTCAATTTTACTATAGAAAGCTGTATATATGTACAGATTATTCTAGAAGATATCATTGCCAACTGCATCAATGATAGTTTCGCTCTCATGAGATATTGAAATAAAAATGGCAAATTTAGTTTCTACATTTAATATTCCTATAGAATATACAAGTTTCTATAGGAATATACTGTATAAAACTGTATATATTTTCAGATATCTTCACTTTCCTAAAAGTTACACAATATTTTTAAACATGAAAATGGATAAATATCAAAAAGTAGCTTTATATCTGTGATAAATATGATTTAAAAACAATTGCCTTATTAAAATATACTATTACATCACCAATAAATAGAAGAGAATGGAATTTTTTTATAAAAGAATAGAGGAAAATTTAAACCTTTACACCAACTTGTGATAGAAAAAGGCCAGCGTACATGTATATTTACATCACCAAAAAAAATCATTAATAATATCCATTCCTATTACTTTTCATATTTTACAATCGTAAATTATAAATGATCCCCGCTTGACTGCACATCACATTAAGAAAATTATAACTGGACAGTGATTTATTGCCCTGCACTCGTTTTTGCAGCAATTAAACTGAATTTAAACAAACATACCTTCCAATAACAGGATATAAAACTCGTAAAAAATTATATTTACTCGACGTACTGTTGCTAAACGCATAAAAAGTATGTTTGAATTTTTAAATATAATACAATAATCAAATTATGTCCGCTGCAATGCACTTTGCGGACAAAAAAATCTTATCGCGTGACGTGGAGTGATTTATGGCCATCAGAACGAGTTTTTTGCGCGGATAAACGGACAAACAAGCATTGGTGCCGTGTGCAGCAGTCGATTTTGCGATGGAATTATTTATTGCTGCGAATAGAAAGAGATGCAATTGTTTTTACCTGACCCCGCGCGCCGCGATTTGCATTCAGTTTGAGTGCGATTGTTGTACGAGTAACCGCGTTTAGTGTGTGATATTGTGTCTTTTCGCATGTGTAATGATACTAAACTATTTGCAGGATGTTACGAGAAGGATACGGATGGATACTCTAACTAATTAGGTGAGAATTATTGTTTTATAATCTATACATCGCGTGTAATGCATGTTATTATCAGTATGAGTCACATGTTAATAACGGTACCCTCTATATAATAAAATAATAATAAAAATATTGCGATACACAACATTTATATATATTTATTATATAATAAATATATATATATATATATATATATATATATATATATATATATATTCCACAATGGGGTAACAGCAGGAGTTTTTCTGCCCTATGTTCTGTAATTACTATCGAAATAACTTTTGTTACGACAAGGTCATTGTTGTATAATCGAGTCTTAGTTTTCATTCGATATTTAACAGAATAGAATTAAGAATAGAATACAATAAAATTATTTCTATTATTAATTCAAAATTATCAGATTATAATCAGATATAATCAGATTATCCAAAAACATGCTATAGTAGATTCTACCTTTTCTGACATAGATGTTACTGCTTACTGGAAAACCATGAAAATATTGATTTTATATAGATATAGTTCTATAGTTATATAGTATAGATATAGTTTTCAGTCAATTTTTCAAAAAATTCGATAGTTGTGTAATAATTTCGATTATTATCTGAAACTAAATTAATCGTGCTATCCAAAAACATGTGTAGTAGCTTCTATCTTTACTGAGGTAGGAGTTGCAGGTTACTTAAAAATCCTGAAAATGTTGATTTTGACTGAAAAATCAATTTTTCTCACACAACTTCAAATATTGTATTTGCTTTCTAGATACTCATATGAATATATTTTGAGAATATCAGATTTTTTTGTAGCTAGTTTTTTGCTGCTGAGTATGAAAATAATTTCAACAAAGAAGGTATTGGTTTTCAGTCGATATCTCTGAAAAATATACTACCAACATAAATATTTTTCTTTACTATCTTAAAGCAGATTAATGAAGCTATCCAAACCTGTATCATACATAGTTTTTTTCTTACTGTATACTATTTTTACAGCTTACTCCAAATGAGCCAATTTTAGTTTTCAGCCGAATTAATTTGTTAATAACTGAAAAAGTTTTTGCTGTAAACAGCTGAAAATCGCCTCCGATGTTAAAAATAAAACCTAAAATGAGTATGCAAAATTACAGGCTTTTACTTTTTCAGTTATCTTTGAAAAACTTCAGAAAAATGATTCTAGTTTTCAGTCGATTTTCCAAAAATTGCTGTAGTCATGTAATAATTTCCATTATTATATGAAAATATATTAATCAGGCTATCTAGAAACATGTTATAGTAGCTTCTATCTTTACTGAAATAAGAGTTACAGTTTACTGAAAAATCCTGAAAATATTAACTTTGACTGAAAAATCAAGTTTTTTCAATCATCATCAAATTTTATATTTAAATTCTATACACTCAAATGAATATATTTTGAGCATTTCAGATTTTTTTTTCAGCCAATTGTTTGTTGAGCCTGAAAATAATTTCAAAAAACCAGCTGTTGGTTTTCAGTCAATATCTCTGAAAAATATACTGCCAACATGAATATTTTGCTTTACAATCTTAAAGCAGATTAATCAAGCTATCCAAAACTGTATCATACATAGTTTTTTTCTTACTGAAAACTATTTTTACAGCTTACTGAAAAAGAGCGAATTTTAGTTTTCAGCCGAATTAAATTGTTAATAACTGAAAAAGTTTTTGCTGTAAACAGCTGAAAATCGCCTCCGACGTTAAAAATAAAACCTAAAATGAGTACGCAAAATTTCAGCTCGATCGGAATAATAATAATTTTAAGCTGAAAAATTTCGAAGGTTAACCCCTCACGATTTTTGAAGAATTTTGGCTTTTTTTTTAAATTTTCTTTAAAATTTGTATATACATTATTATCGTTCAAATAAACATTGTTTTGAAGGTTTTAGTCGTTTTAGACTTTTACTTTTTCAGTTATCTTTGAAAAACTTCTGAAAACATGGTCCTAGTTTTCAGTCGATTTTCCAAAAATTGCTATAGTTATGTAATAATTTCTATTATTATCTGAAAACATATTAATCTGGCTATCCAAAAACATGTTACAGTGGCTTCTATCTTTACTGAAGTAGGAGTTACAACTTACTGAAAAATCCTGAAAATGTTGATTTTGACTGAAAAATCAAGTTTTTTCAATCATCATCAAATTTTATATTTAAATTCTATACACTCAAATGAACATATTTTGAGCTTTTCAGATTTTTTTTTCAGCCATTTTTTTGTTGAGCCTGTAAATAATTTCAAAAAACCAGCTGTTGGTTTTCAGTCAATATCTCTGAAAAATATACTGCCAACATGAATATTTTGCTTTACAATCTTAAAGCAGATTAATCAAGCTATCCAAAACTGTATCATACTTAGTTTTTTTCTTACTGAAAACTATTTTTACAGCTTACTGAAAAAGAGCGAATTTTAGTTTTCAGCCGAATTAAATTATTAACAACCGAAAAAGTTTTTGCTGTAAACATCTGAAAATCGCCTCCGACGTTAAAAATAAAACATAAAATGAGTATGCAAATTTTCAGCTCGATCGGAATGTAAATAATTTTAAGCTGAAAAATTTCGAAGGTAACCCCTTTTTTTAAAAGAATTTTGGCATTTTTTTTAATTTTCTTTACAATTTGTATATACATTATTATCGTTCAAATAAACATTGTTTTGAAGGTTTTAGTCTTTATCGACTTTTACTTTTTAAGTTATCTTTGAAAAACTGTTGAAAATATGGTCCTAGTTTTCAGTCGATTTTTCAAAAATTGCGATAGTTATGTAATAATTTCCATTATTATCTGAAAATAGATTAATCAGGCTATCCAAAAACATGTTACAGTAGCTTCTACCTTTACTGAAATAAGAGTTACAGTTTCCTGAAAAATCCTGAAAATGTTAATTTGGACTGAAAAATTAAGTTTTTTCAATCGTCATCAAATTTTATATTTAAATTCTATACACTCAAATGAATATATTTTGAGCATTTCAGATTTTTTTTTCAGCTAATTTTTTGTTGAGCCTGAAAATAATTTCAAAAAACAAGCTATTGATTTTCAGTCGATATCTCTGAAAAATATACTACCAACATAAATATTTTTCTTTAGAATCTTAAAGCAAATTAATGAAGCTATCCAAATCTGTATCACACATAGTTTTTTTCTTACGGGAAACTATTTTTACAGCTAACTGAAAAAGAGCGAATTTTAGTTTTCAGTCGAATTAATTTGTTAATAACTGAAACAGTTTTTGCTGTAAACAGCTGAAAATAGCCTCCGACATTAAAAATAAAACCTAAAATGAGTATGCAAAATTTCAGCTCGATCGGAATGAAAATAATTTTGAGCTGAAAAATTTTGGGGTTACCACCCCTTACGATTTTTGACGAATTTTGGTATTTTTTTGATTTTCTTTAAAATTGGTATATACATTACTACCGTTCAAATAAACTTTGTTTTGAAGGTTTTAGTCGTTTTAGTATTTTACTTTTTCAGTTATTTTTGAAAAACTTCTGAAAACATTGTCCTAGTTTTCAGTCGATTTTTCAAACAATTCGATATTTATGTAATAATTTCCATTATTATCTGAAAATAAATTAATCAGGTTATCCAAAAACATGTTACAGTAGCTTCTATCTTTACTGAAGTAGGAGTTACAGCTTACTGAAAAATCCTGAAAATGTTAATTTTGACTGAAAAATCAAGTATTTTCAATTATCATCAAATTTGACATTTAAATTCTATACACTCAAGTGAATATATTTTGAGCATTTCAGATTTTTTTTTCAGCCAATTTTTTGTTGAGCCTGAAAATAATTTCAAAAACAAGCTGTTGGTTTTCAGTCAATATCTCTGAAAAATATACTGCCAACATGAATATTTTGCTTTACAGTCTTAAAGCAGATTAATCAAGCTATCCAAAACTCTATCATACATAGTTTTTTTCTTACTGAAAACTATTTTTACAGCTTACTGAATATAAGCGAATTTTAGTTTTCAGCCGAATTCATTTGTTAATAACTGAAACAGTTTTTGCTGTAAACAGCTGAAAATCGCCCCCGACCTTAATAATAAAACCTAAAATGACTATGCAAAATTTCAGCTCGATCGGAATGAAAATTATTTTGGGCTGAAAAAATTCGAAGGTTAACCCCTTACGATTTTTGGCCAATTTTGGTATTTTTTTGATTTTCTTTAAAATTGCTATATACATTACTATCGTTCAAATAAACATTGTTTTGAAGGTTTTAGTCCTTTTAGGCTTTTACTTTTTCAGTTATCTTTGAAAAACTTCTAAAAATGGTTCTAGTTTTCAGTCGATTTTCCAAAAATTGCTGTAGTTATGTAATAATTTCCATTATTATCTGAAAATATATTAATCAGGCTATCCAGAAACATGTTACAGTAGCTTCTATCTTTACTGAAATAAGAGTTACAATTTACTGAAAAATCCTGAAAATGTTGATTTTGACTGAAAAATCAAGTTTTTTCAAACATCATCAAATTTTACATTTGGATTCTGTACACCCAAATGAATATATTTTGAGAGTTTCAGTTTTTTTTTCAGCTAATTTTTTGTTGAACCTGAAAATAATTTCAAAAAACCAGCTGTTGGTTTTCAGTCGATATCTCTGAAAAATATACTACCAACATAAATATTTTTCTTTACAATCTTAAAGCAGATTAATAAAGCTATCCAAAATTGTATGATACATAGTTTTTTTCTTACTGTAAACTATTTTTACAGCTTACTGAAAAAGAGCGAATTTTAGTTTTCAGCCGAATTAATTTATTAATAACTGAAACAGTTTTTGCTGTAAACAGCTGAAAATCGCCTCCGACCTTAATAATAAAACCTAAAATGACTACGCAAAATTTCAGCTCGATCGGAATGAAAATAATTTTGGGCTGAACATTTTTTTAGATGCTTTCAATTCAAAATTTACCCACCAATTTGAATATAGAAGAATTTTTTAAAATAGCAATAAAATTTTTGAATTACACTAGTCTAAATGGCTACAGATAGTTACTGAGTAGAATCGCATCGACATATCTTTACTTAACGGCGTTACTCATATCAGAATTATATATTTTTGAGATGATTTCAATTCAAAATTTACCCACCAATTAGAATCTGGAAGAATTCTTCAAAATTTCAATCAGATTTTTTAGTTACACAAGTCTAAATGACCACAGATAGTTACTGAGTGGAATCACATAGACAAATCTTTACTTAACGGCGTTACTTATATCAGAATTATATATATTTCTTATGATTTCAATTCAAAATTTACCCACTAATTAGAATCTGAAAGAATTTTTTAAAATTTCAATCAGATTTTTGAGTTACACTAGTCTAAATGACCACAGATAGTTACTGAGTGGAATCACATGGACAAATCGTTACTTAACGGCGTTACCGATATCAGAATTATATATATTTGTTAAGATTTTAATTTTAAATTTATCCACCAATTAGAATCTGTAAGAATTTTTCAATTTTTCAATCAGATTTTTGGGTTAGACTAGTCTAAATGACTACAAATAGTTACTGAAGGCAATCACAAAGATATATATATATATATATATATATATATATATATATATATATATATCTATATATATATATATATATATATATATATATATATATATCTTTTCTTAGCGGCATTACTCATATCAAAATTATATATTTTTGAGATGATTTTAATTAAAAATGTATCCGAATTAGAATCTGTAAGAATTTTTAAAAATTCTTATCAGATTTTTGAGTTACACTAGTCCAAGTGACTACGGATAGTTACTGAGTAGCATCATATGGACATATCTGTACTCAAAGGCGTTACTCATATCAGAATTATATATTTTTGAGATGATTTCAATTAGAAATTTACCCATCAATATTAATCTAGAAATTAAAAAAAAATGTACAGCCAATATGAATCGAAAAAAACAATTCAAAAATTCAATTAGATATTTAAGTTACATTGGATTTTCATTTAAAAAAAAATGGCGAAACCGCTAAATAATTCCGCTTTGTTTGTATACTGATTTAGATGATTAAGCAACAACTAATTACCTATGAATCTCATAAGTAATTGGTGAATAAATTTCTATTAAAAATAATTAACTGAACAAGACACAAATAAATTAAATGACATGAAATATGTAAATTCGCCCATGTTCGTGCACTCGCTTTGTGAAATTGCAACAATATTTATCTAAGTCCCTGTGTCTGTCGTGTTTCATCCCGTAGTCGGCTTGGGGGGGACGGGGGGTTGCATTATGCACATAAATCTACATCCCCCAGGCAACAAATTCGAACGCTCGCTCGCGCCACTTGAAATAATGCGACGCCTGGTCCCTGCACGGAAATGAATTTGCGCGCCCCCATCCAAGAACAATACATGCGAAAATATGGAAAATAAATTTCGCGGAAAAATTGCAATTCGAATCGAGTTATCTCCGTAAATTGAGCGCTGGAGGGGTGGTGGGTGGTAGAGCAATAATTCGCTCTCTGTAGTCGCTTTTATGTCGTACGATGAGGATAAGGAGAATGTCTGGATATCTTTTAAACTCCATCCAATAACGCTTCCATTTACATGCTGTTGTGTGTAAATAATAGAGTATAGAATGTAGTGCGTATAGAATTTTAATACTACAATACTACTATATCTATAGATAGTTGTAGTTTTTTCCAGTTATCTTCCTTAGTATTTTCATCTCTGTTATTTTAAGGACTCTGGTATTAGCTTCATAGGTTAGAATTGGTCTTGCGCAGGTTTGGTTTATACCTTTATTTCCGTTCTTAGGTATGTATTTTACCATATGAGACCATTCATGTATCACAACAATGAGACAGTACTTTTGTAAATTTGGACACATTAGTAATTTCAATAACTGCATTACATATAGAAATTATTCCACATTCTCAACTCTACTTAAGGTCGTCTTAGACAGGACAATTTCTTGACTCAAAAGTCAAGATGCGAGGCAATCTAAATTGTCTCGTATCATACAGAAAATTATTTGAATTGGATGGAAAAATATAACGCGTTCTATTTTTTAAAGGACAAATTGTATAGAAGGTGAATATATGAATTCATTTCTTGAACAACTTTTGAGCTAAGAAATTGTCTTATCTATAACGACTTTTATATAAATTCTCAATAAGTTTTATAATAGATAATTCATCCAAGCCAGCTCAAATAAATTATAACTAGCAAAATCCTACTCTTATATGTTAATTTGAACTAAAAGCTTATTAAATTCTTAACAAACTTATTTTATATGATATTTAAAGAATTATAGCATTATATATATATATATATATATATATATATATATATATATATATTATATATATATATATATATATATATATATATATATATATATATATTATTATTATTATTAAGAACATCTTTTGCTCCCTAGATAATTGACTTAGCCCACAAATTGAATGTGCTAGTAGTTAAACCAATTACTCCACTATATATTCATAACCTATCTATTTTCTTTTCAGCTTTAGTTTTAAATTTAAAGCGTGCATTAAAATGCGATTAAGGTGAAACTTTGTGCGCAAATCGCCGGGGACGTGGATGGCGGGCGCGAAAACAAAACGCCTACAAGCCATTAGGAGGGCTGGACGCGACCCTTAATCACATTAACGATCTGCCTGCTAATCGAGGCCGTTCGAGCGCGATCGAGTTATGGGCACGAAAACAGAGCGTAATTTCCGGGGCGTTGTTTTTCTTGCGCACCGTAATTTTCACGTCTAATTGGGATTCTGATGGATTTAGAGGGTTAATTGCGGAAAGATCAAGTGCTTTTTTTCATCACGTTACTTGTAAAATCTATAAACCGTTTAGTATTTTATTTGGATTTTATTCGTTGCCTAAAGGCCCTAAAAAAGCTTAAGAATAGGAAAACGGTGCCATAAAAAATGTAATAAAATCGTTTTACGAATTGATTTTATATAGAAAAGTTTATAAAGGCTTTCCATTTTACTTTATCATATTGTTATAAACATTAGAAATTTTTTTTCAAATCCAGAAACATTGCGCATCATGGTCAAAAATAATAATAATAATAAAAAAAAACTTAGAATCAAAATTTTCCATTTTTCTTCGGCCATCTGGTATACTGATATGTTTTGTGCTAGGATCAGTAAAAAAATTAAACAAAATATGTTGCATTATTTTTTTATGGACTCTAAAATCGGATTATCCAGATATGAGCGTAAAAGTTTAAAATTAAAAAAAAAAATAGACAAACAAAATTTCCGGTATAAAGGCTTTCCATTTTACTTTATTATATTGTTGTAAACATTAAACATTTTTTTCAAATTCAGGAACATTGCGCATCATGGTCAAAAATAATAATAATGATATACAAGTTAGTCGCCGAAAAAAATATACTTAGAATCAAAATTCTCCAATTTCCTTCGGCCATCTGGTACACTGATATTTTTTGTGCTAGGATCAGTAAAAAAATTAAACAAAATATGTTGCATTATTTTTTTATGGACTCAGCCTCTATAATCGGATTATCCAGATATGAGCGTAAAAGTTTAAAATTTAAAAAAAAATAGAAAAACAAAATCGCCGGTATACAGACTTTCCATTTTACTTTATCATATTGTTATAAACATTAGACAATTTTTTTCAAATCCAGAAACATTGCGCATCATGGTCAAAAATAATAATAATAATATACAAGTTAGTCGCCAAAAAAAAAAAACTTAGAACAAAAATTTTCCATTTTCCTTCGGCCATCTGGTACACTGATATGTTTTGTGCTAGGATCAGTAAAAAAATTAAACAAAATGTGTAGCATTCTTTATTTATGGACTGAGCCTCTAAAATCGGATTATCCAGATATGAGCGTAAAAGTTTAAAATTAAAAAAAAAATAGAAAAACAAAATTTTCGGTATAAAGGCTTTCCATTTTACTTTATTATATTGTTGTAAACATTAAGTAATTTTTTTCAAATCCAGGAACATTGCGCATCATGGTCAAAAATAATAATAATGATATACAAGTTAGTCGCCAAAACAAAATACCTAGAATCAAAATTTTTCATTTTCCTTCGGCCATCTGGTACACTGATATGTTTTGTGCTAGGATCAGTAAAAAAATTAAACAAAATGTGTTGCATTATTTTTTTATGGACTCAGCCTCTAAAATCGGATTATCCAGATATGAGCGTAAAAGTTTAAAATTAAAAAAAAAATAGAAAAACAAAATTTCCGGTATAAAGGCTTTCCATTTTACTTTATTGTATTGTTGTAAACATTAAGCAATTTTTATCAAATCCAGGAACATAGCGAATCATGGTCAAAAATAATAATAATTATATACAAGTTAGTCGCCAAAAAAATATACTTAGAATCAAAATTTTCCATTTTTCTTCGGCCATCTGGTACACTGATATGTTTTGTGGTAGGATCAGTAAAAAAATTAAACAAAATGTGTTGCATTATTTTTTTATGGACTCAGCCTCTAAAATCGGATTATCCAGATATGAGCGTAAAAGTTTAAAATTAAAAAAAAAATAGAAAAACAAAATTTCCGGTATAAAGGCTTTCTATTTTACTTTATTATATTGTTGTAAACATTAAGCATTTTTTTTCAAATTCAGGAACATTGCGCGTCATGGCCAAAAATTATAATTTACGTTACAACATATATTAAACGCCTATAAAAATTATTAAAAAAATTTCCACATATACATTATGATCGGCAAGACATTAATAAAGAATTCCTCAAAATTTGGATTTTATTGGTCACCCCAATTGGTCAGTACAGACCCGCAAACAATCTGCCGTGCGCGGTATAGAGGCTGGGATCATAGGGGATATGTTCACACCGGTGCCATTGAGCCTGTGTAAAGATTTTGATATAGCCCTTATTCTGCACGATACAAAAATTAATTCTATCTACATCTCATCAATAAATATTGTTAATCTAACACTGATGAGATAATCTGTATCAATAATAAGATAATCTGATTCTGATGTGCACAAGTTTGACTCTAAAACAGCCCAAGATTGTGCAACTAAATACGCTGAAACAGTTTGTTTTTTTATCTTCTATCGCCGGCGGTTATCTGAAGCGTGCGAAAAATTTATGCCGCCCCCAGTAGCCTAACACACACGCATCCATTATTTTCAATCGCCATTATCGCGGGGATTTATGTTCGCAACGTCTTGACCCTCTTCCAGCCGCTTAATCATCTCGGCACCGGAGGGCTGAAATTTACAACCCTCCACTCCACGGCATAGTTTTTGAAACATGCAAATGTTTGAGAGAGGGGGGGGGGCGGTGGGTTACAGGGATGCATTATCGGGGCCGGCATTGATGTACGGACGTAGGTGCGGCCCGTAATGACCCGCAATTTATCTGCAGCCGGCGGCGGCGACGGCGGCCACGCGGGGGGGATTCGTTAACGATATATCAATGGATGGGCGCGCGGTATTTTTACGTGCGGACGGATTTATGGGGGCTTCTGGGCTGGGGGGTGGGTTTAGCGCGGTCCGTTTGTTTTCGTCGCTGCGTTTAATGGACTGGCGAGGCCCGGGCGTCGTCATTCATCTGAGAATGAGTTTAATGGCACAACATATTATATTTATGTGAAAATTCTTTTGCAAAAAAATACTATTGTTGTTATTAGTTGATTCTCAACAATCAAAAAAATATATGTATAGAAAAAACTTTTTTAGATTTGTATGTAATTTTTAATAAGCCTACACCGTAAGGTAGATGGCAAACGATAATATATATATATATATATATATATATATATATATATATATATATGTATATATATATATATATATGTAATATAATAGAAATTTTGAACCCAGCTCAGTGGCCGAGTTGTTAGAGGCGTCGTCCGTCTTGTACTGAGCAATGGAATATAAACTATGCAATGTGGTTCGCTAAAATTCTCCCCCCGCCGGGGATCAAACTCAGGCTTTTCATCCCCGGCAGGGGGAGAATTTTAACGAATCATATTGCACAGTAATTCAGAGGTTTTCTGTGTTGGTAAGGTAAATAACGGGTGATTAAAGTCCTCTGAGTTTCTCCCTTCACCGACGGAATAACCTCGCAGCCTTATAAAAATAGAAGTATTTTATGAATTTTTGTAGTAAATTTGTATATTTTGTAGTAATATTTATCAAATTCTCAACAAGCTTAAAATATTCAATTTAAACTGTTACAAGTTTATAAAACGATACAAATCTCTTAACGAAATCTCTAACTTTTACTGACAGGAATATAAACCAGCACGATATTTTGATCGTGTAATTAAAACAGCCCTCAAACCGGGGCTAAGCTAAAATTCACACTCGAACGCGCGCGCGAGCTCCAAACTTATGGCAGTTTGATAACTACGAAAACACGTATCAAAATTTAATGGCGTTAATGAGGTAAAACTTGTTGAGCGTTTTACGGCCACACGAGCATTTCAATTACGCCATGCCCAGCTGCATCGGCTTATCAATTTGATCTAGACGTAAACTCAACGATAATTAGCATGTGCATGTACAGGATTAGCCGGTAATCCTTTAAGTGGTCGACCAGATCGTACATCTGTGAGCACAGTTTTGAATAGCTGGGGTGTATGAAAATGTCGTCGCTTTTATTGTCGCGAGATAAAATCGGACAATCGTATTTTCATGTAAATGTTGCTGCTCTATGTAGCCTCGAGGGACGGGAAAAATTATGAATTATGTCGCGTGTCTGCCTGGAATTTAATTTGCCCGCCCGTGCTGCAGCTGCAAGGGTACTAGAGCGTTTGAAGTTTTTCCGGCGGGATAATAACAGATAACGGGCGACGATTTGTCTTCGGATGGCGTCGTTATAATCCTTACAAATGCACCGTTTTATGGTAGCGAGCAAGATGTTCTTGTTACTTGCAGTATAACGCCAGGACTAATCTGCGATAAAAATTTATTTTTAAACAGCAACTTGAAAGGAAATTATATGATACATCATAAGTTTTATAATATACGTTTTCTCATATATACGTTAATAATATAATAACATATTTTTATATATATATATACATATATATATATATATATATATATATATATATATATATATATATATATATATATATATATATATAATATATATATATAAATATGTTAAGCTTGACATCGTAGTAAATTTTATACAGCTTATATATTTAATTGTAGATATCTATGATAAATTCTCTAAAAAAAATTAAATCTTAAGTTAAACGTATGGAGCGCATTGCCGAGTGGCAAACATTAACCCTTCAAAGGGAATTACAATAAACCTTTACAATTCCTATAGGTTTTCTCACTTCACATCTCGAGAGACGCGTACAAAAACGTGCCAGTGTAATATTTTTAAAAGTGATTTAAAACATAATCAATCCTGTAATTTCCGGTCGAGTTTAATTCTCAACTGCCTCCCATTGTTGAACAATACAGGCCCAAACTTAATCGCCAAACAATAAAACCCGCAACAGCCCCGGATATACATATACATACATGTCCGGTGGCGCAAACCGGATGTAAATACTGCAAGTTTGCGAAGCGGACGCATGAATTTCCATTAAGGGCCGTAATTAACGATATTATCGAGGGGCTTGCCTTGCCTGGCGCGAACTTCACCTGTGCATGTGCACTTTCCACCACTTGGGAGGCGGCGCCGGAATTGAGTTACGCCGTGCTCGCTCTGTACTTAAACATCCGGCTGCGCTTAGGGGGAGAGGGAGCGGCGGCAGGTGGTAGTTGGGTGGCTGCATTAGGCGAACCGTAAACATGGGATCGATGCGCAAAAAGTTGTAATTAGGTCCCCCCCGCGCGCACCGCCGCCTTGTGAATAATTGAGTGCGGCAAGTTGCGGCATACTGGTTGCGGTTGGGAAGTTTGCGATGTTAATTAATATTTTTTTTGAACTGAAAACTATAGAACTATGTAAGCAGCGATGTTTATACGAGATAATTTTATAGTTTTAATTATCTGCATTGTTCTAGTATGGCTCTTGAGGGTATGCAAACTTATTGTACCCGGCGCATCCACCATAAATTCATATAAAATATTATTTTCACGATCTAATTAGTGTAATGGAGTTAGCTCCTTATAAGATAAAACCATATTATATAGATTTTTTGGATAGCCTGATTCATCTACTATAAGATAATAATATAAAATTATGACATCACTAGTATATTTTTTCGAGATATAGGATGAAAACTGAGAGCAAGTTTTTCTGTCATTAGAAAAAACCTGGCTGATTTTTTTCTTCTGAAACTCTCCAAATATACTCATTTGGATATATATATATATATATATATATTTATTTTATTTTTTATTTATTTTGGTTTCCCAATAATAACATTTTTGATTTGGTTTTATATAGTAGATGAATTTGCAGCATGCTGATATTGACTGAAAAAAATGTAATTTTCACCCAAATTTAAAAATGTTTCAAAAAGGCTTTTAACTATGTATATATATATATATATATATATATATATATATATATATATATATATATATACATAGTTAAAAGCCTTTTTGAAACATTTAAATTTGGGTGAAAATTAAATTAATAATAATAAAAAAAATAATAAAACCAAATCAAAAATAGTTTTGCATAGACTGTATTGCTTATTTTTAGCAAATGTTGAAAAAATACGAAG
The DNA here is from genome assembly GCA_963942505.1 of Lordithon lunulatus. Taxonomy (NCBI): domain Eukaryota; kingdom Metazoa; phylum Arthropoda; class Insecta; order Coleoptera; family Staphylinidae; genus Lordithon; species Lordithon lunulatus. The sequence goes on from OZ012675.1 coordinate 35,353,313, forward strand.
CTACATAGTATATTTTTTGAGAAATCTTATGAAAAGCAAAACTATGATTTATGTACTATTTGAGTCAATTTCAGTATGATGCAAATTCATCATTTTATGACATAGAACCAAGTCAAATATATTTGTGCATAACTTGTAGTACCTATTTTCAGAAAATATTGAAAAATACAACAGACATAGTAAATTTTTCGAGAAATCTTATGAAAACCAAAACTATTATGTATATACTATTTCAGTCAAATTCAGTATGATGCAAATTCATCATGTAGCGACATAGAACCAAATCAAATATATTGGTGCATAGTTTGTAATACCTATTTTTAGAAAATATTGAAAAATACAGCAGATATAGTATATTTTTCGAGAAATCTTATTAAAACCAATACTATGATTTATGTCCTTTTACATAACTAAAAAAACTAAAAGTCTGAAACGACTCTATCTTTTAAAAAATACGTTTATTGCGTCCATAGTAATATTTTTACATTTTAAGTTTAAAGAAAATATAAGACAATATATTTTTCAAGAAATCTTTTGAAAACGAAAACAATGATTTATATAATTTTTTCAGTCATAACTGAAAAACTAAGAGTCTGAAACGACTCTAACTTTCAAAAATACGTTTATTAGGGCCATAGTAATATATTCACAAAGTTTAAAGAATATTTAAAAAATACAACATACAACATATATTTTTCAAGAAATCTTATGAAAACGAAAACAACGTTTTATGTAATTTTTTCAGTCATAACTGATAAACTAAGAGTCTGAAACGATTCTAACTTTCAAAAATGAATTTATTTGGTTCATAGTAATATTTTTACAGAGTTTAAAGAAATTTTGAAAAATACAACAATCATAATATATTTTTCAAGAAATCTTATAAACAAAAACAATGATTTATGTACTTTTTTCAGTTATGACTAAAAAACTAAGAGTCTGAAACGACTCTAATTTTCAAAAATACGTCTATTGAGTCCATAGTAATATTTTTACAAAGTTTAAAGAAAATTTGATAAATACAACAGACATAATATATTTTCAAGAAATCTTATGAAAACGAAAACAATGATTTATGTAATTATTTAGTCATAACTGAAAAATTAAGAGTCTGAAACGATCCTAACTTTAAAAACTACGTTTATTGGTCCCATAGTAATATTTCTACAAAGTTTAAAGAAAATTTGAAAAATACAATAGACATAATATATTTTTCAAGAAATCTTATGTAAACGAAAACAATGATTTATGTAAATTTTTCAATAATAACTGAAAAACTAAGAGTCTGAAATGACTCTAACTTTCAAAAATATGTGTATTGAGTCCATAGTAATATTTTTACAAAGTTTAAAGTAAATTTGAAAAATGCAACAGACATAATATATTTTCAAGAAATCTTAAGAAAACGAAAACAATGATTAATGTAGTTTTTTCTGTCATAACTGAAAAACTAAGAGTCTGAAAGGACTCTAACTTTCAAAAATACGTTTATTGGGTCTATAGTAATGTTTTTACAGAGCTTAAAGAAAATTTACACATAATATATTTTTCAAGAAATCTTATGAAAACGAAAACAATGATTTATGTATTTTTTCAGTCATAACTGAACAAATAAGAGTCTGAAACAACTCTAACTTTCAAAATTATGTTTATTGGGTATATAGTAATATTTTTATAAAGTTTAAAGGAAATTTGAAAAATACAACAGACATAGTATATTTTTCAAGAAATCTTATGAAAACGAAAGCAATGATTTATTCACTCATAACTGAAAAACTAAGAGTCTGAAACGACTCTAACTTTTAAAAATAAGTTTACTGTGTCTATAGTAATATTTTTACAAAGTTTAAAAAAAAATTAAAAAATACAACAGACATAATATAGAAAAAAAAAGAAAACTTATGTAAACGATAACAATGATTTATGTACTTTTTTCAGTCATAACTGAAAAACTAAGAGACTGAAATGACTAACTTTAAAAATGTACGTTTACTGGGTCCATAGTAATATTTTTATAAAGTTTAAATTTTTTTTGAAAAATACAACAGATATAACATATTTTTCAAGAAATCTTAAGAAAACGAAAACAATGATTTATGTAATTTTTTCAGTCATAACAGAACAAATAAGAGTCTGAAACGACACTAACTTTCAAAATTACGTTTATTGGGTCTATAGTAATATTTTTACAAAGTTTAAAGGAAATTTGAAAAATACAACAGACATAATATATTTTTCAAGAAATCTTATGAAAACAAAAACAATGATTTATGTACTTTTTTCAGTCATAACTGAAAAACTAAGAGTCTGAAACGACTCTAACTTTCAAAAATACATTTACTGGATCCATAGTAATATTTTTACAGTTTAAAAAAAATTAAAAAAATACAACAGACATAATATAGAAAAAAAAAAGAAATGTTATGTAAACGAAAACAATGATTTATGCACTTTTTTCAGTCATAACTGAAAAAATAGGAGTCTGAAACAACTCTAACTTTCAGAAATACATTTATTGGGTCTATAGTAATATTTTTACATAGTTTAAAGAAAATTTGAAAAATATAACAAAGATAATATATTTTTCAAGAAATCTTATGAAAACGAAAACAATGGTTTATGTACTTTTTTCAGTCATAACTGAAAAACTAAGAGTCTGAAACAACTCTAATTTTCAAAAATACGTTTATTGGGTCCATAGTAATTTATTTTCAAAGTTTAAAGAAAATCGAAAAATTATAATTATGATTTTCATAGAAATTTTCAATGTTTCGATTTTCTTTAAACTTTGTAGAAATATTATTATGGTCCAACTAAACGTATTCTATGGAGTTTGAGTCGTTTTAGACTTTTAATTTTTCAGTTATGACTGGTTTCTCAGATTTCTCAAAAAAAATATAATGTCTGTTGTATGTTTGCAAAATATTCTGAAAGTGGGTACATGAGGCAAGATGCAAAAATATATTTGACTTGTTTCTATGTCGCAAAATAATGAATTTGCATCATACTGAAATTGACTGCAAAATGTAATTTTCCTAAAAATTTTTTCGGTCAAAATTGTTTTTTCTTTCCGATTGATTCCGAATAATTATGCCATAGTTCATGGCATAATTATTATGTATACTATTATGAGCATCGGATGTGATTTTCAGTCATTTTCAGATAATTTTGGCGAAAATATCGCATTCAGAGTTGTTTTCTCCGAAAACAGAAAATTGCATTATAAAAAGTTATAAGGTCTTTTTAGAAAATTCACAAAAAAATCAGAATTGATTTAATTGGTTATATTTTTACCAATATATAATTCTAAACTTATTTTGAATGTTTTCTGCAATTTCTGTGCAGCTGGATTCCCCACAACCGGACTTAACACATTAAAAACAGAAAATTGTATTGTAATAAGTTATGTTTTGTTTAGAAAATTTGCAAAAAAAAAATTAATTGACTTCAGTTGTACTTATTTGGAATTCTAAACATATTTTTAATATTTTTTGAAATTTTTGTTCATTTGCAATCCCTAAAACCAGAGTTATCACATTAAAATCTGAAAATTGCATTATAAAATGAGAGGTGTGTTTAGAAAATTCAGAAAAAAATTTTTTTTGCTCTTATTGGTTATATTTTTACCAATATATAATTATAAACTTATTTTGAATATTTTTTGCAATTTTTGTGCAGTAGTATTCGCAAAAACCAAACGTATCACATTGAAAACAGAAAATTGTATTGTGAAAAGTTATTAGTTTTGTTTAGAAAATTCGCCAAAAAATTAGTTTAGATTTTATTAGCTTTAATTCTACTTATATGTAATTCTAAATATATTTTGAATATTTTGTGAAATTTTTGTTCATTTGGAATCCCTACAACCAGAGTTATAACACCGAAAACATAAAATTGCATTGTAAAAAGTTCTGAGATCTGGTTAGAAAATTGTCCAAAAAATCAGTTTTGATTTCATCAACTTTAATTGTACCTATATGTAATTTTAAATATATTGTGAATATTTTATGTAATTTCTGTTCATTTGGAGTCCCTACAACCGGAGTTATCACACTGAAAACATAAAATTGCATTGTAAAAAGTTATGATATATGTTTAGAAAATTCACAAAAAAAATAAGTTTTGGTTTTAGTGGTTTTATTTTTACCATCATATAATTCTAAACTAATTCTAAATATTTTTTGAAATTTTTGTTCATTAGGATTGCCTACAGCCACACTTATCATAATGAAAACAGAAAATTGCATTATTAACAGTTATCAGTATTGTATAGAAAATTGGCCAAAAAAATCTGTTTTGGTTTTATTAGCTTTAATTGTACCTATATATAATTTTAAACATATTTTGAAAAATTTGAAATTTTTTTTGTTCATTTGCAATACCTAAAACCAGAGTTATAGCACTAAAATCTGAAAATTGCATTATAAAATGTTATGAGGTATGTTTAGAAAATTCAGAAAAAAAATATTTTTGATTTTATTGGTGATATTTTTACCAATATATAATTATAAACTTATTTTTTGCAATTTTTGTGTAGTTGGATTCACGAAAACCAGACGTATCGCATTGAAAACAGAAAATTGTAGTGACAAAAGTTATTAGTTTTGTTTAGAAAATTCGCAAAAAAATCAGTTTTGATTTTATGAGCTTCAATTCTACTTTGATGTAATTCTAAACATATTTTGAATATGTTGTGAATTTTTTGTTCATTTGGAATCCCTACAACCAGAGTTAATACTCTGAAAACAGAAAATTGCATTATAAAAAGTTATGAGGTCTGTTTAGAAAATTCACAAAAAAATATCAGTTTTGGTTCAATTGGCTTTAGTTGTACTTATATATAATTTTAAACATTTTGTAATTTTTTTGTTCATTTTCAATCCCTAAAACCAGACTTATCACACTAAAATCTGAAAATTGCATTATAAAATTGCATTGAAAATTCACAAAAAAAAAAATGTTGATTTTATTGGTCATATTTGTACCAATATATAATTATAAACTTATTTTGAATATTTTTTGCAATTTTTGTGGAGTTGGATTCTCGAAAACCGGACATATCACATTAAACACAGAAAATTGTAGTCTAAAAAGTTATTAGTTTTGTTTAGAGAATTCGCCAAAAAATCAGTTTTGATTTTTTAGCTTCAATCCTACTTAGATGTAATTCTAAACATATTTTGAATATTTTGTGAATTTTTTGTTTATTTAGAATCCCTACAATCAGAGTTATAACACTGAAAACAGAAAATTGCATTGTAAAAAGTTCTGAGGTATGTTTAGAAAATTCTCCAAAAAAATATATATTGTTACCAATATATAATTATAAACTTATTATGAATATTTTTTGCAATTTTTTGTGGAGTTGGATTCTCGAAAACCGGACATATCACATTAAAAACAGAAAATTGTAGTCTGAAAAGTTATTAGTTTTGATTAGAAAATTCGCCAAAAAATTAGTTTTGATTTTATGAGCTTAAATTCTACTTTGATGTAATTCTAAACATAGTTTGAATATTTTATGAATTTTGTGTTCATTTGAAATCCCTACAACCAGACTTATCACACTGGAAACAAAAAATTGCATTGTGAAAAATTATGAGGTTAACTCAAATTTATATTATATGTGTTATTTTGAATGTTGGAGGTGATTTTTAGCCATTTTCAGCTACAATTTTTTGAAATATTTACGAACTAATTCGTCTGAAAACTACCATTTTGAACTATACATTCAGTGAGCCATAAAAATATTGTCTTACCACATAGAATTAAGTATTATACATTTTTGGATATCCTAGTTAATCTATTTTAGGATAATAATGATATATAAGTATATTAATACTGTATTATTTCGATATATCTCATGAGAAACGTCAATTTATTTTTTAACAACTACTTGAAATCTAAACCTCATGCAGTTAAAACTTAAAAATTCCAATATACTACTAAACAGCAAACATAAAATCACGAATTTGTGATTCTCATTTTCATTAAACCGCCAAATTGCAGCCATAAAAGTATCATCCCACATCCATAAACTGCCGGGAATGAAGTTTTATTAATAAAACTTTTGAAACCCATTTTCGTTTTACACCGGATATCCTTTTCTTATAAGCCAGCTTCTGTGCAGCAGAAATAAAACCATACGTTTTATAGAAAGTTTTCCCCCGAACACTCATCGCTATCACCGAACCGAATCAGTTCGTGAGTTGATAACTTAGCCTGTCCGGCAGCGCGACGTTCGTTATTAAATGATTGTCCACCCCGAAAATGCACTTACGGATGACACTTTTCAAGGCGGGACAGTGCACTTTATATCCGGGTCAGGAGTTATCGGGTTACATATTGGACTGGCCCGGCAGGGCATCGATTTTAAAAGAGCGACAGCCCGTTTGAATTTGCTATTATTATACCGGCCATTATATTAATTATGCATACCGGTGGCTCTGCATTTCTATGCAGCCAAAGTTCAAGTGATGTAAGTTTGTGCCGGAGATATTAATTAAATTCAGGCGTCTATTACAGTTTGCAATCTAAGCAAGATCAAAGAGCCGCCCTGCTTCGGATGTAATTTCTCAAATGTCGCACGTTAAATCAGCCGCAGCGTATGGATTTTCTTATCGCGCGCATTAAAGACGCATTAAATGGAAAACGCGCGTTTCAAATCAGCAGGGGAAAAAATCAAATCTGATTAGGGTGGGTTTTGCTGTGGCTTATGCTATGGGGATGCGATTTGTTTGATCGGATGAGCTGTAGGAGGTAAAACGAGTAGCAGAAAAAATAAATCGTACACAGGGTTTTCGTCAAAGTTAACTCGTGAAATATAATATTATTTATTTATTAGCTTTATCAACCTCTTTCACGCCACTATAGGCCTGTAGGTCTCTCTGACTATATTATTAGCAACTGGCACTATAGTTACTGCTATCTTACAGCTTAAAGTAGATTCCGAATCACTGGAGTACGTTTAGATGAAAATATCATCTACTATGGACCTATATTTGTATAATCCATTAATTAGATTCATTGCCATTCTTAAAGTACAACTATTCCAAAACTAGTTTTTATTCTACATAGCGGTCTAGTGATTTTAACCGCTATGTAAAATTAATTTTTTAATTCTGTTTAAAAATTTGAATTCATAGATAAATTATGAATAGAACATTGAATAGCATTTTTTTATCACTTTTATATTAATTTTTTTAAATCAACTTATTCATAATAATAACTTTTCACCAATAGTAAGAAAACTTCTACTTAAATTGTAGTGCACTCAACCTTTTCTAACTACTTACAGTGTGTTCATAAAATAATTTCATAATCCAACTCGATAAATTCAATGTATTTTGTATTCATTTCAAGTAATTAATCGTTTACAAAAAAAGCTCAATCGACATCAGGTTTCAATAGCCATCAAGTCCACACAAATTCAGCTTATTCATCTATACGAGCTTTTACCGTAAAGCTCCATAGACCGGAAGTAGTAATTAACGCGAGCACCGCGAGCGGGGGCGGCAGATTGCCGTCGGAATTAACGCGTCCCCGGCGCGTTAATACTTTGATATAGAATTGCACGAGGTGGGGCGGTTTATGGGCAATAAGTTGCCGACAATAAGCTCACGATGGGCCCCGACACCGAAAGCTTCCGGATTGTGGGGGCCTGGGGGCAGACGCGCGGCTTAATTGCGCCGCCACTTCAGCGGACTGTAAATTCTGCTTACCGCCCCCCCATCCGGCGCATTTTATGTAATTGAATTTAATCGCCTTTCGTTGTAAATTATAGTTTGAGCTGACTGTATTTAGTTTGTATAGAACTAATTTTATTTAGAATTATTGTGAGTTGCTCATGATTCCGGCGGAAAGACCAATGAATGGATGGACAGCCAAATATGTAAAAGGATAAATAAAACGATTTTTGTTTGTTTTTTATCACACTTCAGTTACACTTTGCAACTAGTTTCGGCTAAGCTCTAGCCATTTTCGAACTCCTCCGATGATTGTCATCGTACTATGAATTTTCTAGGTTACAATTTATTGATAAATATGAATCCAAGCAAAAAAATTAATATCGTCAACAGCTTTTATAGTTACAGAGCTTCAAATTACAACTACTGCATCAAATATTCAATTATACACATTTTAATTCTATTGGTTTAAATTGTATGCTTGTAAATCCAAGTACTATGACTTTTCTAGTTTACAATTTATTGATAAACATGAATCCAAACAAAAAAATTAAAATCATCAACAGCTTTTATTGTTACAGAGCTTCAAACTACAACTACTGCATCAAATATGCAATTATACACATTTTAATTCTGTAGGTTTAAATTGTATGCTTGTAAATCCAAGTACTATGACTTCTCTAGTTTAAAATTTATAGATAAACATGAATCCAAGCAAAAAAATTAAGATCATCAACAGTTTTTATAGTTACAGAGCTTCAAACTACAACTACTGCATCAAATATGCAATTATACTCATTTTAATTCTGTAGGTTTAAATTTAATGCTTGTACTTCCAAGTACAATGACTTTTCTAGTTTACAGTTTATTGGTAAACATGAATCCAAGCAAAAACATTAAAATCATCAACAACTTTTATAGTTACAGAGCTTCAAACTACAACTACTGCATCAAATATGCAATTATACTCATTTTAATTTTGTTGGTTTAAATTGTATGCTTGTAAATCCAAGTACTATGACTTTTATAGTTTACAATTTATTGATAAACATGTATCCAAGCAAAAAAATTAATATCATCAACAGCTTTTATAGTTACAGAGCTTCAAAGTACAACTACTGTATCAAATATGCAATTATACTCATTTTAATTCTGTTGGTTTAAATTTTATGCTTGTAAATCCAAGTACTATGACTTTTCTAGTTTAAAATTTATTGATAAACATGAATTCAAGCAAAAAAAAATTAAATCATCAACAGCTTTTATAGTGACAGAGCTTCAAACTACAACTACTGCATCAAATATGCAATTATACTCATTTTAATTCTGTTGGTTTAAATTTTATGCTTGTAAATTCAAGTACTATGACTTTCCTAGTTTAAAATTTATTGATAAACGTGAATCCAAGGAAAAAAATTAAAATGATCAACAGCTTTTATAATTACAGAGCTTCAAACTACAACTACTACATCAAATATGCAATTATACTCATTTTAATTCTGTAGGTTTAAATTGTATGCTTGTAAATTCAAGTGCTATGACTTTTATAGTTTACAATTTATTGAGAAACATGAATTCAAGCAAAAAAATTAATATCATCAACAGCTTTTATAGTTACAGAGCTTCAAACTACAACTACTGCATCAAAAATGCAATTATACTCATTTTAATTCTGTAGGTTTAAATTGTATGTTTGTAAATCCAAGTACTATGACTTTTCTAGTTTACAATTTATTGATAAACATGAATCCAAGCAAAAATATTAATATCATCAACAGCTTTTATAGTTACAGAGCTTCAAACTACAACTACTGCATCAAATGTGAAATTGTGCTCATTTTAATTCTGTAGGTTTAAATGTTATGCTTGTAAATCCAAGTACTATGACTTTTCTAGTTTACAATTTATTGATAAACATTAATTCAAGCAAAAAAATTAAAATCATCAACAGTTTTTATAGTTACAGAGCTTCAAACTACAACTACTGAATCAAATATGCAATTTTACTCATTTTAATTCTGTAGTTTTAAATTTGATGCTTGTAAATCCAAGTACTATGACTTTTCTAGTTTAAAATTTATTGATAAACATGAATCCAAGCAAAAAAATTACAATCATCAATAGCTTTTATAGTTACAGAGCTTCAAACTACAACTACTGCATCAAATATCCAATTTTGCTCATTTTAATTCTGTAGGTTTAAATCTTATGCTTGTAAATCCAAGTACTATGACTTTTCTAGTTTAAAATTTATTGATAAACATGAATCCAAGCAAAAAAATTAAAATCATCAACCGCTTTTATAGTTACAGAGCTTCAAACTAAAGCTACTGCACTGTCATGAAACCAACAGAATTCAATCGCGATTTTTTCCATTTCTTGTATCAACCCCTTTATATTTATTAATAAAATTTACAGTAATAATAAACAACAATCCAAGAAAACTAAAAACCAAATAAATAAAATTGTAACTTAGTTACTTTAGCCAACATACAGCTATAAACATCATAAATATGAATTGCAGTTAATATTTACTGTTTTAAACTTTGCTCGCTTAAATTACGTAATCCCTTAAACTGTGTGCAACTCCTATGAATTCATCACACCCCTCCATCACCCCCCGCCCCGGGCCCCCCCTAAAACTCTATACAAAAGCCATCCTCCATTTCACGAAAGGAAACTCCAGTTAATCCGGAAGTTATCGCGCCCGCTTTATCCTGTCCCAAATTGCGGACGTTTTAAAACGGCAAACGGCAAAGAAAAGCTCGCAGCGGCTGATAAGTGGGGCGGCGAATTAATCAAGTAAATGCGCGTTGTTGGTTTCCGCCTAGTACGTGCAACTACCACACTCGTGGGGGGCGGTTATATCGATCACCGCGAACATATTGACATAGGGTTTGCTTCTTGTTCTTCTTCGTTTCGTCTTTGTGTGTGTGGGTGTCGCAGGTGATTAAACGAGCCGCCCATTTATCATTTTATATTGCGCGCCGTTTTTCACGCCGCCTTTCAGGGGCGGCTTAATTAACGCGCACGTAAATTCAAGCGGGGGCGTTTAATTTTTGGTTTCTGTTTGTTTATAGTGAGTGTTTTCAATTTGAATATAAATATTTCACTCAATTTTCTGCACAAAAGACGTCGACGTCGTTGCATTCAATTAGGGGTGAGAGAGCCCTGCGGGGCCGTTCCGTGGGTCGGATAAGGGGCGCATGATTGCGGATTAATTGAATTTTAAGGCGGTAGATTGTATCTGGACCTGGCTTTGCCCGAGGCCCGTCCCAGACAAGAACTGAATTTATATGAAGCTCTTAGCGCGCCCCCGTTATTCCCCGGTAATCACAGTTGACTACTTTAAAAGTTCCAGTCGCAGAGCACTTCATGCATAATTATTTTCAGAATAGCATGCATTGTATAATTTATTTCGGGTGTGAAAAAATAAGCATTTGGTGATTTTTTTTTTTTTTTTTTGGGGCATCAATTCAACCCGCACGCACTTATCTCTTACCACTATTTCATCGCCTATATCGTGCGCAATTCCTACACAATTTACTCCATTCGTTTTGGAGGAGAGGGCATAAATAAATAAGTACAAAAAGCCTTCGAGGGACTAACGTAACGACAAAAGCGCGCGCGCGCGCCTCATTATTTTCAACCCCCCAATTATTCTTGAGCTCGCACGCTGCAAACGGCACCGGGATAACAAACGTCTGACGGAATAGCACGATTAGTAAGGGGGCGCGATCGGAAAAAGGGATAAATAAGGTTTGCAATGCGAGCTTGTTAGCGTCCTACTTATTGCAAATAATTTCATCCAATCCTAAAGTACCTGAGCAAATCAGTTAGAAATTAATTGTGTTGCTATTAAGGGTAGTACAGGGTGTTGACTTACAACCCTATATAACACTCAAATATGTTAACAGTAGCTGAAAAATACACAATGTTTAGCTGGAATTGCTGGAGTGCTATACAAAACAGACGGTTTGCCATCTTTATGAGGCTATTTCTTAAAAACAACTGATAAATGCATACAAACAGAAAAAGACAGATAGACAGATTTACAAATAGACTTGAATGGATTCACAAATATCATATTGTAAGCCAACAACATTTGTAATTTGTACCTCAACAGTTTTTTGAGTTGTTAATGCCGAAAATTACAAAATCCAACACTAATAGGCTTACAAAAAGTACTGTAAGTAGCATAATAATATTCAGAATGTTATAAAGTCTACTTGAATGATTTCACAAGTAGTCATACTTTATGACTGCAATGTTTGAAATTAGTATCTCAACTATTTATAGACTTTTAGAGGTGTTTTAATTACAAAATCTAACCTTAGTACTTACAAAAAGCGCTGTAAGTAGCTTAATAATTTTCAGAATTTTATTAAATTTACTTGAATCAATTCACATATAGTCATACTTTATGACTGCAAGGTTTGAAATTCGTACTTCAACTGTTTATAGACTTTTAGAGGTGTTAAACTCAAAAATTACAAAAATTAATCTTGGTAGGCTTAAAAAAAGCGCTGTAAGTAGCTTAATAATTTTCAGAATTTTATTAGATTTAATTGAATCAATTCAAATATAGTCATACTTTATCACTGCAGGGTTTGAAATTCATACTTCAACTGTTTATAGACTTTTGAAGGTGTTAAACTCAAAAATTACAAAAACTAACCTTGGTAGGCTTACAAAAAGCGCTGGAAGTAGTTTAATAATTTTCAGAATTTTATTAAATTTATTTGAATCAATTCACATATAGTCATACTTTATGACTGCAAGGTTTGAAATTCGTACTTCAACTGTTTATAGACTTTTAGAGGTGTTAAACTCAAAAATTACAAAAACTAACCTTGGTAGGCTTACAAAAAGCGCTGTAAGTAGCTGAATAATTTTAAGAATTTTATTAAAGTTACTTCAATCAATTTACATATAGTCATACTTTATGACTGCAAGGTTTGAAATTCGTACTTCAATTGTTTATAGACTTTTACAAGTGTTAAACTAAAAATTACAAAATCTAACCTTAGTGGTCTTACAAAAAACGCTGTCAGTAGCTTAATAATTTTCAGAATTTGATCAAATTTACTTGAGTCAATGCACATGTAGTCATACTTTATGACGGACGAGAACGTTTGCAATTCGTAATTCGACAGTTTATAGGCTTTTACAGGTGTTAAACTTAAAAATTACAAAATTTAACCTTAGTGGGATTACAAAAAGCGCTGTAAGTAGCTTAATAATTTTTAGTATTTTATTAAATTTACTTTAATCAATTCACATATAGTCATACTTTATGACTACAAGGCTTGAAATTCGTACTTCAACTGTTTATAGACTTATAGAGGTGTTAAACTCAAAAATTACAAAAAGTAACCTTGGTAGGCTTACAAAAAGCACTGTAAGTTGCTTAATAATTTTAAGAATTTTATTAAATTTACTTGAATCAATTTACATATAGTCATACTTTATGACTGCAAGGTTTGAAATTCGTACTTCAATTGTTTATAGACTTTTACAAGTGTTAAACTCAAAAATTACAAAATCTACCCTTAGTAGGCTTACAAAAAGCGGTGTAAGTAACTTAATAGTTTTCAGAATTTGATATAATTTACTTCAATCGATTCACAAATAGTCATACTTTATGACTGCAACGTTGAAAATTCGTACTTCAATTGTTTATAGACTTTTACAGGTGTTTAACTCAAAAATTACGAAATCTAACCTAGGGGGCTTACAAAAAACGCTGTAAGTAGCTTAATAATTGTCAGAATTTGATATAATTGACAAGAATCAATTCACAAATAGTCATACTTTATGACTGCAATATTTGTAATCCGTACTTCAACTGCTTATAGACTTTTCCGGGTGTTAAACTTAAAAATTACAAAATTTAATCTTAGTGGGCTTACAAAAAGCGCTGTAAGTAGCTTAATAATTTTTAGAATTTGTTAAAATTTACTTGAATCAATTAACATATAGTTATACTTTATGACTACAATGCTTGAAATTCGTACTTCAACTGTTTATAGACTTTTACACATGTTCACCTCAAAAATTACGAAATCTAACCTTAGTGGGCTTACAAAACACGCTGTAAGTAGCTTAATAATTTTCAGAATGTGATAAAATTTAGTTCAATCGATTCACAAATAGTCATACTTTATGACTACAATGTTTGAAATGCGTATTTCAACTGATTATAGACTTTTACAGGTGTTAAACTCAAAAATTACAAAATCTAACCTTGGTAGACTTACAAAAAGCGCTGTAAGTACCTTAATAATTTTCATAATTTAATAAAATTTACTTTAGTCAATTCACAAATAGTCATACTTTTTGACTATTCCGTTTGCAATTCGAACTTCGATTGTTTATAGACTTTTACAGGTGTTAAACTTAAAAATTACAAAATTTAACCTTAGGAGGCTGACAAAAAGCGATGTAAGTAGCTTAGTAATTTACAGAATTTTATCAAATTTACTTAAATCTATTCACAAATATTCATACTTTATGACTGCAACGTTTGAAATTCGTACTTCAATTGTTTACAGACTTTTACAGGTGTTAAACTCAAAAATTAACAAAATATAATCTTAGTAGGCTTACAAAAAGTGTTGTAAGTAGCTTTGTAATTTTTAGAATTTGATATAATTTACTTGAATCAATTGACAAATGGTCATACTTTATGACTACAACGTTTGAAGTTCGTAATTCAACTGCTTTTAGAAATTTACAGGTGCTAAACTCAAAAAATACATAAACTAACCTTAGTAGGCTTACAATAAACGCTGTAAGTAGCTTAATAATTTTCAGAATTTAATATAATTTACTAGAATCAATTCACAAATAGTCATATTTTTTGACTGGAACGTTTTAATCCGTACTTCAACTGTTTATAGACTTTTACACGTGTTAAACTCAAACATTACAAAATCCAGACTTACAATTATTATTATTATTATAAAACCTGATTTATTGATTGCGTGTAATTTTAAAAACTGTGATTGATAAATCTAAATAGTGCTAAAATATTTGTAGGACAATTATTTAAGAATAAAAATAAACAGCTTTTTATTTTTAAAAAATTGTAGTAAAAACATTTCAGAGAGTTGAACATTACAAGTGCCAGGGGATGATATTGAAATTAACACTAATTCCCAAGTTTATGAGGCAATTTTTTAAAAACACTTGAAGATATATTAATAAATTTAGTACATGTCGAATCCTTATATAATACTAATATAGATTTTCTTTCAAAATTTTTTAAAAATCAATTATAAATACTGTTTAATTTCTATAAACCATGCTACTGTTATCATTTTATTATAGAGCAAACTCGATTTAAATATTGAATATGTTTCATGGTGTGTAGTGACAAAACTGTACTAGTTACAACGAAAAAGACTCAAAATTTACTTTGCGCTAATATTTATGAATAAAAACTTGTATTGAAAACTTTTGAAATTTGAAAATTACATACGTGAGACGACAGTATTAAAAAACAAACATTACCAATATTATGAGGTAATTTCTGGAAAATAGTTGAAGATGTATAGACTAATTTGATACACATCTATTTAATTCTAATATGAATTATGTTTCAAATTTTTTCAAAATCCGATAAACGCAGTTTATATTATACAAACCATGCTACTGTTATAATATTATAGAACAACCTCGATTTAAATATTGAACGTGTTTCAATGTGTCTAACTATAAAGCTGTAATAGGTACAACGAATTTGACTCAATATATACTTTGCACTAGTATTTATGAATAAAAAATTGTATTGAAAATTTTTGAAATTTTAAAATTACATCCGTCAGACGATGATATTGAAAAACACTCATTCCCAATATTATGAGGCGATTTCTTAAAAGCAGTTATGATACACATCTAATCTATATTTTTTGTTCCATGAAATGAACAATGACAAAATCTAATTTTGATATTTCATTTTGATTATGATAATGGTAATATATGAGATTTATATTGTACTTAAGTGGAAGCCTGTACGTCCGTTGCAGTTTATTAGGGCGCTACAATAAGCGCATTCGACTGTAACAGCGCTCGCCTTTGCATTATATGTGTAATTCATTACGACAAGCTGATGCAAACTTTGATAACAAATGTCATAAACATACGTGACAGACATATATGAAGGTGCATTCATGGTGGTCCCGACAACATTATGTAATGAAAATTGTGCGAGCGGAAACAGAATTATTTCAATTTCGCTGCGGCGCGGTTGTATTAATTCCATTATGCAATTGCATTTATTATTTAAATCATATTTTGGAAACTATAGAAGGTAATCCAATATTTTAATCAAGTTTTTATATGTAATTCAATGCTTGTTATATAAAAAATCATCAGTTTTATACATCGATATTTATAAAATTATTTTTGTGGCATTATGGTGAATGCGCCGGGTACAATAGCGAGCGCAAACTCAAAAGACTTTATTGGATACATTCCTCTAATAATAAAAACTGGTTGATTTGATAATAAATGTCATAAACATACACGAAAGATATATATGAAGGTGCATTAATGGTGGTCACGACAACATAATGTAATGAAAATTGTGCGGGCGGAAACAGATTTATTTCAATTTCCTTGTTGCGCGGTTATATTAATTCTATTATGTAACTGCATATATTATTTAAATCATATTTACAAACTATATGCATAATCTTCAATTTTATATTATAAACTTATTAGCTATATTATATGCGAGTTTGATTCAATTGAATCAACTATAACTCGAGTTATCACGGTTTAAACACTGAATTTCATGAAAATATAATACTAATATCCGATTATAAAATTCACCAAAAATTCAATTTGATTCGAATCATTTTGAAATCTTCAATTTTGTATTATAAACTTATTAGCTATATTATCTGCGAGTTTGATTTGATTGAATCAACTATAACTCGAGTTAACACGGTTTAAACACTGAATTTCATGAAAATATAAAATATCCAATTAGAAAATTAGCCAAAAATTTAATTTGATTCCAATCATTTTGAATTCTTTAATTTTACATTATAAACTTATTAGCTATATTATGTACGAGTTTGATTCAATTGAATCAACTAAAAATCGAGTTATGACGGTTTTAACACTGAATTTCGTGAAAATATAATACAAATATCCGATTAGAAAATTCGCCAAAAATTCAATTTAATTCGAATTGTTTTAAAATCTTCAATTTTGTATTATAAACTTAATAGCTATATTATATACTAGTTTGATTCAATTGAATCAACTATAACTCGAGTTATCACGGTTTTAACACTGAATTTCATGACAATATAATACAAATATCCGATTATAAAATTCGCCAAAAATTCAATTTGATGCGAATCATTTTGATATCTTCAAATTTGCATTATAAACTTGTTAGTTATATTATGTACGAGTTTTGTTCAATTGAATTAACTATAACTCGAGTTATCACGGTTTAAACACTGAATTTCATGAAAATATAATACAAATATCCGATTAGAAAATTCGCCAAAAATTCAGTTTGATTGGAATCATTTTGAACTCTTTAATTTTGTATTATAAACTTATTAGCTACATTATGTGCGAAACTGATTCTATTCAATTAACAGTAACTCGATTTATCACGGTTTAAATACTGAATTTCATGAAAATATTATACAAATATCCGATTATAAAATTCGCCAAAAATTCAATTTGACTCGAATAATTTTTCTTCAATTTTACATTATAAACGTATAATCAATATTATGTGCGATTTTGATTTAATTGAATCTACTATAACTCGAGTTATCACGGTTTTAACACTGCATTTCATTAAAATAGAATACAAATATCCGATTAGAACATTGGCCAAAAATTTAATTTGATTCGAATCATTTTGATATCTTTAATTTTGCATTAAAAACTTATTAGCTATATTATATACGAGTTCGATTCAATTGAATCAACTATAACTCGAGTTATAACGGTTTTAACACTGAATTTCATGAAAATATAATACAAATATCCGATTAGAAAATTCGCCAAAAATTCAATTTGATACGAATCATTTTGATATATTTAATTTTGCATTATACACTTATTAGCTATACGAGTTTTATTCAATTGAGTCAACTATAACTCGAGTTATCACGGTTTTAACACTGAATTTCATGAAAATATAATACATATATCCGATTAGAAAAATTGCCAAAAATTCAATTTGATTCGAATCATTTTGATATCTTCAATTTTGCATTATAAACTTATTATCTATATTATATACGAGTTTGATTCAATTAAATCAACTATAACTCGAGTTATCACGGTTTAAACACTGAATTTCATGAAAATATAATACAAATATCCGATTAGAAAATTCGCCAAAAATTCAGTTTGATTCGAATCATTTTTATATCTTCAATTTTACATTATAAACGTATAATCAATATTATGTGCGATCTTGATTTAATTGAATCTACTATAACTCGAGTTATCACGGTTTTAACACTGCATTTCATTAAAATAGAATACAAATATCCGATTAGAACATTGGCCAAAAATTTAATTTGATTCGAATCATTTTGATATTTTTAATTTTGCATTAAAAACTTATTAGCTATATTATATACGAGTTCGATTCAATTGAATCAACTATAACTCGAGTTATAACGGTTTTAACACTGAATTTCATGAAAATATAATACAAATATCCGATTAGAAAATTCGCCAAAAATTCAATTTGATACAAATCATTTTGATATATTTAATTTTGCATTATACACTTATTAGCTAAACTATATACGAGTTTTATTCAATTGAGTCAACTATAACTCGAGTTATCACGGTTTTAACACTGAATTTCATGAAAATATAATACATATATCCGATTAGAAAAATTGCCAAAAATTCAATTAGATTCGAATCATTTTGATATCTTCAATTTTGCATTATAAACTTATTATCTATATTATATAAGAGATTAATTCAATTAAATCAACTATAACTCGAGTTATCACGGTTTAAACACTGAATTTCATGAAAATATAATACAAATATCCGATTAGAAAATTCGCCAAAAATTCAGTTTGATTGGAATCATTTTGAAATCTTTAATTTTGCATTATAAACTTATTAGCTACATTATGTGCGAAACTGATTCTATTCAATTAACTATAACTCGATTTATCACGGTTTAAATACTGAATTTCATGAAAATATTATACAAATATCCGATTATAAAATTCGCCAAAAATTCAATTTGATTCGAATCATTTTTATATCTTCAATTTTACATTATAAACGTATAATAAATATTATGTGCGATTTTTATTTAATTGAATCTACTATAACTCGAGTTATCACGGTTTTAACACTGCATTTCATTAAAATAGAATACAAATATCCGATTAGAACATTGGCCAAAAATTTAATTTGATTCGAATCATTTTGATATCTTTAATTTTGCATTAAAAACTTATTAGCTATATTATATACGAGTTCGATTCAATTGAATCAACTATAACTCGAGTTATCACGGTTTTAACACTGCATTTCATTAAAATAGAATACAAATATCCGATTAGAAAATTCGCCAAAAATTCAATTTGATTCGAATTATTTAATATCATCAATTTTGCAATTTAAACTTATTAGCTATGTTATATACGAGCTTGATTCAATTGAATCAACTATAACTCGAGTTATCACGGTTTTAACACTGAATTTCATGAAAATATAATACAAATATCCGATTAGAAAATTCGCCAAAAATTCAGTTTGATTGGAATCATTTTGAAATCTTTAATTTTGTATTATAATCTTATTAGCTATATTATGTGCGAGGCAGATTCTATTGAATTAACTATAACTCGATTTATCACGGTTTAAACACTGAATTTCATGAAAATATTATACAAATATCCGATTATAAAATTCGCCAAAAATTCAATTTGTTACGAATCATTTTGATATCTTCAATTTTGCATTATAAACTTATTAGTTATATTATGTGCGAGTTTTATTCAATTGAATCAACTATAACTCGAGTTATCACGGTTTAAACACTGAATTTCATGAAAATATAATACAAATATCCGATTAGAAAATTAGTCAAAAATTTAATTTGATTCTAATCATTTTGAAATCTTCAATTTTGTATTACAAACTTATTAGCTATATTATGTGCGAGTTTGATTCAATTGAATCAACTATAAATCGAGTTATCACAGTTTTAACACTGAATTTCATGAAAATATAATACAAATATCCGATTAGAAAATTCACCAAAAATTCAATTTGATTCAAATCATTGTGATATCTTTAATTTTGCATTATAATCTTATTAGCTATATTATGTACAAGTTTAATTCAATTCACTCAACTATAACTCGAGTTATCACGGTATAAACACTGAATTTCATGAAAATATAATACAAATATCCGATTATAAAAATCGCCAAAAATTCAAATTGATTCGAAACATTTTTATATCTACAATTTTGCATTATAAACTTATTAGCTATATTATATGCGAGTTTGATTCATTTGAATCAACTATAACTCGAGTTATCACGGTTTAAACACTGAATTTCATGAAAATATAATACAAATATCCGATTGGAAAATTCGCCAAAAATTTAATTTGATTCGAATCATTTTGAAATATTCAATTTCGTATTATAAACTTATTAGCTATATTATGTGCGAGTTTGATTCAATTGAACCAACTATAACTCGAGTTATCACGGTATATACACTGAATTTCATGAAAATATATTTTCGATTATTTTTTTTTAATTTATGGCGGATGCGCCGGGTATAATAGCGAGAGACGTATTGCAGTTATGAAAATAATCAATACTGGAAATTTATCTCGAATATAAAATTAATTATATATTCTCCTATATATTAACTAATTTACTCGACATGAAACATTGCTGTAGTTATGTTAAGATGCATTAAATATCACGTTCAGGCTATAAGGGCATTGATTTATTTAGTAAATTACGAAATATAACAGTAACCAAGATTAATCATTTCAACATAAAAGGCCAATTCGTGCGATACGGGAGAAACACAAAAGCACAAAACTCGTTGTCAATATTTGTTCGCATATTACGGCCGAATTGTTTGGGCTGTAATGCGATGCTTTCAGTCACCAGTGAATTACAACAATGATGTAATTATTTTCATCGATTACCCCCAACGGCCGTTTCGTTGCGCTGCGTGAATTGAAATTAAATCCAGCACCTAATGGGATAATAATTCAGCAATGGACGTACACTTATACATACGTGTGGGGTTTAATTTAAAATCCACAATTTGTATATGTACTAAATTAACTGGCAAAAAATGTATTGGAATTTATAAAATGAATTTAATTTAATTTGAATATTAATTAATAACTGCATAGGATATAATTCTGTATTTTTTAACGCCTACCACCATTATTATTATTATTACACATGTATTTATTACATTCAAATTTCCTATTGGGTCGCAAATACGTGCCCCGTTTAACAACAATATGATATATCGCCATGGAGGCGGTTGACAGGGGGATGCAGCGTGTTCTCCGGAGATACATTTACATAGGGGATCATCTTATGAACATGCATGAGCAACAAATAAGCCGTTTCATTGTTATTGCATGTTACAGTCGGGAGCTTTAGGGCTTTAATCGCGTGATGTAGACGAGAGGGCGGAAATCTTCCTAATACCATTACAACAACTAAACAGAATTGTAAAATATATTTTTATTAGCAACTTGTTATAGCTTGAAATCTCACAACCAAAATGTTTTGCTGTATCTATACTACAGTTTCATTTGCAACACTACTATGGAAACAGGTCTAAACCCGGAAAATACATGTATTGAATTACATAGAATTCAATACATTTATTTTACTAATTGGGTTAGTTAGGTGTTGTAAAATGCGGACCCACGGATTTGATACATTTCCAACAAATATCTGAAACTCCAATTATGTTGTTGTGAATAAAGATAATTATATATGTATCAAATAGATACGAATAAGAATATTTTTAAATGTTATTCTTAAACAAATTGTCGTATATAAATTCTAACCTGCAAGTCGGTTGCTTAATTGGGTCCTGCAGGATGCTCGCTTTGATCCGATGACAATTAATTGTGTAGCTGAGCGCTGTTGGACTGAAGCTGCCCGTTCACAGGATCTCAAAAGGACAATCTTGGAGATTAGAAATCGCCTGACCGCGAGATCAAAGCGCGGACGGTGCCTAATGGGCACTTGCTGTACGAGCAAATACGTGTAATTGTGTCATTGTATAGCCTGAGGGCTATACAGATACAAAGTGCCAAACAGGAAATTTGTTAGAGGCGCGCTTTGATGAAACAGCCCGGAAAAAGGTGCGATGGTACGCAAACAAACAGGGATTTTTCAAACTTTACGATTTATAATTAGTTCAGCATTAAATAAGATATACGAATTTTAAATGGTTTTGAAAACTGTTTCAGTGGTTTATATAGAAATGGGTTGTTGAAATAGACATCAGTTTTTATTTAATGTTTTTAATCCATATGCCAATTTTTATTGTAAAAAGAGTGTAGTTTTGAAAATATAAACGAAATTGTTGGTCAATAATTTTTAAACTAGAAAACTTAGATGGACAGAACTAATCCAGTGTAATTTAATGTTATTACAGGCATCAAACAAGGTCGTCAGGCAATATAAAATCAATATATAAATTCATATATAGAAACATAAAAATAAATCAAGCAAGAATGAATTTAAAAATAAAGACTACAGCATATAGGTGTAAATACAATTATTATTAATCTATAAAAGTACCTGCAGTGGTGTATACACATTTTAGTTGATTGGATGGAAAACTCGATGCAGCCGAGTTTTATTTTCAATTTTTTTTTGTAGTCGCTGTCGTCGCTGCTAGTGCCCCGCAGGAGGGGTGGTAATCAGCAATTTTATCGCGGCCAGAAATTTCATTACAACCCGCATGCCTCCGTAGGGAGCGCGCGCTCGCATAATCATGCTCTGCCTACAGATAAAAAATACCTGTCTACAGAAAATATAGACGGAAAATATTATTCTGCAGCACGAAAAAAAAAATGTTGCGACAGTTATTATCATACACACAAATGAAAATGGCTGCAAATCGTAAATGCCTACAAATATTGCGCGATACAGAATAAAATAATAAATACTGCAAGTGTTTTTTTCTAATAAAATATTATTATTTAATTAAAAATAGATAACAATTACAATTTTCAGACGGTACTTAAAAAACTGAACTTTAAATTAATGTTTTATTTATATTGTTTGTAATATCTAAGATGTAAATATTGTCCTGTAATTGGATTTCTATACTATAATATAGTGTATTTCCCAATAGAAATCCAATTACAGGACAATATTTACATCTTAGATATTACAAACAATATAAATAAAACATTAATTTCACATAATATTATATTAAATTAATAATACTAACAATAACGAGAAAATAATTAACAATAATAAATAACAATCATTGACAAAACGTCTTATTTATTAGAAAATGTTAGAAAATATTAGGCAATGTTAGGAAATGTTAGAAAATGTTAAAAAAATTTAGAATATGTTAGAAAATTTTACAAATATTAGAAAATGTTATAAATATTATATTATTCATATTATTATTATATTATTATAAATATTAGAAATGTAATAAAACGTGAGAAAATATTTGAAAAAGTTGGTAGAAAATTTTAGGAAATGAGAGAAATAGTAAGAAACCGTCTGAAATTGTTAGAAAATGTTAGAAAATGTGAAAACCTTGTGTATTTTCTAGGATAGTGGAGATATCTAAAGGTATATGTGAAGATAAATACAATTTTCTATAGTACAATTGAACGAAGAAACAAAATTTGCTAGTTCGAAATCTGTCTGTTATATTTTTTAAGTTAAAGCAAGATATATACTACTTTTTGATATTGATCTATTTTCACGCCTAAAAACCTTATGTATATTCAAGGATAGTAAAGCTATCTGAAGATATATACATTTTTCAATAGTAAAATTGTATAAAGAATCTAAATTTGCCATTTTTAACTCAATATCTCTATAAAATTTCAAGTTAGATCAAGATATATGCTACATTTTAATAATCATCTATTTTCAAGCTTAAAAACCTAAAGTACTTCTAGGATACTAAAGATAAATATAGATTTATATGGTCAAATTAAAGGATTTATATGGTCAAATTAAAGGAAGAAATATAATTTTCCATTTCCAATTCAACTTACTTTCTCTCAGTTGGAGCAAGATATATGCTACATTTTGATATTCATCCATTTTCACGCTTAAAAACCTTGTGTATCTTCAAAGATAATTAAGATATCTGAATATGTATACAGTTTTCTATGGTAGAATTGAATGAAGAATATAAATTTGGCATTTTAAAGTCAATATCTTTTTTATTTTTTAATTTAGAGCAAGATATATGGTACATTTTGATATTAATTTATTTTAAAGCTTAAAAATCTTTTGTATCTCCTAGAATACTGTAGATATCTAAAGATACATACTATTTTCTATAGTACAATTGAACAAAGAAAGAAAAAAATTGCAATTATTTATTTATCTTCGAGAACAGTAAAGATATCTGAAGATATATACAGTTTTCTTTAGTAAAATTGAATAATGAATCTAAATTTGCCATTTTGATTTCAATAACTCTAATATTTTTCAAGTTAGTGAAAAATATATGCTACATTTTAATATTCTTCTATTTTCAAGCTTTAAAAGCTTGTGTATCTTCTAGGACAGTGAAGATATCTGAAGATGTATATAGATATCCATAGTAGAATTGAATGGTGAAACTAAATTTACTATCTTGAAGTCAATATCTTTTATATTTTTTAAGTTAGAGCAAGATATATCCTACATTTTGATATTCATCTATTTTCAAGCTTAAAAAACTTTTGTATCTTCTAGAATACTGTAGATATCTAATGATAGAAACAATTTGCTACAGTACAATTGAATGAAGAAACAAAATTTGTAATTTTGAATTGAATATCTCTTAAATTTTTTCAGTTAGAGTAAGATATATTCTACTTTTTGATATTCATCTATTTTCACGCCTAGAAACCTTATGTATCTTCTAGTATAGTAATGATATCTGATGATAAATACAATCTTCTATAGTATAATTAAGCAAAGAAACACAATTCACAATTTTGAAGTTAATGTCTCTTATATTTTTTAAGTTAGAACAAGATATATTCTACTTTTTGATATTCATATATTTTCACGCCTAAAAACCTTAAGAATCTTCTAGGATAGTAAAGATATCTGAAGATATATACAGTTTCCTGTAGTGGAATTGAATAAAGAAACTAAATGTTCTATTTTAAATTCAATATCTCTCATATTTTTGAAGTTAGAACAAGATATATGCTATATTTTAATATTCATGTATTTTCAAGCTTAAAAACCTAATGTATCTTCTAGGACAGTGAAGATATCTGAAAATGTATATAGGTTCATATAGTAAAATTGAATGAAGAAAGTAAATTTACCATTTTGAATTCAATATCTCTCATATTTTTTATGTTAGAGCAAGATATATGCTACGTTTTGATATTCATCTATTTTCAAGCTTAAAAATTTTCTTTGTCTTCTAGGATACTGAAGATTTGTGAAGATTAATACAATTTTCTACAGTACAATTGAATGATAAAACAAAATTAGCTATTTTGAATTCAATGTCTATTATATTTTTTAAGTTAGAGTAAGATATATGCCTCATTTTGACATACATTTATTTTAAAGCTTAAATACCTCATAATACCACCAAAATTGAATGATGAATCTAAATTTACCATTTTGAAGTCAATATCTCTTATATTTTTTAAGCTAGAGCAAGATGTATGCTACATTTTAATATTCATCTATTTTCAAGCTTAAAATCCTTGTGTATCTTCTAGGATAGTCAAGACATCTGAAGATGTATATAGGTTTCTACAGTAGAATTGAATGATGAAACTAAATTTACCATTTTGAAGTCAATACCTCTTATATTTTTTATGTTAGAGCAAGATGTATGCTACATTTTAATATTCATCTATTTTCAAACTTAAAATCCTTGGGTATGTTCTAGGATAGTGAAGATATCTGAAGATGTATTTAGGTTTCTACAGTAGAATTGAATGTTGAATCTAAATTTACTATTTTGAAGTCAATATCTCTTATATTCTTTAAGTTAGAGCAAGATGTATGCTACATTTTAATATTCATCTATTTTCAAGCTTAACATCCTTGTGTATCTTCTAGGATAGTGAAGATATCTGAAGATGTATATAGGTTTCTACAGTAGAATTGAATGATGAAACTAAATTTACGATTTCGAAGTCAATATCTCTTATATTTTTTAAGTTAGAGCAAGATGTATGCTACATTATAATATTAATCTATTTTCAAGCTTAAAATCCTTGTGTATGTTCTGGGATAGTGAAGATATCTGAAGATGTATATAGGTTTCTACAGTAGAATTGAATGGTGAAACTAAATTTACCATTTTGAAGTAAATATCTCTTATATTTTTTAAGTTAGAGCAAGATGTATGCTACATTTTAATATTCATCTATTTTCAAGCTTAAAATCCTTTTGTATGTTCTCTGGGATAGTGAAGATATCTGAAAATGTATATAGGTTTCTACAGCAGAACTGAATGATGAATCTAAATTTACCATTTTGAAGTCAATATCTCTTACATTTTTAAAGTTACAGCAAGATGTATGCTACATTTTGATATTCATCCATTTTCATGCCTAATAACCTAATGTATCTTCTAGGATACTAAAGATATCTGAAGACAAATACAGTTTTCTATAGTTGAATAAAGAAACTAAATTTGGCGTTTTAAATTTAATATCTCTTCTGTTTTTCAAGTTAGAGCAAGATATATGCTACATTTTAATATTCATCTATTTTCAAGCTAAAAAACCTAATGTATCTTCTAGTATACTAAAAAAATCTGAAGATAAATACAGTTTTCTATGGGATAATTTAAAGAAAAAACAAAATTTACCATTTCTAGTTCAATATCATTGAGAAAATGTGAGAAAAAAAGAGATAATGTAAGATAATGTGAGAAAATATGAAAACATGTGGAAAAATATGAGAATGTGTGAGAAAATTTGGAAAAATTTGATAAGATATATAAGGATGTATGAAAATGTATGAAAATGTGAGAAAATGTGAAAAAATTGTGGAATCGAAATATCTTTTTGAAATAATATTAATTAACTATTTCGGAAACTCATGTGGTGACCACACCAGATATTTTCTCTTAATATTCCATGATTAAAAGTTTTACTAACAATTTTTTTATTTTCCAGATGATATAAACGTCTTCAAAAACCACCAACATGCTGCGTGAAGGCCACCCTAATACACCTCCATACCCAACATTCCCACCCCACTCACCCTACCTCCGTAGAGTCTCCCCACCAGGCAGTCCAGCCCCTAAAAAATGCTGCTACGACCATAAAGACCTGTACCAACCAAAAGAATCCTTCCTATGTTGTTGTTACACCTGCCCCCGCCGCTCCTCAACCTCAGTCCTAGCCACAATGGCCGTCTGCTGCCTAGTACTAGGCTACACCATCCTAGGCGCATTCATTTTCATGGCGCTAGAAGGTGGGCTGCGACACGAAACCGCCGTGGCCGCCTCCAAAGCGAACCCGAAGAGAGAACAGCATGGCTCAGTTGGTGATTTACGGTCGCAAACGGTTGACCGTCTCTGGAGTATCACTGAAAACCTGAACATCCTGTATAGAGAGAATTGGACGCGGTTGGCCGCTGAAGAGGTTTTAGAATTTCAAGAGGCGTTGTTCCGGGCTCTTAGGACGAACGGGGGTGGGTATGGTGGTGGAGCTGATGGGGGGCTGTTTTATCATCAGAGTGCGCATCGGTGGAGTTTCAGCTCGTCGTTTTTGTACTCGCTTACACTTATCACTACAATTGGTAAGTAAAAAACAACTAGCATTTACATACAGATATGATTAATTTTAAAATTTCTTTTAAATCAAGAATTTATTTAGGCACATGGTTGAAAATTTTATTATAAATAAAGGCTGTATTTACCTATATTCAGGAGTAATTTTATTAAATATGTACAGCCCGTTTGGTTTTTATATTGGTTTAAGACGCTTAATATCGATTGATTCAAATTTGAGAATTTTTTAATCAGTAGACCTATTTCACCTATAAGTCTAGAACTAAATTAGGAAGATACATGTCAAACTTCAATTCTCAAAAAGATGGTATGTAGCTATAATCAGGTGCGATTTGATTGAATTTAGACTGCTAATTTATTTTTTATAGCGGTTTTTTTAACCGATTTAAGATTGAGAATATTTGAATCATCGAAATTTTTCGCTTATAAGTCTAGAACTAAATTAGGCATATACCTACAAATATTAGCGTGTGAAAAATATATTTATCTAGAATCAGGTGAAACTTTATTAAATGTAAGCAGCTCGTTTGATTTTGGAAAAAAACACACTCAATAATATATTAGCTAAGCCCCAAACCTACCAAAGTTTTCCAGACAATTTTAACAGTTCTGAAACTTCTCACATACAAAATATAATTACTAAAGACTAATTGCATTTACATTTAATACTTTCCACCAGTAAAGACCCGAAGATAGCGTTTGTACCACCCAAATTTCACGTTATAAGTTTCTGTTGTATAATTTTCTTTTGTGCTGCACTCGCATTCAATAGTCAAGCTCCCTCATAATTAATTCAAACGACTGCATTAACATCTCAATCGCATTAAACTTCAACAATTAAATTCGCGCGCCGCCCCCCAAATGTACTTCTCCGCGCTCGCCTCTTAAATTATATAAAATCAACAATTCGTTGGTGGCACTTAAGAAATTGCGCCTCCCTGCGAATGCATTCGTCTCCCTGACAATGAAAAATAACCCATTCTCCCTCTATTATTTATAAGGAACGCGCACGAAACACACTCGGGTGTGCTGGTAATGTTTGTTGTGGGGGCAGGCAAAAACCGCTATTGTATTCAAATGCAATCGATAACGAAGTTAGGCAATAGTTTTGGGGTGGAGAACTATTGCGGTTCCGCTGGGCGGCGGCTGTTTATCATTTCTAACTATTTAATTGGATTTTGGTGCTAACATGCCTCACAGTTGCTGTATGGATGGCTATTGCGTGTGTGCGGAGGGCGGTATTTGAAAACTACACTCGTCACTTAGGAGCTTGTGGAATAACTAACTTTGGGACTTGAGTGAGTCTGCGTTGGGTATTCATGCAGATTGTTTATGAAATTAATTTTTATAATAATAATAACATAATTTATCTATAAAAATTATGTACAACTCTAATGAACAAATAATAATTTGTACAATACATTAATATTTGTAACTGTTTTATAGATTAAAATCGGTTTAAACTGGATATACATTGTTTAAAACTGCTAGAAATTGCCTAAACAGATTATACAATATTTTTGATTATAAATTGCTAATAAACCAGTAATAAATTCTGCAAAAATGGCCATAAACTTTTTAAAAAACATTAAAGATATCTGTTAAAAGATTAAGCAGCTTCTAACAGAGCAAGAGTATCGTTTAACTGGTCAGATGTACGCTTTAATAATCAAAATCAAAATTTCATATTGTCAACAGTCTAAAGATGATCAAACACTATTTAAATTTATTAGAATCCTATTTAAAATTGTCAAATTATATTTTAAATTAATTAAACGCGTGCAAATAGCTTTTAACAGTTTATAATCAGTCTTTATAGTGTAAATATAATGAAAAGATAATAACAGATTTAATAGCTTACAACGTATTTTACATATTTTTGAATGCACACGTGTTGCTAGCATAACAGGATTATTCCGCAGTATTGTAATTCACTATACGCCCAGCAACGCGTGCAATCCCAGGCTGATTTAATTGAAATTACAGTTTAATGAATTGCATTTAACTGACTGAACAAAAATATATTTCACAAATAAATTGATCTCGTTATAAATTCGCAATTATGCAGCGAGAGCTGATATTGCTATGTTTAAATAATCCGCTTATGTTAAGAAGATAATGTATCAAAGTTTATTCAATATTATAATTACTAACAGGATTATATATATATATATATATATATATATATATATATATATATATATATATATATATATATAAATATATCATTCTTCACTCAACGCTACTGACGCTACTACCTAGGGGTGGTAACGCAGAAATGGATGTCTTTTGAAGATTGAAATGAGTGATAGGACTAATATTTGGCACAATAATTCTCAATATACCAGGCAATTGATATAAAAATCAAGAAATATCAGAGAAATTTATTTTGAAAGTTACAACTCGTATAATATTGTTGATTTTCGGATAACTATAATTCGCTTTTAACAATAAATTGAACTTTATAACTTTTTTTGTATACTCTCTTTAGTATTGAGAACGTCTATGATTGGTTTGAACTTTCTAACTTTAACAGTGCGCGAGTTATGATTTTTTTTACACGTGGCCAGATGTTCAAGTGAGCGGCCATTTTGGATTTTCATGCTCAATCGGATATTAAAAAATTCTAACTTGCTTAATAAATGAACTACGATACTCATATTTAGCACAGTTATTACTGATACATCAGGCAATTTATATAAAAATTAAGAAATATCAAGGATATTTATTTTGAAAATTACAACTGCTAGAATAGTTTTGATTTTCCGATAACCATAACTGACTTCATATATAAAAATAAAACTGCCGACTATTCCTGTATATTCTCTTGAGTATTGCTAATGTATGTACCGATGTTGAGTTTTTTAGCTTGAATTTTACACGAGTTATGATTTTTTTTCTGTGTGACCAGATGATTAAACGAGCAGCCATTTTGGATTTTCATGCTCAATCGTATACTTAAAAATCTGTAACTTGCGTAATAAATGAGTCATGACACTCATATTTGGTACAGTAAGTCTTAATACATCAGGCAACTGAAACAAAAATCAAGAAATATCAAAGAATTTTAGTTTGAAAATTACAACTGCTAGAATATTTTTAATTTTCCGATAACCATAATTCGCTTCATAACATAAAAATAAAGCTGATGACTATTCTTATATATTCTTTGGAGTGTTATGAATATCTATGCCGCAATTGAGTTTTCTAGCTTAAATAGTGAGCGAGTTATATTTTCTTTTCTACGTGGCCAGATGTTTAATCGAGCGGCCATTTTGGATTTTCATGTTCAATCGCATACCAAACAAATTGTAACTTGCATATTAAATAAGTCATGATACTCATATTTGGTACAATAATTCTTAATACATCATGCAATTGATATCATAATCAAGAAATATCAAAAATTGTTAGTTAGTAAAATTATAGCTGATAGAATATTTTTGATAATCCGATAACCATAACTCCCTCCATACGTAAAAATGAAGCTAGTAACTAATACTATATATTCTCTTAGGTATTGCAAACATCTTTGCCAAAGTTGAGTTTTCCAGCTTAAATATTGCGCAACATATGATTTTTTCCCGCGTGGCCAGATGCTGAAGCGAGCGGCCATTTTAAATTTTCATGCTCAATCGTATACTTAAAAAATTGTAACTTGCGTAATAAATGATCCATGATACTCATATTTGGTACAATAATTCTTTATATATCAGGCAACTGAAATAAAAATCAAGAAATATCAAGCATTTTTAGTTTGAAAATTAAAACTGCTCGAATATTTTTGAATTTTCGATAAGCATAACTCGCTTCACACATAAAGATAAATGTAATAACTATTTTTTGTATATTCTCCTGAGTATTTTAAACGCCTGTGCCAAGTATGACTTTTCTAGCTTAAATAGTGAGCGAGTTATAATTTTTTTACTACGTGGCCATATGTTTAAGCGAGCTGCCATTTTGGATTTTCATGTTCAATCGGATACTTAAAAAATTGTAACTTGTATAATAAATAAGTCATGACACTCATATTTGTCAAAATAATTCTTAATATATCAGGCAATTGATATAATAATCAAGAAATATCAAAGATTGTTACTTTGAAAATTATAGCTGATAGAATATTTTTGACATTTCGATAACCATAACTCCCTCCATACATAA
Source organism: Lordithon lunulatus (assembly GCA_963942505.1). Lineage (NCBI taxonomy): Eukaryota > Metazoa > Arthropoda > Insecta > Coleoptera > Staphylinidae > Lordithon > Lordithon lunulatus. Next base: position 35,385,160 of record OZ012675.1, read on the forward strand.
AAATAAAGCTAGTGACTACTTCTATATATGCTCTTAAGTATTGCAAACTTCTGTGCCGAAGTTGAGTTTTCCAGCTTAAATATTTTGTAAGTTATGATTTTTTTTCCGCGTGACCAGATGTTTAAGCGAGCGGCCGTTTTGGATTTTCATGCTCATACATGCTATACTTAAAAAGCTGTAACTTGCGTAATAAATGAGTTATGACACTCATATTTGGTACAATAATTCATAATATATCAGGCAACTAAAATAAAAATCAGGAAATATTAAGGGCTTTTAGTTTGAAAATTACAACTGCTAAAATATTTTTAATTTTCCGATAACCATATTTCGCTTCATACATAAAAATAAAGCTGATAACTATTCTTATATATTCTTTTGAGTATTATGGTCAATAATATGATCAGAATGCAATATTCAATATTTCAATCTGATACGAATAAAATTGAGTTTATGACGAATTTTTTGGTGGACTATTTGAACTTTTTGTTTCAATGTAATTCAGTGTTTAAAACATCACAACTCGAGTTGTAATTGACACAACTCAATAAAATTCACACATAATATTAGTAATATGATTAGAATGCAATATTAAAGATTTCAATCTCTTACGAAATAAATTGAGTTTATGACGAATTTGGTAGTGTCCTAGCTCCACATTTGTTTCAATGAAATTCAGTGTTTAAAACGCCACAACTCGAGTTGTAATTGACACAACTCAATAAAATTCACACATAATATCAAAAATATAATTAGAATGCAATATTCAAGATTTCAATCTGATACGAATTAAATTGAGTTTATGACGAATTTTCTAGTAGACTATTTGTACTTTTTGTTTCAATGAAATTAAGTGTTTAAAACATCACAACTCGAGTTGTAATTGACACAACTCAATAAAATTCACACATAATATCAGTAATATGATTAGAATGCAATATTCAAGATTTCAATCTCATACAAATCAAATTGAGTATATGACGAATTTTCTAGTGGCCTATTTGCACTTTTTGTTTCAATGAAATTCAGTGTTTCAAACATCACAACTCGATTTGTAATTGACACAGCTCAATCAAATTCACACATAATGTCAATAATATATCTATGCCAAGATTGAGTTTTCTAGCTTACATAGTGAGCGAGTTATAACATTGTTTCTACCTGACCAGATGTTTAAGCGAACGGCCATTTTGGATTTTTATATTCAATCGGATACTTAAAAAATTGTAACTTACATAATGAATATGTCATGATACTCATATTTGGTACAATGATTCTTAATACATCCGTCAATGGATATAATATTCAAGAAATGTCGAAGATTGTTAGTTTGAAAATTATAGCTGATAGAATATTTTTGATATTCCGATAACCATAACTCCCTCCATACTTAAAAATAAAGCTGACGAATACTACTATTTGTTCTCTTAAGTATTGCGAACATTCTTGCCGAAGTTGAGTTTTCCAACTTCAATATTGCGCTAGTTATGATTTTTTTTCTACGTGGCCAGATGTTTAAGCGAGCGGCCATTTTGGATTTTCATGGACATGCGGATACTTATAAATTTGTAACTTGCGTAATAAACTAGTTATGATACTCATGTTTGGTACAATAATTCTTAATACATGAAGCAATTGATGTAAAAATTAAGAAATATCTGAAATTTGTATTTTGACAATTACAAGAAATAGAATATCTTTGATTTTCCAATAACAATAACTCGCTTCCCACATAAAAATAAAGCTGATGACTACACCTATATATTGTCTAGAGTATTACTAACATTTATGCCGGGCTTGAGTTCTGTAGCTTAAATTGTTTGCGAGTTATGATTTTTTTTCTGCGTCGCCAGATGTTTAAGCGAGCGGCCATTCTGGATTTTCATGGGCACTCGACTACTTACAAATTTGTAACTTGCGTAATAAACGACTAATGTTACTCATGTTTGGTACAATAATTCTAAATACTTCAAGCAACTAATATAAAAATCTAAAAATATCAGGGATTTTTATTTTGAAAATTACAACTGCTAGAATATTTTTGATTTTCCGATAACCATAACTCGATTCATACACAAAAATAAAGCTGATGAGTATTATGTTATATTCTCTTGAGCATTGCGAATGTCTAAGCCAAACTATAGTTTTTCCAGCTTAAATATTGCGCGAGTTATGATTTTTTTCCTCGTTGTTTAAGCCTGTGCCTATTTTGGATTCATGGACATTCGGATACTTACAAATTTGTAACTTTCGTAATAAATGTGTTATGTTACTCATATTTGGTATAGAAATTCTAAATATACCAAGAAATTCATATAAAAATCAAGAAATACCAAAAATTTTTAGTTTGAAATTTATAACTGCTAGAATATTTTTGAATTTCCGATAACCATAACTCGCTTCATATACAAAAATTAAGCTGACCACTATTTTTTTATATTCTATTGAGTATATCGAACGTCTATGCTGAAATTGAGTTTTCTAGCTTAAATAGAGCGGAAGTTATGATTTTTTTTCTACGTGGCCAGATGTTTGAGCGAGCGGCCATTATGGATTTTCTTGGTCAATCGAATACTTAAATTTGTAACTAACGCAATAAAGGAGCCTTGATACTCAAATTTGGTACAATAATTCCAAATACATCAGGCAATTGATATAAAAATGAAGGAATATGAGGGAGTTTTAGTTTTATAATTACAACTAATAGAATATGTTTGATTATCCGATAACCATAACTCGCTTCATACATAAAACTAAAGCTAATGACTATTTTTATATATTCTCTGATAGAATATTTTTATCTCACAGAAAAAGAACGTCCTATTCCAGGCTACCGTTTCACTTCTTCCCCTCAGCCTAGTAGTGGTAGGTTTCCATTCAATGATAAGTTTTGAGTTCCTTTCCGTTCTCATCCTTTATATATGTGATTTTATGTGTTACTCTTCCTGGTTCTGTTTGTGTATGGATGGCTATTGCGTGTTCTGCCCGTTCCCATCCTTTGCATATGTTTTATGAGTTACTCTTCCTGGTTCTGTTGGTGTATGAATATCTATTGTGTGTGTGAGGATGGTATTTTAATACTACACTCGGTTCTTAGCACAAGACTGCTGCATGTAATTTTATCTGAACTTTAGCCTACAAGCATTAATTATGTAAATAAATTGGACTAATAAGAATAAAATATTTTCAAATAATTTATAAATAATTTGCAATCCCGGAGCTTTATACGCAACTCATAAAAGCCCCTTCTGCGTAATTCTCGTCGTTTCTTATTCATGTCCCTTTTGGATGAAGCATTTTCATAAAAATCCTGATTCCTCGCATCAAATATGAATGGCGGCAAAGCGAAATATTCGCGAACGCGGTCATAAATCTGGGGATAAAATGCGGACGCGCGGAAATGGTCGTGGTGATTTGTTTATATACGTGTGTATGTGTGTGTGTGTGTGTTTGTGTTTGGGGGCAATAATAGTAAATAAGGGAGAGCGAGGCCGTCACGGGCGGCGGTTGTAATTACCGGCGTGAAATTCGTCCGGTCGCTGTATGCGCTAATTATGCGGTGGCAATAAGTTTAACACACAGGGGCTGAAGGGGTGGAAAATGCGCAAAATCAACATTGCAATTGAATAATTTATTTGGTAATGGGGTAATTTAGTGTTCTATTCGGTTAGTATTCACTGTTAACTGTGAATTAGCATTACAATTCACAAGCAATAGCAAATGTTAGGAAACAACCCGATATTTTTTTTTGTATTTCCTAATATATTGAAACTAATAATATATATATATATATATATATATATATATATATATATATATATATATATATATATATATATATATATATATATATATATATATATATATATATATATATATATATATATATATATATATATAATTATTTTTTTCTGCTGATATTTCAGCGTTTTTATATTTTCATAGTCAATCGTATACTTAAAAACTTGTAACTTGTTTAATAAACAAGTCATAAGACTCATATTTAGTAATATAATTTTCAATACTACATAGAATTGATACCAAAATCAAGAAATATCAGGGATTTTTATTTTGAAAATTACAACCGATTGAATATTGGTGATTTTCGGATAATCATAACTCGTTTCAAACATAAAAATAAATCTAATGACTATTTCCAGATTTTGTCTTGAGTATTACGGACATCTACGCCGAGCTTAAGTTTTCTAACTTAAATTGTGTGCGAGTTATGATTTTTTTTTCTGCGTGGCCAGATGTTTAAGTGAGCGGCCATTTCGGATTTTCATGGTCAATCGGATACTTAAAAAAATGCAACTTGCGTAATAAATGAGTTATAATACTCATTTCTGGTACAGTAATTCTCTATACATGAAGCAATTGATATAAAAATCGAGAACTATCAACGATTTCTATTTTGAAAATTACAATTTGTATAATATTTTTGATATTCGGATAACCATAATTCGCTTTATACAATATTCTGAACTTTATAACTTTTTTAATATATTCTGTAGAATATTTAGAATATCCATGCTGAGGTTGAGTTTTCTGGCTTAATTATTGCGCAAGTTATGATTTTTTTTCTACGTGGCCATATGTTTAAGCGAGCGACCATTTTGGATTTTCATGGTCAATGGGATACTTAAAAAATTGCAACATGCGTAATAAATGAGTTATGATACTTATATTCGGTACAATAATTCTTAATATATCAGGCAATTGATATAAAAATTAAGAAATATCAGGGATTTCTACTTTGAAAATTACAACTCATATAATATTTTCGATATTCGGATAACCATAATTCGCTTCATATCAAACTATGAAACTTATAACTTTTTTTATATATTCTACTGAATATAGACAACATCTGTGCTGAAACTGAGTTTTGCAGCTTAATTAGTTCGTGAGTTATGTTTTTTTTCTGCGTGCCATATGTTTAAGCGTGCGGCCATTTTGGATTTTTATGGTCAACCGGATACTTAAAAAATTGCATCTTGCGTAATAAATGAGTTATGATACTAATATTTGGTACAATAATTCTTAATACATCAGGCAATCGATATAAAAATTAAGAAATATCAGGGATTTCTATTTTGAAAATTCCAACTCGTCTAATATTTTTAATTTTAGGATGACCATAATTCGCTTTATACATTATTATGAAGTTTATAACTTTTTAAGTATATTCTATAGAGTATTGAGAACGTCCATACTAAGATTGAGTTTTCTAGCTTAATTATTGCGCAAGTTATGATTTTTTTTCTGCGCGGCCATATGTGTAAGCGAGCAACTATTTTGGATTTTCATGGTCAGTCGGATACTTAAAAAATTGTAACTTGCGTAATAAATGAGTTATCATACTCATATTCGGTACACTAATTGTTAATACATCAGGCAATTTATACAAAAATCAAGAAGAATCAGCGTTTTCTAGTTTGAAAATTAAAATTCGTATAATATTTTTGAGATTCGGATAACCATAAATCGCTTTATACAATATTATGAAGTTTATAACTTTTTTAATATATTCTATAGAATATTGAGAATATCCGTGCTGAGATTGAATTTTCTAGCTTAATTATTGCGCAAGTTATGATTTTTTTCCTGCGCGGCCATATGTATAAGCGAGCGACCATTTTGGATTTTCATGGTCAGTCGGATACTTAAAAAATTGTAACTTCCTTAATAAATGAGATATGATACTCATGTTTGGTACAGTAATTGCTAATACATCAGGCAATTTACATAAAAATCAAGAACTATCAACGATTTCTAGTTTGAAAATTAAAATTCGTTAAAAAATTTTGAGTTTCAGATAACCATAATTCGCTTCATACAATATTATAAAGTTTATAACTTTTTTAGTATATTCTATAGAATATTGTGAATATCGGTGCTGAGATTGAGTTTTCTAGCTTAATTATTGCACAAGTTATGATTTTTTTTCTGCGTGGCCATATGTATAAGCGAGCGACCATTTTGGATTTTCGTGGTCAGTCGGATACTTAAAAAATTGTAACTTGCGTAATAAATGAGTTATGATACTCATATTTGGTTCAGTAATTGCTAATACATCAGGCAATTTATATAAAAATCAAAAACTATCAGCGATTTATTGTTGGAAAATTACAATTCGTATAATATTATGGAGATTCGGACAACCATAATTCGCTTTGTACATTATTATAAAGTTTATAACTTTACTAATATATTCTATAGAATATTGAAAATTCCCATGCTGAGATTCAGTTTTCTAGCTTAATTATTGCACAAGTTATGATTATTTTCTGCGTGGCCATCTGTTTAAGCGAGCGACCATTTTGCATTTTCATGGTCAATGGGATACTTAAAAAATTGTAACTTACATAATAAATGAGTTATGATACTCATATTCGGCACAGTAATTTCTAATACATCATGTAATTTATATAAAAATCAAGAACAGTCAGCGATTTCTTGTTTGAAAATTACAACTCGTATAATATTTTTGATTTTCAGATAACCATAATTCGCTTTATACAATATTATTAAGTTCATAACTTTTATATATTCTCTTGAATATTGAGAACGTCATTACCAAAATTGAGTTTTGTAGCTTAATTAGTGCGCGAGTTATGATTTTTTTTTCTGCGTGGGCAGATATTTAAACGAGCGGCCATTTTGGATTTTCATGGTTAATCGGATAGTAAAAAATGTGTAACTTGCGTAATATATGATTTGTGATACTCATATTTGGTACAATAATTCTTAATATATCAGGCAATAGATATAAAAATTAAGAACTATCAGGAATTTCTATTTTGAAAATTACAACTGATAGAATATTTTTGATTTTCGGATAACCATAATTCGTTTTATACAAAATTATGAAGTTCATAACTTTTTCTATATATTTTCTTGAGCATTAAGAACGCTCGTGCTGAGATTGAGTTTTCTAGCTTAAATAGTACGCGAGTTATAATTTTTTTTCTGCGTTACCAGATGTTTAAATAGGCGGCCATTTTGGATTTTCATGATCAATGGGATACTTAAAAATGTGTAACTTGCGAAATAAAGAAGTCATAGCACTCATATTAGACACTATAATTCGTAATACATCGGGAAATTTATATAAAAATTAAGAAATTTCTGGGATTTTTAGTTTGAAAACTATAACTGAATATTTTTGATGTTTGGATAACCATAACTCGCTTCATACATAAACTAGAATTTGATAACTTTTTTGATACATTCTCTTGAGAATTGTAAACATCTTTGCTAAACATGAAATTCATATCTTATTTAAGTAAAGAATTATGATTTTTATTAAACTGATTGAAATTTTATGATGGCCGCTGAAATAAAATCAACAAGCGGATAGGTAAAAAAATATATCTCGTGGTACAATTTAGTTCTCAACATCCCTCACTGACTACGGTTCCTAGACTTTTCATCCATCCACACCTAAGACATACCCACTCTTTCATACATTCTTCCTCTATTTTTGCTCCATCCGCTCTCTGCATGAATCTTATATCTAATCGACACATCCCGCATAGAGATTAATGTGGGATATGTCGATTAGATATAAGAATGGTGGATGTAGTAGTAGAAGGATGTATGAAAGAGTGGGCATGTCTCAGGTGTGGATGGATGAAAAGTTTAGGAACCGTAATCAGTGAGGGATGTTGAAAATTTCTCCCAACTCTTGCTATTTTACCTCAAATTTCTGACTGGATAGACCAGCTGGAAGACGCAGTACGATCCACAAGCGGACAGGTCGTTTTGGTGAGCGACATCAACGCGAAGTCAACGCAGTGACGAGGTGAATCCTGCACATCATGTTTAAATCCCTACTACTAAATGTACTAACATGGTGATAATGGAAGCATTTCCAAGAAAAAAACAGATTATAGGTGTTAATTTTTAAAGAAAATTCGCCTCGGGTTTTACAATTTAATCAATTTTGGAATACTTGTAGTTTTACGGTGGGCCTAAAAAAATTTTTATCAACAAGCCTTATATAATATTAATCGATTACACATGAATTGTGTATGATATATCATTAGCACTGAGTTCATGAGTGCAATCAGCATCGTCATATTCATTTGGAAAATGCGCGACGCGCTCATCTTTAATTCAAGCCGTAGCGCCGCAGCAGAGAGCGCGCGAGCGGCTCTAAATGTTAGAGCGCGTTTGCCGCCCCCCGATTTCCATGCAATGTTTTATTTAACGCTCCGCGCTGGCATTTATTTATTTAAAACGATGCGAAATAAGTAAAAACCCGAGGCGCCGCACAACCTGTTTACGAGCAACTTATACAACAACCGTGAGAAATAGAGTTTTATTTTGATGGTGTTAGAATGTAGCAATTGTAGTGTATATTTCAAGATATATAGTATACATAGCAGGAGTTAGGATTTTCGAGCTGCTGAAATATAGTACTAATTTCTAATAATACTATTTTAATATTTATAGCAGTTTTATTTTCTAATTATGATTAAATCTGTTTTTATGTCTTATTAATTTAGCTACAAATTATATGTGTAGGGCCCAGCATATTTTATTACTGAATATCCAGTAATTCACTGTATTATTACAAGATCTAGATAATAATATCAAAGATCTAGATACTAATATCTAAGATATCAATTTTATTTTAGAAAAAAAACCTTGTATTACAAGTTCATATGACATTATCTAGTTTCTTATATCGTTTTCGAAACTACATAGTGTCATACACACATGTAGAAAATTATATAGCGGCGGAATAATAATAAATTCACTTAACAATAACAACACCGTAGTACACAATGTTAATTTTCCATTTAGAAATAGTTATACAATTTAATATATCAATTCTTATATATAAAACGGTATAGGATTTTTATATCTAAGATATCTACGCATTCCGAATATTATAGAAAACATTTCCTCATCAAATCATTTTCTAATAATCTTAAAACTAGTCCAGAGACGTCTATATGAAAAAAAATCGCGTTTCAACATCAAAGCGCTCGTCCCCCATTTGTCGTCCACCTTTATCTACGAATGACAGCCCTGGGTCTGGCGTCTGCCATCCCGGCAGCATCAATAGCCGCCCCGTGATTTCTTTCAGCCAAGTAGCCTCACAGAAATTGAAAATATTCAGCAGACACATCGGGCAGTACGGCTCATTCGGATGATATGCATTTTTAAATCTACCATAGCGTTGCAGTCCTGGAAATAAAAAAGTCTCTTGATAAAGGTGGACGCGTTCATTCCGCTCGGTAATTATTATTTAAAAGGTTTCAGAAGGCAAAGGAGAGCGTATTATTTCCGGGCAAAGGGCGGATTTTTATTCATAATCCCATTATGTGCCAGAACAGGATTAAAAGCAAGTCGTCGCAATTCTTTGAAAGCCCACAAAAGGCATGCCTCCGGCTGGCTGTAATTAGCTACGATTGAGCTTGTAATAAAATAATGAACAGTACAACAGCACGTAGATTTATTTATAAATTCAATTTTATAAATAAAACATTTAAAATTTTATTAGAACACAGACTGCTTTAATTACATGAATTAAATTATTACGATTTTTTTTATTTAAATCTAATTTAAAATATAAAGTCTGCTAAAAACCTTATGATTTGAGATTGTTTTCAAAATCAAACCTACAACTATTATGTTTCATATGCTAAATATAACTTGCAACAACTATTACTATGTGACACGAAACATCCCAATCACCAGCTCTAATTGAGTATACCTTTGCCGCCTCCAATATTTGCCGACGTGTATTTACCCCACAAGCACAATCCTCCCTAACGAGCCGCCTGACCACTGATGCAACTGTGCGTCAATTACCAAAAAAAAAATACCACCACAATAAACCATTTCCACCCACCCACGCATTTGTGCGACGCACACAAAGCCCCGGCAATAATTTTTCGAGTTGCGTATTTGTAAGAAACATCCCCCTCCGGCTCTTTTCATCAACAAATCGAATAAACGCGACGTCCGCTTTTTGTTCCTTAATGGGCGGCGATTTGCCTGGAGCAGTAAAAGTCAGGACTTGCAGGAACACACACACACACACAGAAAAACAGCTATAAAAATGGAAACGCGGTATTGCAAATTGAAAAGGGTCGTTTTTATTTGTCCGAGGGCGAGGTGAATTAACACGCAGCGGCGAAAAATAAAAGTGGTGCGAATTAATTGCTGCCGGTGGCTCTAAGCGGATTTCCGCAATCTGTGTGGCCACCGTGGAAAAGTGATTTGGTTTGAATTAAAAATTTGTGGGGGATAGGACGCAAATAAAAATATTTTAGGATTTAGGATGAATTCAAAAATATTTAAATTGTTAAATTTACTCTCGGTTATCTTCTCAAAGAAGACAATCAATATATTTCTTTGTAACAAAAAAAAAAATTATGTGAGTTATATTGAGGACATAACTCACATAATTTTTTGTTACAAAAATATATACTCATTTATTTCTTTGAGAAGATAACTAAAAGTAAATTTAACAAGTTAAACGTTTTTGAATTCATCTCAAATTCTTGCACACTCCTAACATATTTTTATTTGCGTCCTATCCCCCACAATTTTTTAATTAAAATCAAATCACCTAAAACAATAGATAACATGATACCCTACGTATACATATATATATATATATATATATATATATATATATATATATATTTATATACATATATTATAATTGATGCATTATTATATAAATAGATGTTTCCCATTCTGAAAATAACTTTATGATAACATATTTTATAATATATAAAATAGAATTGTAAACACCTAGCCAGTTTCCATATTCCGTTTGACAAACAAAGATCTTTTTTAAAAAACTTTTAACTTGTGTTAGTTAAAATCAGCATTAGTTTGCCATTTATTTATTTAATTTTATGTTTAGTATTCTATTTTAAATTTGAATGTTTATATATTTTTCGGTTTAAGTGTGTTAAATTATTAAATATACCTATAAGACTTTAAGCATGTGTAACTGCGTGCGGTGGCGGTGTGGTCGTATAAATGTTTAAATGTTATTTACCGTGCGCAATCGGGCGACGTTTATTGCGGGGCAGGTTTCCATTTAGGGGAGCAATAACGTAACGAGTCGAGCCCCATTAAGTCAACAAAGAAGTTACAATAACGATATCATTAAGATAATTAAATTTAAATGGGAATGCGTGCGCCCCCGTAGCGGCAGTGCGGTTGATATGAATAAAACATTGGTGGGGGCGGCGGACTGTTTGTGTTTTATACAGTTTGGGAAAGAAAGTTGCCGCCAGAATGATGGGGCGCACTTGTTATATAGAAATTCATAAATATAAAAGGTGAAATTCGGCGGGTTTGTAAGAAAACAATTCAAAGGGGGCGACGAGATATTGGGGTTGGAAAGTTTGCTCTAGACTGAATAAAATTTGTTCGTGGCGAATTACTCGCAACTCGTATTTGGGATGATTATTGAATAAATTAAATATTAAAATAAAATAATAATTTATTTTTATTTTTAAATTGTTAATCACTTTTTTGATTAAAGATGGACAAAAGAAAATTATTAATGGACAAACCATTCCCATGATAATTTGTGGAAAAATACCTGCAAAAACAATTGGGACCGTAGTAATTTATTTTAAATCTTAAATTGTTAATAATTTTTTCATGTAGGGTTGACAATCAGAAATTTTGGGTGAAAAAACGTGGTCCTATGCAGGACAAACGTACTCCGGTTAGAAATTTAAAGAAAATGTCATGGAGGTGCTGACATAAATTTTTATTTTGTATATCACTTCTTTAGCCTACACCGAAAGGTAAAAGGCAATTGATAATATATATATATATATATATATATATATATATATATATATATATATATATATATATATATATTATCAATTGCCTTTTACCTTTCGGTGTAGGCTAAAAAAGTGATATACAAAATAAAAATTTATGTCAGCACCTCCATGACATTATCTTTAAATTTCTTTTCAATTTTCAAATCACTTTTTTTTGAAGAGTTGATAAACGAAATTTTTTTATTGAACAAAGATAGACATATCGTGAATAAACGAATAAGACAATAATGTTTCGTAAATTTAAATTTAGAGGTACTAGTTTCACACAGCTTTATATTTTTGATTACATCTATGTTATTTTGGAGAACTTTCTAAAACATTTAGCACAAGTGAAATCTATAGTACTCGCATAGTACTATTAAATTACTATACCAAGAGCAGTTTAAAATTTATTTTTTATTGAGTTATGTGAGATTTTTGATCACAACTAGGTAATTTTTGGAAACTTTAATCCATTTAGCGGTACTACAATCTGAATTTAATTACCTTCAATTTGGTATATGGTACTAGCATAGTACTACCAAATTACTATACAAACAGTGGCTTCAAAGTTATTTTTGTAGTCATGTTAGATTTTCACAAATAAGTAATTTTTGGCAATTTTATAAATTATTTAGCACTACTGCAATCTTCTTACCTTCAAAATTATGCTTAGTTCTTGCATAGTACTACTAAATTACTATACAAACAACAGCTTCAAATCTTTGTTTGTTAATTCATGCTAGATTTTTGATCACAACTAGGTCATTTTTGGAAATTTTGTAATCCATTTAGCAGTAATACAATCTGAATTTAGTTACTTTCAATTTGATATATGGTACTAGCATAGTACTACTAAATTACTATGCAAACAGCCGTTTCAAAGTTATTTTTGTTGAGTCATGTTAGATTTTTGATCACAACTATTCAATTTTTAGAAATATTGTTAAATATTTAACACCTGTACAATCTGAATTTAACTATCTTGAATTTGATATATGATACTAGTATAGTACTACTAAATTAGTATGCAAACAGCAGCTTCAAAGTCATTTTTGTAGAGTCATGTTCAATTTTTGATGACAACTAGGTAATTTTTGGAAATTCTGTAAACCATTTAGCACTACTGTAAACTGTAATTAATTAACTTGCATATGATGCATAGTTCTTGCATAGTACTACTAAAATACTAGACAAGCAACAGCTTCTAATTTATTTTTGTTAATTCATGCTAGATTTTTGATCACAACTAAGTCAATTTTGGAAATTTTGTAATCCATTTAGCAGTACTACAGCCTGTATTTAATTACATTAATTTTGATATATGGTACTAGCATAGTACTACTAAATTACTAAGCAAACAGCACCTTAAAAGTATTTATTGTAAATTCATGTTACATTTTTGATCACAACTAGGTAATTTTTGGAAATTTTGTAAACTAACTACTACCAACTACTACAAACTGCAATGAATTAACTTCAATATGATGCATAGTTCTTGCATAGTACTACTAAATTACTATACAACAACAACTTTTAATTTATTTTTGTTAATTCATGCTAGATTTTTGATGATAATTAGGTTATTTTTGAAAATTTTATAAAATATTTAGCAACACTACAATCTGAATTTATTACTTTCATTTTGTTGTATAGTACCAGCATAGTACTAATCAATAACTATTCAAATAGCAGATTCAAAATCAGTTTTGTAGAGTCATGTTAGATTGTTTATCACAACTAGGTTATTTTTAGAAATATTGTAAACCATTTAACACCAGTAAAATCTGCAAATAAGTACCCCAATTTGTTGTATATTGCTTGCATAGTACTACTAAATTACCATTCCAACAACAACTTCAAAATAATTTTTGTTGAGTCATCTTAGATTTTTGTTCACAACTAATCTATTTTTGGAAATTTTGGAAAATTTATAGCACGATAACCTTCTGAATCAAATTCAATATGATAGACATATCTTGCATAGTAATACTAAATGACTATACAAACAGCTTCAAATTTATTTTTGTTAATTTATGCTAGATTTTTGATCACAACTAGGTTATTTTTGAAAATATTGTAATCCATTTAGCAGTACTACAATCTGAATTTAATTACCGTCAATTTGATGTATATTGCCAAACTAGTACTACTAAATAACGATGCAAACAGCAGCTTCAAAGTCAGTTTTGTAGAGCCATGTTAGATTTTTGAGCACAACTAGAGATTTTTTGGAAATTTTGTAATACATTTAGCACTATAACAATCTGAATTTAATTACTATCAATTTTATGTATGGTACTACTAAATTAGTACTACTAAATTACTATGCAAACCGCAGCTTCAAAGTCATTTTTGTGGTCATGTTAGATTTTTGATCACAACTAGGTTATTTTTGGAAATTCTGTAAACCATTTAGCACCACAATCTGCATTTAAATACCTTTAATATGATCTATAGTTCTTGTATAGTACTACTAAATTACTATACAAACAACTGCTTCAAATTTATTTTGGTTAATTCATGCTAGATTTTTGATCACAACTAGGTCATTTTTGAAAATGTTGTAATCGATTTAGCAGAACTACAATCTGAATTAAATAACCTTCAATTTAATGTATAGTACTAGCATAGTACTAATAAATAACTATGTAAACAGCAGCTTCAAAATCAGTTTTGTAGAGCCATGTTAGATTTTTGATCACAACTAGAGATTTTTTGGAAATTTTATAATACATTTAGCACTATAACAATCTGAATTTAATTACATTCAATTTTATGTATGGTACTAGCATAGTACTACTAAATTACTATGCAAACCGCAGCTTCAAATTCATTTTTGTAGAGTCATGTTAGATTTTTGATCACAATTAGGTTATTTTTGGAAATTATGTGAACCATTTAACACCACTTCAATCTGCATTTAATTACCTTTAATTTGATGCATAGTTCTTGCATAGTACTACTAAATTACTACACAAACAACCGCTTCAAATTTATTTTTGTTAATTAATGCTAGATTTTAGATCACAACTAGGTCATTTTTGACAGTGTTGTAATCGATTTAGCAGTACTACAATCTGAATTAAATTACCTTCAAATTAATGTATAGTACTAGCATAGTACTAATAAAGAACTATGTAAACAGCAGCTTCAAAATCAGTTTTGTAGAGCCATGTTAGATTTTTGATCACAACTAGAGATTTTTTGGAAATTTTATAATACATTTAGCACTATAACAATCTGAATTTAATTACTATCAATTTTATGTATGGTGCTAGCATAGTACTACTAAATTACTATGCAAACCGCAGCTTCAAATTAATTTTTGTAGAGTCATGTTAGATTTTTGATCACAACTAGGTTATTCTTGGAAATTCTGTAAACCATTTAGCACCACTGCAATCTGAATTTAATTACCTTTAATTTGATGCATAGTTATTGCATAGTACTACTAAATTAATACACAAACAACCGCTTCAAATTTATTTTTGTTAATTCATGCTAGATTTTTGATCACAACTAGGTGATTTTTGACAGTGTTGTAATCGATTTAACAGTACTACAATCTGAATTAAATTACCTTCAATTTAATGTATAGTACTAGCATAATACTAATAAATAACTATGTAAACAGCAGCTTCAAAATCAGTTTTGTAGAGTCATGTTAGATTTTTGATCACAACTAGAGATTTTTTGGAAATTTTATAATACATTTAGCACGATAACAATCTGAATTTAATTACTTTCAATTTTATGTATGGTACTAGCATAATACTACTAAATTACTATGCAAACCGCAGCTTCAAATTCATTTTTGTAGAGTCATGTTAGATTTTTGATCACAACTAGGTTATTTTTGGAAATTATGTAAACCATTTAGCACCACTGCAATCTGCATTTAATTACCTTTAATTTGATGCATAGTTCTTGCATAGCACTACTAAATTACTACACAAACAACCGCTTCAAATTTATTTTAGTTAATTCATGCTAGATTTTTGATCACAACTAGGTCATTTTTGACAGTGTTGTAATCGATTTAGCAGTACTACAATCTGAATTAAATTACCTTCAATTTAATGTATAGTACTAGCATAGTACTAATAAATAACTATGTAAACAGCAGCTTCAAAATCAGTTTTGTAGAGCCATGTTAGATTTTTGATCACAACTAGAGATTTTTTGGGAATTTTATAATACATTTAGCACTATAACAATCTGTATTTAATTACTTTTAATTTTATGTATGGTCCTAGCATAGTACTACTAAATTACTATGCAAACCGCAGCTTCAAAGTCATTTTTGTAGTCATGTTAAATTCTTGATCACAACTAGGTAATTTTTGGAAATTTTTTAAACCATTTAGCATCATTGCAATCTGCATTTGATTACCTTGAATATGAAGCATAGTTCTTGCATAGTACTACTATATTACTATACAAACAACAGCTACAAATTTATATTTTTTATTTCATGCTAGACTTTTTATCACAACAGGGTTATTTTTGGAATTTTTTTAATCCAGTTAGCAGCATTACATTCTGAATTCAATTACCTTCAAATCTATGTATGGAACAAGTATAGTACTACTAAATTACTATGCAAACCGCAGCTTCAAAGTAATGTTTGTAGAGTCATGCTAGATTTTTGATTACAACTAGGTAATTTTTGGAAATTTTGTAAATTATTTAGCACCAGTATCATCTCCATTTCATTACATTCAATTTGATAAATAGCTCTTGCATAGTACTACTAAAGTACTGTACAAACAGCAGCTTTAAATTTATATTTGTTGAGTCATCTTAGATTTTTGATCACAACTAGGCTATATTTAGAAATTTTGTAATATATTTAGCACGAATACCCTCTGCATTTAATTACCTTCAATTTTATGTATGGCAGTATCATGGTACTACTAAATAACTATGCAAACAACAGTTTCATAGTAATTTTTGTAGTCATACTAGATTTTTCATCATAACTAGGTTATATTTTGAAATTTAGTATACCCTTTAACACCACTGCAATTTACATTTAATTACCTGCAAGTTGATGTATAGTTCTTGCATAGTACTATTACATTACAATACAAACAACAGCTTCAAAGTTATTATTATTATGTCAAGTCAGATTTTTGATCAGAACTAGGTTGGTTTTCGAAATTTTATAAACCATTTACCGCCACTGCAATCTGCATTTAATTATCTTCAATTTGATGCATAGTACTTACATAGTACTACTAATTTACTATACAAACAACAGCTTCAAAGTTATTTTTGTTGAGTCATGTTAGATTTTTGATCACAACTAGGTTATTTTTTAAAATTTCATAAAATATTTAGCACCAATAAAATCTGAATTTAATTACCTTTAATTTGATGTATGGTACTAGCATAGTACTTCTAAATTACTATGCAAACAGCAGCTTCAAAATCTTTTTTGTAGAGTCATGTTAGACTTTTGATCACAGCTGGGTTATTTTTAGTTTGTAAAGCATTTAGTACTACCGCAATCTGCATTTAATTACCTTCAATTTGTTAAATAGGTCCTGTTTAGTACTATTAAAGTACTATACAAACAGCAGCTGGTTATTTTAGTTGAGTTATGTTAGATTTTTGATTACAACTAGGTTATTTTTGGAAATTTTATAAAATATTTAGCACCACTATAATTTGCAGTTATCTACCTTTACGTTCATGCATAAAACTTGCATACTACTACTAAATTATTATACCAACAACAGCTTCAAAATTATTTATTAGATTCATATTAGATTTTTCATCACAGCTAGGTTATTTTGGGAAATTTTGTAAACCATTTAGCACCACTACAGACTGCCTTTAATTACCATCAATTGGATAAAAAGTTGGTGCATAGTACTACTATATTACTATACCAACCACAGCTTTAAAGTTATTTTTGTTGAATCATGTTTGATTTTTGATCACATCTTGGTAATTTTTGGAAATTTTGGAAACTATTTAACACTACTGAAATCTGCATTTGATTAACTTCAATTTGATGTATAGTACTTGCATAGTACTTCATAATTACAGTATGAACAAAAGCTTCTAAGTTATTTTTGTTGAGTCATGCCAGATTTTTGATCACAACTAGATAATTTTTAGATATTTTGTAAACAAACCATTTAGCACTACTACATTCTGCATTTAATTACCTTAAATTTTATGAATAGGTCCTGCATAGTACCAAAGTACTATTCAAGCAACAGCTTCAAAGTTATTTTTGTTGAATTATGTTAGATTTTGTATCACTACTAGGTTTTTTTGGAATTTTTATAAAATATTTAGCACCACTGCAATCTCCATTTAATTACCTTCAATTTGATGTGTAGTACTTGCATAGTACAACTAAATTACTATACCAACATCAGTTTCAAATTTTTTTTTGTAGAGTCATATTAGATTTTTCATCACAACTAAGTTATTTTGGGAAATTTTGTAAACCATTTAGCACTACTACAGTCTGCATTTAAGTACCTTCAATTTGATGAAAAGTTCTTTCATAGTACTACTATATTACTATACCTACCACATCTTTATAATTTCTTTTTTAATCATGTTTCATTTTTGATCACAACTAGGTAATTTTTGAAAATTTTGTAAACCATTTAGCACTACTGCAATCTGAATTTATTTACTTTCAATACGATGCATAGTTCTTGTATAGTACTAATAAATTACTTATTATGTATTTGCCTTTTACCCTTCGATGTAGGCTAATTTTAATTAAATTATTTTCGATTTGATGCATAGTACTTGCATAGCACTACTAAATTTCTATAAAAAGAACAACAGTTTCAAAGTTAATATTGTTGAATCATATTAGATTTTTGATCACAACTAGGCTATTTTTGAAAACTATGCAAACGATTTGATATGATTTTAAATTTTTTTTCGTAAATCCATAACATGTTTTAAATTGAATTTAACAAGTATGCAATATGAAATCGAAATCCATCAAGAGAGCCTGAAAGTTGATTAAAAATATGTAGATTTTAATGAAAATATTGCGATGCGAAACAATTAAAAGAGCAAACAGAGTTATTTACAAATTCAATTGCGTAATCAATCCATGTCATACGTATATATATATTTATTTATTATTATTTCATAAAAATTTATGTAGTTTAGTATTTGTGTTCATATTTTTATATATTATTTTCAATATTAGAGTTTAGTGTCTCAGTGTTTTCTACTGAAATTCAGAAATTTATCCCCGATTTTAATAATTATAACTATATTAAATACAATAATATTAATTATAAAATCAAAACATAGCTACTACTCGTATCATACAAAGATTTATTAATGTTGCATTAACGTCCGTGGCGATGGTCAAAAGCCATTGCATGCGGAACGTCTGTGGTTCGAATCCACTGCTAGTCGGGAAACTTTTCTACTAATTTTAAAACCTAGTCTAGATATGTAGATTGCTAAGAGTTGGATTCACACTTATATATGATAAAATATGAAATTTTCTTTAAAAAATAGATTACTTTTTAAATTAAAAGTCTTAACACCCATATACACATACACTAAGATACCACAAAAGGACCAGAAGATCGATAACTAGTTGGAATTTGTATAGCACATCTTTCAGTAAATCCGATCACAGTTACTCTCTTACAGCCATCCTTTTGCTCTACGCTGTCCTATTTTGCATGCTACCGGAAAGTGTAGGCTCCTGTAAATCTCCTGGGCGACAAGGCGCAGTCCGAAGGTGAAACAGTAAAACGCGATAATAGAATTTACAGCTGGTAAAACCTTTAAGGTGTTCGCAGCGGAAAAGGCGAGCGCGCCCTCTTCGCGCCGCCGAGACCATCCATAAATATTCATCACCCACCCCAAGTTCAAAGTGTTCGCGCCGGGATTTATCTGGAGATGTGTTAAGCGAGAAAGAGCATGACGTCTGGTTCCTGCAGCGGACTTATTAAATGTTATGTGTCATGGTTGAATTCACTTATAGATTACTATTCCAAATGTAAGAAATTTAAAAATATTTAATAACAAAAATTCTTCCAACAAAATTAATTGTTTATGAGTTTTTTGTTTTGTTAAAAATCTGTGCCAGATATAGATATTTAATTATAAAATATTAAAAAATATTTAATACCAAAAGTTAATTTACACAAAATTGAAGTGTTATTGTTTGAGTTTTTTAGTGTGTTAAAAATCTGAATTTCCCAGATATTTGCAATTATAAAACCCTAGTTTTATCTCATAAATTGTTACAAAATTAAGCAGATATATTAAAGAAGATATAGTTTCATATTTCTACTTATTATATATTTACCTATTTGCTTTTTACCTTTCGGAGTGGGCTACTAAAAAAAGTTTCATAAGTAGAAATTACTTATGAAACTTTTTTTTCTTTCAACTGTATAACGATTTTGTATCACTATACCCGGCGCATTCACCATTTATATTATATTATTATTATATTCCCAAATATCGCGACTATAGTTGTGTAGTCGCGTTATTTGCGAGTATAATAAATGGTGGATGCGCCGGGTATAATCATACACATTTTTGCCTATCATATCATTCGTAATAAAATATATTTCTAGTTCAACTAACAACATCTTCTGAATATATTGTTTTTATATTACGTGTTGTTACACGTTACACGTTATTTAGTAATGTAATTGTTACAATTTTGTCCTATAATTGAATATTTCTACACACTAAATTATTATAAAT
Organism: Lordithon lunulatus; assembly: GCA_963942505.1. Classification (NCBI taxonomy): domain Eukaryota; kingdom Metazoa; phylum Arthropoda; class Insecta; order Coleoptera; family Staphylinidae; genus Lordithon; species Lordithon lunulatus. The sequence continues at coordinate 35,405,706 of OZ012675.1, forward strand.
ATCTGGCGAAAGACGAAGGTCCAAATAAAGATTGATTTTTCTTTATAAATATAATAATCATTAAAATATTAAATATAATAAATGGAAGCGCTAAAACTATGCTATCAAATAAAATAAAAACGAATGCAAATCTCATGCCTGTAAGATAATATTAGCATTATATCCATCACTAAAAACCGAATCACGTGCGGGAACTTCATACAGCAGTCAGGTTCAGAATCACAGATACATACATATGCCCCGCGGTATGTGCGATCATATTGATTGCGGCTTCGCGAGCACAGGGTCGGACACGTCACGTAGGATGGCTATGAAAGCGCAGACGTTTTACATCGTACGTGTCTGGGCTTTCGGCGGCTGTCCGTGTCGCTGGGCAAAAGGACGACTAGCCATGCTCCCACAATAAACTCGATTTAATGCTTGTCGTTTATTTAGTGACTTAATATAATTAACTGTCGCCAACATTATGATTTGCAGAATATTGTTACTACAACAAAATACATGTAATTTACACGTAAGGCGCTTTAATTTAGCATGGTTTATCATTGCTAGTCGCCCCCGTGGCGTGCAGTATCGCTCAGGTCTTACGGTCGTGCGCCGCCAGATTGCAAGAATTTCTAAAGTGATTTTATTATATTAAACTAAACCAAATTAAAGGATAAATAAAAGGATTTTTAGTTTGCTTTTTTTATCACACATCAGTTATACTTTTCAACTAGTTTGGGCTAAGCTCTAGACATTTTCGAGCTCCTCGAAACTAGTTGCAAAGTGTAACTGAAGTGTGATAAAAAAACAAAGTAAAAAATTCTTTTATTTATCCTTTAAAATTAATTAACACAAAATAAACGCCTCACCAATCCAATAATTAAACCAATTATTTATAAATACTAAAACAAATTGCCTCAGTTATGTAGCTTGATGGAATTCAACCTCAAAGGTTTAATTTAAACAGTACAATGTATACACATATAAATAACTCATCATTATATACGTAACAAAAGCATTGGAATATCTCTAAACTACAAAAGAGCGCGATGTGCATGAAAACTGGCCATAAAAGTATGTGGAGCATAAAACGAGATGATGCAATACAGATTTACATAAATATACTCTATTTTAAAACAGAAAACACATTTGTTATGTAACATACAACAAGAGTAAGCTACATTTGTAGAGCATTATTTTTTTCGGTACACAGTAATTGCTCATTAAAAATAATTATTCGTTATGCATGCACCAACTTCTGTTTATTATGCTTGTTTCTATTATTGAACGCGAAAATAATAACAGTTTGTATTAAAAGAAGTCTCCTGCTAGTCGAAACGTCGTTTAAGTAGCGAATTCAACTTAATTAATACGTCTGTATCGAAAAATGTTACTATTGCTATTGATTTTTGTTATTTCAAACAAAAATCAATAGCAATAGTAACATTCATACAGATCTTAATTAGTAAATATATTTCCTAAAACCTAATTAGTAAATATATTTCTTAAAACCTAATTAGTAAATATATTTCTTAAAACCTAATTTGTATATATAAAAATATTTATAGGACTATTAGTCATGAGGCTTTTTCGCTAGTGAAGGGAGAAGCTTGATATTTACCTTAACTTCACAGAAAAACTTGAAAACTGTGAAAGGTAATTCGCGACAAATCACCCTTTGTTTTTTTTGGCATAAAGGGGGGGATCTTCTAAAGACGTCTGAGAAGCCTCGCTAGCATTCTCCCCCAGGGGTGCTGGATTCCAACCCATCTAGGGCTAGCCTACCGACTAGCCTACCAACTAAACCCCCACCTCTTTCCGCTCCCGGAACCGCGCTCGCATTACTTCAAGCCTGCGAAAATTCGAACCCCATCAGAGTCGAACTCACGGTCCAAAATGCTCGGTAAGGGACGAACTGGTTCATAGTTATATATTTAGAGGTTCTATACTAACTGAAGAATTCAAACTGATATCTATTTATAAAGGACATCAGGATAAGCTTGAAATTACATCAACAGTTCTCATATTATTTTGCATTTATTTCTATTTCTCTGTTTAAACGGTGATTATTGTAAAACCGAAATGGATTCTGAATTCCTTTTTGAAATTAAGTGCCATGACTCTGTTAGTGGTAATTTTTTTTATAAAATTACCCTGTCTATATTCACAAATGATTATGTTTGGTCCCCACAAGGTTTGAAATATATATCTCAACTATTTATAGTCTTTTTGGACTGTTAAACCCAAAAAATACAAATCTGACATAAGTCAGGAAACAAAATGTTTTATAACTATAAATAAAACGATTTTTTACTTTGTTTTTTATCACACTTCAGTTACACTTTGCAACTAGTTTCGGCTAAGCTCTAGCCATTTTCGAGCTCCTCCGATGTCATCAGAGAAGCTCGAAAATGGCTAGAGCTTAGTCGAAACTAGTTGCAATGTGTAACTGAAGTGTGATAAAAAACAAAGTAAAAAATCGTTTTATTTATCCTTTAAAATGAATTATCACAAAGTAGACGCCTTAACAATCCAATATTTTATAACTATGTTTGTAGTTATCAATATTTTATAAAATTACACTGAATATAATGACAAATAATCATATTTATTTCCCACAAAATTTGAAATATGTATCTCAATTATTTGAAGTCTTTTTGGACAGTTAAACCCTAGAAATACAAATCTGCCGGTAGTCGGAGTACAAAAAGTGCCATAACTCTGTTTGTAATTTTCAAAATTGTATAATATTACTCAAAATATTTTCACAAATAGTCATATTTAGTACCCATAAAGTTTGAAAAATGTATCTCAACTATTTATAGTTTTTTTGGACTGTCAAGCCCAATAAAAACAAATCTGAAATGAAGCAGGGAATAAAAAGTGCAGTTTTCAAAATAATATAAAATTACTTAGAAAATATTCACAAATAGTAATATTTAGACCCACAAAATTTGAAATATGTATCTCAATTACTTGTAGTCTTTTTGGACTGTTGAACCCAAAAAATACAAATATGAAATAAGTCAGGGAACACAAACAGCTAGAACTCTGTCTGTAGCATTCAGAATTTTATATTATTTCTCTGAATATATTCGGAAATAATCATATTTAGTCCCCACAAAGTTTGAAATGTTTATCTCAACTATTTGTAGTCTTTTTGGACTGTTAAATCCAAAAAATAAAAATCTGACATAAGTCAGGGTACAAAAGGTGCTATAACTCTGTTTATAATTTTCATAATTTTATGAAATTATGAATATATTCATAAATAGTCATATTTAGTCTCCACAAAATTTAAAATATGTATCGCAACTATTTGTAGTCCTTTTGGACTGTTAAACCCATAAAATGCAAATCTGACATAAGTCAAGGAACAAAATATGTTATAACCCTGTTTATAATTTTCATTAATTTATTAATATATTCATAAATAGTCATATTTAGTCCCCACAAAATTTAAAATATGTATCGCAACTATTTATAGTCTTTTTGGACTGTTAAACCCATAAAATGCAAATCTGACCAAAGTTAGGGAACAAAAAATGTTATAACTCTGTTATTAGTTATCAAAATTTTATAAAATTACACTGAATATAATGACAAATAATCATATTTATTTGCCACAAAGTTTGATATATGTATCTCAACTATGTGTAGTTTTTTGGACTGTTAAACCCAAAAAATACAATTCTGATATGAGTCAGGGAATAAAAAGTGCCACAATTCTGTCTGTAGTTTTCAAAATTTTATAAAATTACTTTGAATCTATTCATAAATAGTCATCGTCAGTATATACAAAGTTTGACAAATGAATCTCAGCTATTTGTAGTCTTTTTGGACTTTTAAACCCAAAAAATGCAAATCTGACATAAGTCAGGGAATAAAAAGTGCCATAACTCTGATCAAAGTTTTTGAAATTTTATAAAATTACGCTGAATATATTCGCAAATAGTCATATTTAGTCCTCAAAAAGTTTGAAATATATATCTCAACTATGTATTGTCTTTTTAGACTGTTAAATCCACAACATACAAATCTGACAATAAGTCACGGAACAAAAAGTGCTATAATTCTGTTTGTAATTTTCAAAATTTTATAAAATTACACTGAATATATTCACAAATAGTTAATATTTACTCCCCACAATGTTTGAAATATGTATCTCAACTATTTATAGTCTTTCTGGACTGTTAAACCCAAAAAATACGAATCTGAATTGAGTCAGGGAACAAAAAGTGCCATAGCTCTGTTGGTAGTTTTCAAAATTTTATAAAATTATCCTGAAATATTCACAAATAGCCATGTTTAGTCACCACAAAGCTTGAAATATGTATCTCAACTATTTGTAGCCTATTTGGACTGTTAAACCCAAAACATGCAAATTTGACATTATATTAGGGACCAATAAGTACCATAACTCTGTTTGAAGTTTTCGAAAATTTATAAAATTACCCTGAATATATTCACATATAGTCATATTTAGTCGAAATAAAGTTTCAAATATATATCTCAACTGTGTGTAGTCTTCTTAGACTGTTAAACCCAAAACAAACAAATCTGACATCAGTCAGAGAACAAGGAGTACTATAACTCTGTTTTTAGTTTTCAAAATTTTATAAAGTTATCATGAATATATTCAGTCATATTTAGTCCTCACAAAGCTTGAAAAATATATCCCAAGTATTTGTAGTCTTTTTGGACTGTTAAACCTAAAAAGTTCAAATCTGATGTCAGGGAACAAAAAGTGCCATAACTAAGTCTACAGTATTCAGAATTTTATAAAATTACTCTAAATATATTTACAAATAGTCATGTTTAGTCTCCACAATGTTCGAAATATGTATCTCAATTATTTGTAGTCTTTTTGGACTGTTAAACCCACAACAAATAAATCTGACATAAGTCAGGGAACAAAAAGTGCTATAACTCTGTTAGTCGTTTTCAAAATTTTATAAAATTACCCTGAATATATTCACAAATACTCATGTTTAGTCCCCACAAAGCGTTAAAGATGTATCTCAACTATCTGTAGTCTATTTGGTCTGTTAAACGCAAAACGATTAGGGCGTTCTTATAAGGATTTACAATAAAATTCGCTACTTTTCTAAGGAATTTCACTAATGAAAGCACTTTTTATTGACATATAGGTGAATATTGCGACGTTACGACTGTTGGAGGTTTAAAACAATTTGAGTCCTGAGTAATTTTCGAGATGCAAATCTCTACCATACCAAAAGACATGAATTGCCCTCACAGAAAGATTTCTTAAAATTTTTACAAAAAAATGTGTTATAAAATAAATACAATCAATATCAGAAACCTATCAGGATTATTAATTTTGTTTACAGGGCTCAATAGCAAATAGATGCACTTATGAGATCCTGAAGTATTTAGATAAATATCTCAATCCGTTCATGAAGGACATCAGGATAAACTTGAAATTACATCAAAAGTTCTCATTTCATTTGTGTTTAACTCGATTTTTCATTTCAAGGAAAATTTATATCAGAAACCTATCAGGTTTATTAATTTTGTTTACAGAATTCTATAGCCAATAGATGCACCTATGAAATCCTGAAGGATTTAGATAGATATCTCACTCCGTTCATGAAGGACATCAGGATAAACTTGAAATTATATCAAAACTTCTCATTTCAGTTGTGTTTAACTCGATTTTTCACTTCAAGCATGGATTACTGTAAAACCTAAAGAGATATTGAGGTCTATTAAGAAATTTAAAATAGACTAACTCATTATCGAGGTAAATACCCTCAAGTTTCATACAGGAGGGCACGAATAATCCTTGCAACATATTTTAATTTGTACGATTGTCGATAAAATTTTGTAATGACAAAAAACTATGTTCCTCTCAAAAATCCCATCAGTTTATTAATTCTGTTTATAGTATTATATAGCCAATAGGTGCATCTATTAAATGTTGAAGTATTTAGACAAATATCTCAACCCATTCATGAAGGACATCAGGATAAACTTGAAATTACATAAAAAGTTCACATTTCGGTTGTGTTTAATTAACTCGATTTTTCACTTCTAGCGTGGATTACTGTAAAACCAAAAGAGATATTGAGGTCCATTATGAAATTTAATTTTCCCTTGATAATGAGTTGGTCTATTCATTATCGAGGGAAGTACCCTCAGGTTTCCTGCAGGAACGCACGAATAATCCTTGCGGCAACAATGTGTACGATTCTCGATCAAATTTTGTAATGGCAAAAAAATATGTCCTTCTCAAAAATCCCATCAGGATTATTAATTCTGTTTACAGGATTATATAGCCAATAGATGCATCTATTAAATGTTGAAGGATTTAGACAGATATCTCAACCCGTTCATGAAGGACAACTTGAAATTACATAAACAGTTAACATTTCGGTTGTGTTTTGCAGCGGCCATTTTGGGCGGCCATCATGAATGTTCGCTGAGTATTTAATCGGACAGTAACACAAAAAATTATAACATACAAACGAATTGAGATACATAGCTCAAATTTAACACACTTGTTACCAAATTATAAAGAAATAAATTAAAAAATTGATCGATTTCAGAATTAATTTGTTCATTAGTTATGACAGTTAGAAGAATATCTGCATTCTTATATATGTAATTCATTGATTGGAAAAAGTATGGCTAATGTAGATTTTTTTCAACATTCCTTAATACATTATGTTTATTTTTACCAAATGTAAGCTTTATAGCTTCAGTAGTTGGGGTGTTACTAATTATTTATGGACTATATGATATTTGTTCATTAGTTATGACAGTTAGAAAATATCTGCATTCTTAGATACCTATGTAATTCGTTAAGTGGAAAAGTATGGCTAATGTAGATTTTTCTCAACATTGCTCAATATATTAAGTTTATTTGTAGCAAATTTGAGCTTTATAGCTTCATTAGTTAGCGTGTTACGAATTATTTATGGGCTATATGATATTTGTTAGAGCCACAACGGACAGTCATGCGCCAAAAAAATAATCATAACTCGCAAAATTATTGAGATAAGTAATTCATATTTTGAAAACATGTTCCTAATATTCGAATACATATAAAGAAATATAGATTCGCTCAATATGAGATTTATAGCTCCCATAGTTTGGGTGTTACGAATTATTGATATTTTTTAGTACACCAATGGACCGACCAAAAAATCATAACTCGCAAATGTATTTAGATGTTTGGTTCAAATTTTCTATACATGTTTCTATTTCATGGAAACACATAAAAAAAATATGTAATGTTTTTGCGTTCATGAGATATGATCGTTTAAATAAAGGCTATCATATCATAAAATAGATGTAAGTCGTGAAAACGATAATTAGTATATCTGTTGATTTAGTTGATTAATTGTTATATTTCTATATATATATATATATTTAGATAAGTCTTGCAAAATTTGAACCTTGTAGCTTTTCTACTTTTGGAATTTTTTAGCGAGCGATTGACTTTTACTTCAGCGGCCATTTTGGACGGCCATCATGAATGTTCGCCGAATATTTAATCGGACAGAAACAAAAAAAATCATAACTTACAAACGAATTGAGATACATAGCTCAAATTTAAAGTGTTTGTTACCAATTTATAAAGAAATAAATAAAAAATTGATCGGATTCAGGATTAATTTGCTCATTAGTTATGACAGTTAGAAAAATATCTGCATTCTTATATATGTAATTCATTAAGTGGAAAAGTATGGCTAATTTAGATATTTTTTTTAAGATTCCTCAATATATTAAGATTATTTATAGCAAATTTGAGCATTATACCTTTATTAGTTGGGGTGTTACGAATTATTTACAATTCAATAATTTTCAATTCATGAAAATACAATCGATTTTTTATTTGAAGTGTAGATTATTGTAAAACCAAAAAATATGTTGAGGTCCTTTATGAAGTTTAAAATAGACCAACTCTTTATCGAGGTAAGAATCTTCAAATTTCATGCAAGAAGGCACAAATTATCCTCACAGCAATACTTTTTAATTTGTACGATTTTTGATAAAATTTTGCTATAGCAAAAAACTATTTTTATCTCATAAACCCTATTAGAATTCGTATATCTGTTTACAGGATTATATAGCCAATAGATGCATCTATTAAATGTTGAAGGATTTAGACAGATATCTCAATCCGCTCATGAAGGACATCAGGATAAACTTGAAATTACATCAAAATATCTAATATCAGTTGTGTTTAACTCGATTTTTCACTGCAAGCGTGGATTACTGTAAAACCAAAAGAGATATTAAGGTCCTTTATGAACATTATAATAGACCAACTCATTATCGAGGTACCTACCCTCAAGTTTCATGCAGGAAGGCACGAATAATCCTTTCAGGAATATTTTTTAATTTATACGATTTTCGATAAAATTATATAATGGCAAAAAGTACGTTCTTCTCAAAAATCCCATCAGGATTATTAATTCGGTTTACAGGATTATTAATCCTGATGGGATTTATATTGTACGCGTTTCGAACTAAATTTAATAACGAGCTATGTATGAACGATACAGTTTTTTCGACTGATGTATGCCCCGAAATGGACAGCTATAAACTTTAGGAAAGTCCATACAATTTCATATGTGACTCATTAGTACCACGGGCGCTCTCCTCCACCGCTTCCGCAAATCGCAGCCGTCCTTTGTGCTGATGAGTCCTTTCCGCCAGAGGAATAATTACACATACACCCGCCATAATAGTAATGGCGTTGTTAAACGTTAAGTGCGCAGTTTGCCGGGCGCGTCCTGCGTACATTTGCATTCGCTTAAAAGCTGCGAGACATATTCGTTGAATAATTTATGGCCGCGGCGCGTTCAATTAAGTCCGTGATCGGGGGTGATATGGATAATGTCCAACCAATTCTCGATCCTGGCAGGCCAAATTGCCACTTGAATGGACGTGCCGACAGGATCGCAGCAGTTTGCATAATTTTATATCTTAAAATGAAAAATGTGCGGATGTTAAAGGTAGAAAATTGCTTTTTTGTTGATATAAGGTCCAAGGCGTTATTGAAAAATTTTCACGAGATGGGAACTACAGTTATACTCTTATGTTATGAGTGTTTTTTGATTTTATAACGCCTAAGGTTTTATTCAAGTATATTCAGAATAAAAAGAGATTGTTATCGAATGCTCGGCGTCGACGTCGAGCTGACCCCTGCAGCTTCCTTCAATACCCATTTGAAGGAAGCTGCAGAGGTCAGCTCTTAGTAAGAAACTGCTCGCACCTTTCTTACTACTAGCTGACCGCTACAGCTTCCTTCAATGGGTATTGAAGGAAGCTGCAGGGGTCAGGTCACCATCAGGTCGCCTCACAGAGATTATATGTAGATGTACTCAAAACGGCGTTGAGATGAGGGAAAACCATCACAAAAATGAAAAACTCACAGAAAATATCAGAAAACTTCAGAAAAATTGGATGGATCTATTTGTGCCGTTCTTGTGATAACAATAACGCCACAAATGTGTTTGTGTTGATCATGATAAGTTAATATGTTTTTGTTATATGTAGCAACTTTGATAAATCACCAAGTTACATCCAAATTTAGGAGAAAGACTTTTAAAAATTATAATTGCTTAAGTTTAGTTATTTCACTAATTTAATACTCAATTTACCAGCTAATTAATAATTAGCAAATTTCTCATTAATGTCAGTAGCACCGTGTGCTGCAGTTTGTTTTATAAAGTTCTTTATGCTCCCTGCGGGTAGAAATTCGCATCGACAGGTGTCGGAAAAGCGGTAGGCGCAGTCGATTTATCGCATCGCGAATGCATTTTACCTGCAACAAAAGGGAGCTCGCGTCTCGTCGAAATCCCCCCACGAACCCAGTAGGGCGCGGTAATGAAATACGGGGGGTGCGAGTTGAAAGCCTTGCCGGCATTTTTCAATTTGTCGACTGCATTATTAAGATCCTCGTCCCGTCCTAATTCTTTTGTCAGGGCATGAGCACATTATTACATTTCTAAGCGATTTCTTGTAACTAAATGCATACAGACATTTTTATCAACGATTTTACTCTAGAAATAAAGTCATTTAACTTTTATGATACATTTTATTATTAAATATAAATATACTATTCCTTGAAAAACAGATTGTTTTCTTCATAACAATTTTATGCCGGCTTTCATGCTTTAAGGTAATAATAAAGAATTACCTTTATTAGAGTTTTAATGTGGAAACATTGAACGACGGCCATTTTCTCCTTCAAGAGCGAATTCTCACTATTTTTATGTGTATTGAAATATATGACTAAATCCAACAGAAAACATAGCTCAGTGGCCGAGTGGATGGAGGAGTCGTCCGAGCATTGGGGAGCTTGAGTTCGATCCCGATCGGGGCGAATTTTCACTTTTCACAGTTTTCAGAGTGAATGAAGTTAAGGTAAATTGCGAGTTCCTCTGAGGTTCTCCCTAGACTGGCGGAAAAGTCTCATGGCTGATGGCCCTACAAAGATAGACCGAAAAAAGATTATTATGTTCACTATTTTCCATATAAGTTTCTTATTAGTAATGATATAAGATTCATTCTACTTGCCACTTGTAGATAATTTCAATCTCTACAAACAGCCTTTAGTGCACTTTCAGCTATCTCTTACCGTTTTATATATATTTTGAGATATGTGGCTAAATACAACCAAAAAAAAAGATGATTATCTTCAGTATTTTCCATATAAGTTTATTATTAGCAATAATATAAGCTTCATTCCATTTGCCACTTGTAGATAATTTCAATCTCCACCAACAGCCTTTAGTGTACTTTTAGCTATCTCTTACCGATTTTTATATATTTTGAGATAAGTGGCTAAATACAACCAAAAAAGATGATTATCAGTATTTTCCATATAAGTTTCTTATTAGCAATGATATAAGCTTCATTCTACTTGCTATTTGTAGATAATTTCAATCTCTACAAACAGCCTTTAGTGCAATTTCAGCTATCTCTTACCGTTTTTTATATATGTTGAGATATGTGGCAAAATCCAACCAAAAAAAAGATGATTATCATCAGTATTTTCCATATAAGTTTCTTATTAGTAATGATATAAACTTCATTCTACTTGCTACTTGTAGATAATTTCAATCTCTACAAACAGCCTTTAGTGCACTTTCAGCTATCTCTTACCGTTTTTTATATATTTTGAGATATGTGGCTAAATACAACCAAAAAAAAAGATGATTATCTTCAGTATTTTCCATATAAGTTTATTATTAGCAATAATATAAGCTTCATTCCATTTGCCACTTGTAGATAATTTCAATCTCCACCAACAGCCTTTAGTGTACTTTTAGCTATCTCTTACCGATTTTTATATATTTTGAGATAAGTGGCTAAATACAACCAAAAAAGATGATTATCAGTATTTTCCATATAAGTTTCTTATTAGCAATGATATAAGCTTCATTCTACTTGCTATTTGTAGATAATTTCAATCTCTACAAACAGCCTTTAGTGCAATTTCAGCTATCTCTTACCGTTTTTTATATATGTTGAGATATGTGGCAAAATCCAACCAAAAAAAAGATGATTATCATCAGTATTTTCCATATAAGTTTCTTATTAGTAATGATATAAACTTCATTCTACTTGCTACTTGTAGATAATTTCAATCTCTACAAACAGCCTTTAGTGCACTTTCAGCTATCTCTTACCGTTTTTTATATATTTTGAGATATGTGGCTAAATCCAACCAAAAAAAAGATGATTATCATCAGTATTTTCCATATAAGTTTATTATTAGCAATGATATAAACTTCATTCTACTTGGCACTTGTAGATAATTTCAATCTCTACAAACAGACTTTAGTGTACTTTCAGCTATCTCTTACCGCTTTTTATATATTTTGAGACATGTAGCTAAATCCAACCAAAAAAATATTATTATCTATATATTATCAGTATTTTCCATATAAGTTTCTTATTAGTAATGATATAGACTTCATTCTACTTGCCGCTTGTAGATAATTTCAACCTCTACAAACATCCCAGCATTTATATGGCATAATATATTATTGTTAATACTTATTTTTGAATGTTGAATCCTTCTTACATTCAAAAATAAGTATTAACGTTTTCCAATCAAAAATCCTATTAAATTTAAACTGATTTTTGTTTGAATCGATTTCTTATCAAACTGGATTGAAATAGCAATTGGATTTATTTTCCTAAGATCCCCGCCATTGGACAATAGCTGTCCTCACCTGTCAGGGCCAACAATATATTCGAGATTGGAGTAATTCGCCCGTAATTCGATTCGCCAACGGTTATTATTCACCTGAAATTGATTGAAGCACGTCGCGCCGGGGCCCTTTTCACATTTCCAGCCCCCGCTCTGATTGATTGTGCGCATTTGTTTCCCCGGCTGGCGGTGAAAAGGGCCGAAAGTGAGAGGCGTCCTTCGGCGGGGCTGCTTAGCACCGGGCGGCCGACCATCAATTACCCCCCGATATTTCATTGCTTGACAAGAAAACGGTTTAATTACTTTTACCTTACAGAAATTGTATGGGCAATCTTGGAAAATTTACTAATCTAGGCAATCATATTGCACTAGAAATAATTTCTTATTAAACTAGTTCATCATGTCGCACTGAAAATGATTTTCTATTTTCCATTCTGATGAAAACTGTGAGGTTTTCTTCATTTAGTCTCTAGCGTTTCAAAAACTCATATTTTCTGCGATTGTAACTCATCGATAAAAAATAAATTTATAGATTTTTGTACTATAAAATCATTTCTAGGGCGACAGGATTGCCTGCTCCTGTCGCCCTAGAAATGATTTTATAGTACAAAAATCTATCAATTTATTTTTTATCGATGATTTACAATCGCAGAAAATGTGAGTTTTTGAAACGCTAGAGGCTAAATGAAGAAAACCGCACGGTTTTCACCAGAATGCATTCATTCCGTTGTGCGCGTAACATTTGCAATGGAAAGCCCTTGCTGTTGAAAAATACAATTGCCGCCTCTGATAAATCGCCGCCCCGCCAGCCTAGCCACTAAGGTTATAAATAATTTATTTTCATTTCCGCGCGCGCGGCGGGAAATAAACGGGGGGCGTAATTTTCCGTATTGTCAGCGCCGGCGATAAATATGAACAGCCGCCCCCCCGCAAGCCGAGCCGCGCTACAATTTATGGCAAGCGCGGACACTGCCCGACAAGACGGATTGCTGCTTCCGGCCAAAACAAAAAATCATCCCTTGCAAAAGTTTTCGACGTTTCAATGAATTATTGGGAATTGTACTGGAGAAATGTAACAAAAAATATGTATTTTCAAAGATTGTAATGGCAAACGATATTTCAATCCCTATTTGTTGAAAATCGAGTAGTCGACAATATGAAAAATTTGAAACAATAGTTAGGCTAAACAATACCGTTGCTGTATGGAGCAAACAGCAAAACATTAAAATTTTAACCAACGTATTTTATAGCTAGATGATTTAGGAATATTCACGGAAATTTTCAATATATTTGGGGCATGCATTCTTAAGATATAGCAGGAAAATGATGGGCATACTAAAAAAAACGTCAAAAAGGTTGCGTCATTGAAAACCTGTTTATAACTCTCAAATTTGAAAAGCTACTTCATTGAAAGTTACCATTTTTATAGCTAGATAATACGACTATGTACATAGAAAATTTAAATATTTTCCACTCACGCATTCATAAATTATAGCAGAAAAATAAAGGACGTCCCATGAATACATACGTCAAACAAGATACGTCATTGAAAATTTGTTTATAACTCCCAAATTTGAAAAGCTACACAACTGACAGTTATTGATTTTATAGATAGGTTATATGAGTATGTATACAAGAAATTTCAATATTTTCCATGCACGTATTCAAAAGATATAGCAGGAAAATTAAGGACGTACCATGAGTATATACGTCAAACAAGATTCGCTTTTGAAAACTTGTTTATAATTCCTAAATTTGAAAATCCACCTAATTAAAAGTTTTCAGTTTCATAGCTAGATAATATAAGTATACACACAGAAAATTTCAGTATTTTCTACTCACGCATTCATAAGATATAGCAGGAAAATGAAGGGCGTACTATGAATACACACGTCAAATGGTATACGTCATTGAAAACTTGTTCATAACTCCAAAATATGAAAAGCTACATAATCAGATATTATAGTTTTTATAGCTAGATAATATGAGTATGTACACAAGAAATTTCAATATTTTCCATTCACGCATTCAAGAGATATAGCAGGAAAATGAAGGACGTACCATGAGTATATACGTCTAATAAGATACGCCTTTGAAAACTTGTTTATAATTCCTAAATTTGAAAAGCTACCTAATTGAAAGTTATCAGTTGTATAGCTAGATAATATTAGTATGTACACAGAAATAATTTCCACTCATGCAGTCATAAGATATAGCAGGAAAATGAAGGGTGTACCATGAATACACACGTCAAATGGGATACGTCATTGAAAACTTGTTCATAACTCCCAAATTTGAGAAGCTACATAATCAAATATTATAGTTTTTATAGATAGATAATATGAGTATGTCCACAGAAAATTTCAATATTTTCCATTAACGCATTCAAAAGATATAGCAGGAAAATTAAGTACGTACCATGAGTATACACGTCAAACAAGATACGCCTTTGAAAACTTGTTTATAATTCCTAAATTTGAAAAGTTACCTAAGTGAAAGTTTTTGGTTTCATAGCTAGATAATATAAGTATGAACACAGGAAATTTCAGTACTTTCTACTTACGCATTCAAAAGATATAGCAGGAAAATGAAGGGCGTACTATGAATACACACGTCAAACAATTGAAAACTTGTTCATAACTTCCAAATTTGAGAAGCTACATAATCAGATATTATAGTTTCAATAGCTATATAATATGATTATGTCCACAGGGAATTTCAATATTTTCCATTCACGCATTCAAAAGATATAGCAGGAAAATGAAGGACGTACCATGAGTATATAAGTTAAACTAGATACGCCTTTTGAAAACTTGGCTATAATTCCTAAATCTGAAAAGCTACCTAACTGAAAGATTTTAGTTTCATAGCTAGATAATGTAAGTATGCACGCAGGAAATTTTATCATTTTCTACTCACGCATTCAAAAGATATAGCAGGAAAATGAAGGACGTATCATGAGTATATACGTCAAACAAAATACGCCTTAGAAAACTTGTTAATTCCTAAATTTGAAAAGCTACCCAATTGAATAAACAAACAATTTTTTTTAATTAATCCTAACATGTCTAACTTCTTACATAAATAATTCCACATATGCAATAAGCTTACTCACGTGCATTAGTAGGGCGCGCACATGCCCCCCAGCCAGCATTTACATAACTCACTTTAATAACTCGAGCCGTGCTCGGGGGGGCGCAAATAGTTTTCGCAAACTTGCCTGTATCGAGTTACGCGTATTAACGGATGCCATTTACGCCGCCCCCCCGCCGCCTGCCTACTACGGTTTATGCGAAATTTAATTCGAAGTTCGCCGCCGCACACACCTCCGGGGACTTCTTTTTGAAGTTTGTCTCCACTCCGGGCCGCTCGCGGGCTCCCCGGGCGGAATCGAAAATGGGAAAAAGTTTAAATTGGAACGAACGGTGGGCGATTTCTAATTATTCGCGCTTTACTTTTTCCAAGTGGAAATTCTTACTGATTTACAGGGTAATTTACGGGAGGGTTTTTATTTCTTCGACAGATTTATTTAACTTTTTATTCGAGCCAGCCCCACGGCGCAGATGAATTTTTACGATTGGAGTAGTTTAAAATTTTATTTGAAAGTTGGGTAAGTTTTTTTTGTAAGGATATAACAATATTCCCGATAAGTTATTAAATGATAAAACTTTACACGTTTTGAAAATGAAGCATCTATAACTCTGAAGTTATATGAAAAACATGTTCTAAACAACCTTACATGACAATTTTGGTTGTATTAGTTTACTTTGTGAGTCCTGCATATGTTTTTTGGTTTTTTCTCAAATATAATTAAATTTGGAATCATGAAATATAGCAATTTTTCTAATCCTTACGTTTTGGATATTTTGCGCTTCAAAAATCATACAACTAAGTCCTAATAACATAGTACTAGACAATTTTGGCTGTGATCCTTAAATTGGCGAAGGATACAAACGTTTTTATAGATTTTCTCAAAGTTTTTTAAACATGGAGCTATGTAAAAAAATAATTTTCAAAATGACTATGCACGTTTTGAAAATACTACGTCTCAAACGCATCACAACTATGATGTTACATGGGAAATGCGTTCTATAAAAGTACCTCGTTCTATTATTGGCTGTGTTACTTTAGTTCTAGTATACTGCATATGTTTTTCAATTTTTTTTAAATATTAATACATTTTGAATCATGAAATATAGATATTTTCAAAATCGCTGATCACGTTTTGGAAATTTTGATCTTCATAAATCACATATGTAAGTTCTGATAAAATTGTACTATACAATTTTGGCTGTGATCTTAAAATAGCTGAGGTATCGTAACGTTTTTATAGATTTTCTTGAATTATTTGAAATATGGAGCTATGTAAAAAAATAATTTTCAAAAAACTACACACGTTTTGAAAATACGGCGTTTCAAACACAGCGTGTCTCTGAAGTTACATGGGAAACGTGTTTCATAAAAGTACCTCGTCATATTATTGGCTGTATTAGTTTAATTCGAGTGTCCTGCATATAATTTTTCGGTTTTTCATAAATAGAAATAAATTTTCAATTAGGAGATATAGCAATTTTTAAAATCTATACTTACGTTTTGGATATTTTGGCCTTCAAAAACCATACAACTAAGTTCTAATAAAATAGTACTAGACAATTTTGGCTGTAATCCTTAAATTGGCGAAGGATACAAACGTTATTAACGATTTTCTTAAAGTATATTAAACATGGACCTACGTAAAAGAAGTATTTTCAAAATTACTATGCACGTTTGGAAAATACTGCGTTTCAAACGCATCGCGACCCTGAAACACGTTCTATAAAAGTACCTCGTCCTATTATTGGCTGTGTTACTTTACTTCTAGTATCCTGCATATGTTTTTTCAGTTTTTTTTAAATATTAATAAATTTTGAATCATGAAATATAGATATTTTCAAAATCGCTGCTCATGTTTTGGAAATTTTGCTCTTCAAAAATCACATATGTAAGTTCTGATAAAATTGTACTATACAATTTTGGCTGTGATCTTTAAATAGCCGAGGTATCGTAACGTTTTTATAGAATTTCCTGAACTATTTGAAATATTGAGCTATGTAAAAAAATAATTTTCAAAAAAACTACACACGTTTTGAAAATACGGCGTTTCAAACACAACGTGTCTCTGAAGTTACATGGGAAACGCGTTTCATAATAGTACCTCGTCATGTTATTGGCTGTATTAGTTTAATTCGAGTGTCCTGCATATATTTTTTCGGTTTTTCATAAATAGAAATAAATTGGGAATTATGAAATATAGCAATTTTTAAAATCCATCCTTACATTTTGGATATTTTGCCCTTCAAAAATCATACAACTAAGTCCGAATAAAATAGTACTAGACAATTTTGGCTGTAATCCTTAAATTGGCAAAGGATAGGAACGTTATTATAGATTTTCTTAAAGTATATTAAACATGGACCTATGTAAAAAAAGTATTTTCGAAATTACTATGCACGTTTGGAAAATACTGCGTTTCAAACGCATCGCGACCCTGAAACGCGTTCTATAAAAGTACCTCGTCCTATTATTGGCTGTGTTACTTTACTTCTAGTATCCTGCATATGTTTTTTCATTTTTTTTTAAATATTAATAAATTTTGAATCATGAAATATAGATATTTTAAAAATCGCTTTTCACGTTTT
Organism: Lordithon lunulatus; assembly: GCA_963942505.1. Taxonomy (NCBI): domain Eukaryota; kingdom Metazoa; phylum Arthropoda; class Insecta; order Coleoptera; family Staphylinidae; genus Lordithon; species Lordithon lunulatus. The sequence goes on from OZ012675.1 coordinate 35,423,565, forward strand.
GGAAATTTTGCTCTTCAAAAATCACATATGTAAGTTCAGATAAAATTGTACTATACAATTTTGGTTGTGATCTTTAAATAGCTGAGGTATCGTAACGTTTTTATAGATTTTCTTGAACTATCTGAAATATAGAGCTATGTAAAAATAATATTTTCAAAAAATCTACACACGTTTTGAAAATACGGCGTTTCAAACACAGCGTGTCTCTGAAGTTACATGGGAAACGCGTTTCATAAAAGTACCTCGTCATATTATTGGCTGTATTAGTTTAATTCGAGTGTCCTGCATATAATTTTTCGGTTTTTCATAAATAGAAATAAATTTGCAATTATGAGATATAGCAATTTTAAAAATCGATCTTTACGTTTTGGATATTTTGGCCTTCAAAAACCATACAACTAAGTTCTAATAAAATAGTACTAGACAATTTTGGCTGTAATCCTTAAATTGGCGAAGGATAGAAACGTTATTATAGATTTTCTTAAAGTATATTAAACATGGACCTATGTAAAAGAAGTATTTTCAAAATTACTATACACGTTTTGAAAATACTGCGTTTCAAACGCATCGCGACCCTGAAACGCGTTCTATAAAAGTACCTCGTCCTATTATTGGCTTTATTACTATACTTCTAGTATCCTGCATATGTTTTTTTTCAGTTTTTCTCAAATATAAATAAATTTGGAATCATGAAATATAGCAATTTTTAAAATCGCTGATCACGTTTTGGAAATTTTGCTCTTCAAAAATCACATATGTAAGTTCTGATAAAATTGTACTATACAATTTTGGCTGTGATCTTTAAATAGCTGAGGTATCGTAACGTTTTTATAGATTTTCTTGAACTATTTGAAATATGGAGCTATGTAAAAAAATAATGTTCAAAAAAACTAGACACGTTTTGAAAATACATCGTTTCAAACACAGCGTGTCTCTGAAGTTACATGGAAAACGCGTTTCATAAAAGTACCTCGTCATGTTATTGGCTGTATTAGTTTAATTCGAGTGTCCTGCATATATTTTTTCGGTTTTTCATAAATAGAAATGAATTGGGAATTATGAAATATAGCAATTTTTAAAATCAATCCTTACGTTTTGGATATTTTGCCCTTCAAAAATGCAAAGTAATGAACAAAATGGTTTTTGTTGGTTAAACTGGTGGTATATTAAATATTTTTTCTTGATATTCCTAAATTTGATTAAATCTAGAATCACAGAATAAGATAATTTTTAAAACCACTACAACCATTAATTAAATATTAAGCGTCAAACTTTACCAATTCGTCGTTAGTTGATTAGCAATTTTGCAACTTAGTTGAAATCTCACCGCAGCAACCTCGCGACTTGACAAAGTGAAAGACGCGATTAATCACAGGGGAGGCCGCTAACAACGAATCCGTTCGACTGGAAACAATCGGTTCGCGCCGGCCCCCCGCTGGCCCTATCGGGTTATTAATGAAAATTGATGTTCCGCCGCCGCCGCCGGCGCCCCCGGTTTCGTTTTAATGAAATACGTGCTTTATGCGGGCGACAAGAAGTTTGAAACTAATATCAAATACAAATTAGGACATTCCGGACGACAAGCGGCTTGATGGGAAATGAATAAGTTCGGGGGGGATGGTGGAAACAATCGAGTCAGATTGAGTAATCTTTGTTAAATCAAGTCGCCGGTTGTTTTATATTAATGGTGGCTGGGATTGAGAGGCGATTGTTTTCGTTACAGGGGTGATTTAGAGTGAAATATTCAGCTATAGGCAATAATTGGATATTAAATCAAAAATAAAAGTTGAATTTGGAATATAAATGTATCATTGCTATAAAAAAAAGAACTTTATTTAGCATAACCTTTCAAAAAATACAAAAATGTGTATGGGGGGCACAGTGTAATAACAGCAAGAACAAGAATACAAAATATACATAAAAATTAAAATAAAAATAAAAAGTAGCAATCATATCATACATATACAACATATCATTGTATCGTTGTTATATATGTTTTTTTCGTTACAGGGATAATGTTATTACTTAACAATTTTGACTGTATTGCCTAAATTGGTGAGGGGTAGAAACTTTTGTATAGATATTCTTAAACTCCTCTAAATGAGGAATGAAATGAAGTAAATTTCAAAATTGCTGCGCACGTTTTGAAAATATGGCACCTATAAAACATCGCCAATTTAAAATTATAAAATCACAGACCATTAGTTGTAGTTGTAGGACATAATTGTTGTTTCCTTCAATTTGCATACCAGAGGTCGCAAAATTAAAAGCAGAAACAAACATGTAAATTCTTAAATTACATTTCCGCTGTTATTCTGTGCTCTGCTACTCAACAAATTCTACTTTTCCCCTCTTTGCCTGCTGAAAAAATAACCGACACTGTGCAAAAACCGCCGGGGATTTTAATAAGGCGGGCGTGCGGAACGCGAGATTGGATGCGGGTGAAAAACGAACTCCCCCCCTGGTCCCCCAATGGTTTTTTTTAACAGCCCGTCGCCTCAGCGACCGTCGATCGTGATTATAATCGGGCCATTCGATTATGAGCACCTTTCCGCGAGAGGCTGGCAACCTAATTGCCCGCCTAACAAGCGCCGTGCACGTTAAGGCAAATTAGTAATTACTCTGAAATCTGTTAAAATTAATTATAATTTTTGCCATCGTATTTTAAAATCATTCAATTATAGTCAGGTTTATTAATTATAAAGTTTGATTTCTGTATCTGAATGATTTGTGGAGTTTTTGGCATGTTAAACTCAAAAATTGCAAATCCAGCGGATGTGGAGTGATAAAAACTTCAATAAATCTCTTTAATAAATTCATAGTTTTCTAAAATCTACTTAATTTCATTCAATAATAGTTAGGTTTATTAATTGTAAAGTTTGATTGCTGTAGCTAAAATATTTGTAGACTTTTTGGCATGTTAAACTCAAAAACTGCAAATCCAGCGTATGTTGGGTAACAAAAACTTCAATAAATCTCTTTAAAATATTCATAATTTTATAAAATCTACTTAAGTTCATTCACTAATAGTCAGGTTTATTAATTATAAAGTGTGATTGATGTAGCTAAAATATTTGTAGACTTTTTGGCATGTTAAACTCAAAAATTGCAAATCCAGCGGATGTGGAGTGATAAAAACTTCAATAAATCTCTTTAAAATATTCATAATTTTATAAAATCCACTTAAGTTCATTCACTGATAGTCAGGTTTATTAATTATAAAGTGTGATTGATGTAGCTAAAATATTTGTAGAGTTTTTGGCATGTTAAACTCAAAAACTGCAAATCCAGCGTATGTTGGGTAACAAAAACTTCAATAAATCTCTTTAAAATATTCATAATTTTATAAAATCTACTTAAGTTCATTCACTAATAGTCAGGTTTATTAATTATAAAGTGTGATTGATGTAGCTAAAATATTTGTAGACTTTTTGGCATGTTAAACTCAAAAATTGCAAATCCAGTGGATGTGGAGTGATAAAAACTTCAATAAATCTCTTAAAAATATTCATAATTTTATAAAATCTACTTAAGTTCATTCACTGATGGTCAGGTTTATTAATTATAAAGTGTGATTGATGTAGCTAAAATATTTGTAGACTTTTTGGCTTGTTAAACTCAAAAATTGCAAATCCAACGGATGTGGAGTGATAAAAACTTTAATAAATCTCTTTAAAATATTCATAATTTTATAAAATCTACTTAATTTCATTCACTGGTAGTCAGGTTTATTAATTATAAAGTGTGATTGATGTAGCTAAAATATTTGTAGAGTTTTTGGCTTGTTAAACTCAAAAATTGCAAATCCAGTGGATGTGGAGTGATAAAAACTTCAATAAATCTCTTTAAAATATTCTTAATTTTATAAAATCTACTTAAGTTCATTCACTGATAGTCAGGTTTATTAATTATAAAGTGTGATTGCTGTAGCTAAAATATTTGTAGACTTTTTGGCATGTTAAACTCAAAAATTGCAAATCCAGCGGATGTGGAGTGATAAAAACTTGAATAAATCTCTTTAAAATATTCATAATTTTATAAAATCTACTTATTTTCATTCACTGATAGTCAGGTTTATTAATTGTAAAGTGTGATTGATGTAGCTAAAATATGTGTAGACTTTTTGGCATGTTAAACTCAAAAATTGCAAATCCAGCGGATGTGGAGTGATAAAAACTTGAATAAATCTCTTTAAAATATTCATAATTTTATAAAATCTACTTAAGTTTAATCACTGATAGTCGGGTTTATTAATTATAAAGTGTGATTGATGTAGCTAAAATATTTGTAGAGTTTTTGGCATATTAAACTCAAAAACTGCAAATCCAGCGTATGTTGGGTAACAAAAACTTGAATAAATCTCTTTAAAATATTCATAATTTTATGAAAATTACTTAATTTCATTCAATAATAATCAGGTTTATTAATTATAAAGTGTTATTGCTGTAGCTCAAATATTTGTAGACTTTTTGGTATGTTAAACTCAAAAATTGCAAATCCAGCGGATGTGGAGTGATAAAAACTTCAATAAATCTCTTTAAAATATTCATAAATTTATAGAATCTACTTAAGTTCATTCACTGATAGTCAGGTTTATTAATTATAAAGTGTGATTGATGTAGCTAAAATATTTGTAGCGTTTTTGGCATGTTAAACTCAAAAATTGTAAATCCAGTGGATGTGGAGTGATAAAAACTTCAATAAATCTCTTTAAAATATTCATAATTTTATAAAATCTACTTAAGCTCATTCACTGATAGTCAGGTTTATTAATTATAAAGTGTGATTGATGTAGCTAAAATATTTGTAGACTTTTTGGCTTGTTAAACTCAAAAATTGCAAATCCAACGGATGTGGAGTGATACAAACTTCAATAAATCTCTTTAAAATATTCATAATTTTATAAAATCTACTTAAGTTCATTCACTGATAGTTAGGTTTATTAATTATAAAGTGTGATTGCTGTAGCTAAAATATTTGTAGACTTTTTGGCATGTTAAACTCAAAAATTGCAAATCTAGCAGATGTGGAGTGATAAAAACTTCAATAAATCTCTTTAAAAAATTCATAATTTTATAAAGTCTACTTAATTTCAATCACTGATAGTCAGGTTTATTAATTATAAAATGTGATTGATGTAGCTAAAATATTTGTAGACTTTTTGGCATGTTAAACTCAAAAATTGCAAATCCAGCGGATGTGGAGTGATAAAAACTTGAATAAATCTCTTTAAAATATTCATAATTTTATAAAATCTACTTATTTTCATTCACTGATAGTCAGGTTTATTAATTGTAAAGTGTGATTGATGTAGCTAAAATATGTGTAGACTTTTCGGCATGTTAAACTCAAAAATTGCAAATCCAGCGGATGTGGAGTGATAAAAACTTGAATAAATCTCTTTAAAATATTCATAATTTTATAAAATCTACTTAAGTTTAATCACTGATAGTCGGGTTTATTAATTATAAAGTGTGATTGATGTAGCTAAAATATTTGTAGAGTTTTTGGCATATTAAACTCAAAAACTGCAAATCCAGCGTATGTTGGGTAACAAAAACTTGAATAAATCTCTTTAAAATATTCATAATTTTATGAAAATTACTTAATTTCATTCAATAATAATCAGGTTTATTAATTATAAAGTGTTATTGCTGTAGCTCAAATATTTGTAGACTTTTTGGCATGTTAAACTCAAAAATTGCAAATCCAGCGGATGTGGAGTGATAAAAACTTCAATAAATCTCTTTAAAATATTCATAAATTTATAGAATCTACTTAAGTTCATTCACTGATAGTCAGGTTTATTAATTATAAAGTGTGATTGATGTAGCTAAAATATTTGTAGCGTTTTTGGCATGTTAAACTCAAAAATTGTAAATCCAGTGGATGTGGAGTGATAAAAACTTCAATAAATCTCTTTAAAATATTCATAATTTTATAAAATCTACTTAAGCTCATTCACTGATAGTCAGGTTTATTAATTATAAAGTGTGATTGATGTAGCTAAAATATTTGTAGACTTTTTGGCTTGTTAAACTCAAAAATTGCAAATCCAACGGATGTGGAGTGATAAAAACTTCAATAAATCTCTTTAAAATATTCATAATTTTATAAAATCTACTTAAGTTCATTCACTGATAGTTAGGTTTATTAATTATAAAGTGTGATTGCTGTAGCTAAAATATTTGTAGACTTTTTGGCATGTTAAACTCAAAAATTGCAAATCCAGCGGATGTGGAGTGACATGAACTTCAATAAATCTCTTTAAAATATTTATAATTTTATAAAAATTACTTAATTTCAGTCAATAATAGTCAGGTTTATTAAATGTAAAGTGTTATTGCTGTAGCTAAAATATTTGTAGACTTTTTGGCATGTTAAACTCAAAAATTGCAAATCCAGCGGATGTGGAGTGATAAAAACTTCAATAAATCTCTTTAAAATATTCATAAATTTATAAAATCTACTTAAGCTCATTCACTGATAGTCAGGTTTATTAATTATAAAGTGTGATTGATGTAGCTAAAATATTTGTAGCGTTTTTGGCATGTTAAACTCAAAAATTGTAAATCCAGTGGATGTGGAGTGATAAAAACTTCAATAAATCTCTTTAAAATATTCATAATTTTATAAAATCTACTTAAGCTCATTCACTGATAGTCAGGTTTATTAATTATAAAGTGTGATTGATGTAGCTAAAATATTTGTAGACTTTTTGGCTTGTTAAACTCAAAAATTGCAAATCCAACGGATGTGGAGTGATAAAAACTTCAATAAATCTCTTTAAAATATTCATAATTTTATAAAATCTACTTAAGTTTAATCACTGATAGTCGGGTTTATTAATTATAAAGTGTGATTGATGTAGCTAAAATATTTGTAGAGTTTTTGGCATATTAAACTCAAAAACTGCAAATCCAGCGTATGTTGGGTAACAAAAACTTGAATAAATCTCTTTAAAATATTCATAATTTTATGAAAATTACTTAATTTCATTCAATAATAATCAGGTTTATTAATTATAAAGTGTTATTGCTGTAGCTCAAATATTTGTAGACTTTTTGGCATGTTAAACTCAAAAATTGCAAATCCAGCGGATGTGGAGTGATAAAAACTTCAATAAATCTCTTTAAAATATTCATAAATTTATAGAATCTACTTAAGTTCATTCACTGATAGTCAGGTTTATTAATTATAAAGTGTGATTGATGTAGCTAAAATATTTGTAGCGTTTTTGGCATGTTAAACTCAAAAATTGTAAATCCAGTGGATGTGGAGTGATAAAAACTTCAATAAATCTCTTTAAAATATTCATAATTTTATAAAATCTACTTAAGTTCATTCACTGATAGTTAGGTTTATTAATTATAAAGTGTGATTGCTGTAGCTAAAATATTTGTAGACTTTTTGGCATGTTAAACTCAAAAATTGCAAATCTAGCAGATGTGGAGTGATAAAAACTTCAATAAATCTCTTTAAAAAATTCATAATTTTATAAAGTCTACTTAATTTCAATCACTGATAGTCAGGTTTATTAATTATAAAATGTGATTGATGTAGCTAAAATATTTGTAGACTTTTTGGCATGTTAAACTCAAAAATTGCAAATCCAGCGGATGTGGAGTGATAAAAACTTGAATAAATCTCTTTAAAATATTCATAATTTTATAAAATCTACTTATTTTCATTCACTGATAGTCAGGTTTATTAATTGTAAAGTGTGATTGATGTAGCTAAAATATGTGTAGACTTTTCGGCATGTTAAACTCAAAAATTGCAAATCCAGCGGATGTGGAGTGATAAAAACTTGAATAAATCTCTTTAAAATATTCATAATTTTATAAAATCTACTTAAGTTTAATCACTGATAGTCGGGTTTATTAATTATAAAGTGTGATTGATGTAGCTAAAATATTTGTAGAGTTTTTGGCATATTAAACTCAAAAACTGCAAATCCAGCGTATGTTGGGTAACAAAAACTTGAATAAATCTCTTTAAAATATTCATAATTTTATGAAAATTACTTAATTTCATTCAATAATAATCAGGTTTATTAATTATAAAGTGTTATTGCTGTAGCTCAAATATTTGTAGACTTTTTGGCATGTTAAACTCAAAAATTGCAAATCCAGCGGATGTGGAGTGATAAAAACTTCAATAAATCTCTTTAAAATATTCATAAATTTATAGAATCTACTTAAGTTCATTCACTGATAGTCAGGTTTATTAATTATAAAGTGTGATTGATGTAGCTAAAATATTTGTAGCGTTTTTGGCATGTTAAACTCAAAAATTGTAAATCCAGTGGATGTGGAGTGATAAAAACTTCAATAAATCTCTTTAAAATATTCATAATTTTATAAAATCTACTTAAGCTCATTCACTGATAGTCAGGTTTATTAATTATAAAGTGTGATTGATGTAGCTAAAATATTTGTAGACTTTTTGGCTTGTTAAACTCAAAAATTGCAAATCCAACGGATGTGGAGTGATAAAAACTTCAATAAATCTCTTTAAAATATTCATAATTTTATAAAATCTACTTAAGTTCATTCACTGATAGTTAGGTTTATTAATTATAAAGTGTGATTGCTGTAGCTAAAATATTTGTAGACTTTTTGGCATGTTAAACTCAAAAATTGCAAATCCAGCGGATGTGGAGTGACATGAACTTCAATAAATCTCTTTAAAATATTTATAATTTTATAAAAATTACTTAATTTCAGTCAATAATAGTCAGGTTTATTAAATGTAAAGTGTTATTGCTGTAGCTAAAATATTTGTAGACTTTTTGGCATGTTAAACTCAAAAATTGCAAATCCAGCGGATGTGGAGTGACAAAAACTTCAATAAATCTCTTTAAAATATTCATAATTTTCTAAAATCTACTTAATTTCATTCACTTGTAGTCAGGTTTATTAATTGTATAGTTTAATTGCTGTAGCTAAAGTATTTGTAGACTTTTTGGCATGATAAACTCAAAAATTGCAAATTTAGCGGATGCGGGGTGAAAAAACTTCAATAAATCTCTTTGAAATATCCATAATTTTATAAAATCTACTTAATTTCATTCAGTAGTAGTCAGGTTTAGTGATTGTAAAGTTTGATTGCTCTAGCTAAAATATTTGTAGACTTTCTGGCATGTTAAACTCAAAAATTGCAAATTCAGCGGATGTGGGGTGACAATAACTTCAATAAATCTCTTTAAAATATTCATAATTTTATAAAATCTACTTAATTTCATTCACTAATAGTCAGGTTTATTAATTGTAAAGTATGATTGCTGTAGCTAAAATATTTGTAGCCTTTTTGGCATGTTAAACTCAAAAATTGCAAATCCAGTCGATGTGGGGTGACAAAAACTTCAATAAATCTCTTTAAAATATTCATAATTTTCTAAAATCTACTTAATTTCATTCATTAATAGTCAGGTGTATTAATTGTAAAGTATGATTGCTGTAGCTAAAATATTTGTAGACTTTTTGGCATGTTAAACTCAAAAATTGTAAATCCAGCGTATGTGGGGTTACAAAAACTTCAATAAATCTCTATGAAAAGTTCGGAATTTTATGAAATTTACTTATATATATTTTCAAATGAGCATACTCATTTACTACACATTTTGAAAATCTATATTTGAAGTAATTTTTTGTATGTTATTTTCAATAATTGCATATATAAACCTCTTGTCTTATTTATTTAAATGCTTGAATAAAAACAAAACCCAGATCCCCCATTTGTTCCAATTCTCAACCCTTCACGTAGCACACACATTTCTCCAACAGCAGCAGCACAAGAACAGTTCCGATCAATCTTCAGCCCCTCCCGCCCGCGGCCCCGCAAAACACATCCCTTCTTTTCAAAGCCCTCCTTGGGAACGCGCGCTCGTTGCCGCTCTCTCACGGTGCATCACAACTTTTCAAACCACCAGCGCGAGCCCGGTAAGAAAAAAAAAGAATATTGAAAAAAAAAATTGTAAACCCGAGACGAGCGAAACCGTAAAAGAGATGAATTCGCGTCCAACGCGGCATCCGCCCTAAACTTATGAAACGCGCCGTTTATCACCACCGTCAAAAGTTTCGCCTTAATTTACTTTATGCAGCGTAAAATATTTTGGGGCGATAAGGTGAATATTATTAGCATAAAATCGTCTTAAACGCGGAGCAATTTAAATTTACACATTTAAAAGTTATGCCGTTGTAGCAGGGGTGTATATGTTAAATAGGGAAAGGCTTGAAGATAAGTGCTCTAAGATATTTTCAGGGTATAAAAGTTATAATAGGTTTTGGGGGAATTATATCAAGTTTTATTGTAGACATTTTTGTTTAAATTTGAAAATTCATGACATTACTTTTCCGCTGTATCTTATGATTGCGTGCTTGGAAAATATTGAAAATTTCTGTCAATATACTAACATTATCTAGCTATAAAAAAAGGTAGTTTAAAAAATGTAGCTTTTGAAATTTGTGAGTTATCATCAAGTTACGACGTGCTGTCCTCAGCTCTATATTTATACAAAGTTACGATTTTGATTTAAAACAGCTTATATAGGCTATATAAATATGTATGATATATTGCTTTAACTCACTAGGATATAGTTATATGGCCCATTGAAAAATAGTGAAACATTCTCAAAAATTAATAGGAGTTACATTAATGTTTTTTATTATAATCAGAAAACAGCTTACATAGACTATGTAAATATGTATGATACATTGCTTTATATCACTAGAATATAACTATATTCAGTGGGCCATAAAACTTATGGCCCACTGAAAAATACTGAAAGTCTCGGTTTTCATCAAATATATCAAAAATATACACTATTAACGTAATTATTTTTCATTATTATTTGAAACAAGATTAATCAGGCTATCCGAAAATGTACCGCATATAGATTTATCTTACGAGAAGCAAATTTTACAGCTAACTGAAAAATATTGAAATTTTATTGTCAACTGACTTAATTAGTCAATAACTCAAGAAGTTTTGAAAGGAATTGGCAGAAAATCACCTCCGATGTTCAAAATAACATATATAATAATCATACAAAATGTCAGATTAATCGCGAATAAAAAAATATTTGGCTCAAAAATTTGGAAGGTTAAATAAACCCTTACGATTTTTGGCAAAATTTGGCATTTTTTGGATTTGCTTTAAATTTTGCAAGTTTATTACAATCAACTAGTTAAACCTATTTTAGCAAGTTTTAGTGGTTTTAGGCTTTTAATTTTTTAGTTATGACTAAAAAACTTCAGTAATTACGACCCTAGTTATCATCCGATATTTCGAAAAATAAATTAAAGGTATGGATATTTTTATTATTTATAATAAATATTTGAATGTGGCGATTCAGAACAGTTTAAATTTTAGTTTTACCTCATTTGGTTTCAAAGTTAGAGCTCTATGAAATATCCTGAAAATATCAGTTTTGGGTGAAATTTTCAAAATTTTCAAAAAAAATCTATCAGCTCCAAATTTTATATTTGTATTGTATAAGTACAAATGGATGTATTTTGACAGTTTCAGAAGAAGAAAAATTTTTAGTTTTTTAGTTATGACTGAAAAACTTCAAAAATCATGCCCTCAGTTTGCATCCAATATCTGAAAACATATACAGCTGATATTATTTTTTCCATGATTATCTTTAAATAGAATAATTGGGGTATCCAAAAATGTTTAAAACAATGTTTTATCTCATGAGGAAGTAACTTTATAACTTCCTGAAAAAGAGAGAACATTTAATGCCCTCAGTTTTCATCCAATATCTGAAAACAAATACCACTGATATTATTTTTTGCATTATTATTTCTAAATAGAATAATCAGGGTATCTGGGAAAGTGTCGGAGACGTTACAAAAAGCAATATTTAAATTATAAATCATTTATAAATTATTATCTTACTATAAATTTGATAGAGATAATTATTATCTTACCTTAAATTTGATAGAGACAATTATTATCTTACTATAAATTTGATAGAGACAATTATTATCATACTATAAATTTGATAGATTTCAAAATTGTAGCTCTTAAAACCTGTCAGTTAAAAACTATTTTGTTTTTACGTATGCAACAGTGAATTTCCTGAAGATGATTGTTATGTAACCTAGTAAAACTTTGTATTGATGAATGCACCTCTCCGCGTGCATTTCCAACTTGACAAACACTCGATGTGGCCTGAAAGCCGGCCCCATTACACGAAATTGCAACATCTCTATTAACGCGAGTGGACGCTTTGCTGCGCAACAAAAACGGCAATTCATGGCGCGCCGTTGAAAGCGCGCGGAAAAATGTCAAAACGATTCCGAGCCGGCGTTCCATATGCGGGGCCCACCTATTATGAATAAAATCCCATTAAATATCTGTTTTGCGCTGCTGGAAAACAACAATTCCGTGAAGCGAGCGAGAGGAAAAACGGCATAAGCCACTTTTCATTCGACCCGATTTACTCGCTGCAGGAAATGCAACGCGTAGCTCAGATAGAAGGAATTTATTTGTTGTTTCAATTTCATAATAAAAGTGCAGCAGCAAAGTGGGAACTGGAGTTGTGACGAGTTGAAATATTGGCTTGTATATTGAAACAAAAGATAAAGAAATTCGATTCACATATAGTCGACTATAGTGCAAAGGATTTTATTGTATTAAGTGTGATAACTCTGGTTGTACCTAATATAAATCAACAAAAATCACACAGAAAATTAAAAATATATTTAGTATTACATATGGATGTAAATGACAGTCATAAGGACAATAATGAATTTTTGGCGAATTTTCTCATAACTTTTGATAATAGTTTTTTATTTTAAGGATAATAACTCGAGTTGTAGTCACTATAAATGAACTAAAATAACAAATAATGTTAAAAATATATTTATAATTCCATATGGATTTTAATAATAGTCTTAAAACAATTTTTGGCAAATTATCTAAAGAGAACTCAAAGCTAATAGCAAAAGCTGATCTTAATAATTTGTATATATAAACATATTATATCTCATTTTCTAGCTAATTAAGCCGATAACATACTACATTCATTAGAATTTTCTAAAATAATAGCTACTATTTTTTACAATTTTTTATACAGTCCACATAAGTTTGAGACGTTACTTTTTTACGCTTTTCATTATTCTGATCTTAATAATTATTCTATATAAACATATTATATCTCATTTTGTAGCTAATTAAGCTAGTAACACATAACTCTTATTATAATTTTCAAAAATAATTCCTTCGATTTTTTGCAATTTTTTAAATCTCCCACATTAATTAGAGAGCTTATTTTTACGATTTTCATTATTCTGGTCTTAATTACTTGACTATATAAATAAGTTATATATCATCTTATAGCTAATTAAGTTAGTAACACATGACTGTAATTAGAAAATAGCTACGATTTTTTTAAATTTTGTATATGGCTCATATCAGTTTGAGAGGTTACTTTTCATTATTCTGATCTTAATAATTTAGCTATCTAAACATATTATATATCATTCTATAGCTAATTAAGCTAGTAATACATGACTATTATTAGAATTTTCAGGAATAATAGCTACAATGTTTTGCAATTTTTTATATAGCCCACATAAGTTTGAGAGGTTACTTTTTTACGCTTTTCTTTATTCTGATCTTAATAATGTGGATATATAAACAAATTATATCTCATTGCACAGCTAATTAACCTAGCAACAAAATATTGTTATTCTAATTTTCAAGAATAATAGCTACGATTTTTTTCATTTTTTTAGATAGCCTACATAAGTTTGATAGGTTACTTTTTTTTGATTTTCATTATTCTCATCTTCATAATTAAGCTATATAAATGTATTATATCTCATTTTGTAGCTAATTAAGTTAGCAACACATGACTTTTATTAGAATTTTCAAGAATAATAGCTACAATTTTTTACAATTTTTTATTAGCTCACATAAGTTTGAGAGGTTACTTTTTTACTCTTTTGATTATTCTGTTCTTAATAATTAGGATATATAAACATATTATATCACATTATATAACTAATTAAGCTAGCAATACATGGTTGTCATTAGAATTTCTAAACATCATTGCAACAATTTTTTGCAATTTTATATATGGCTCACATAAGTTTGAGAGGCTACTTTTTTACGTTTTTCATTATTCTGATCTTAATAACTTTCCTATATCAACAGATTATATCTAATTTTGTTGCTAATTAAGCTAGTAACAAAGAAATATTATAATAATTTTCAAAAACAATTGCTACGATTTATTACAATTTTTTAAATAGCCCACATAATTTTTGGAGGAGACTTTTTTACCCCTTTCTTTATTCTACCATTAAAAATTTGGCTATTTAAACAGATTATAATTCCTTTTGTAGTTTGTAGCTAACTAAGCTGGTCATACAAAACTTTCATTACAATATTAAAAAATGATAGCTACGATTCTTTGCAATTTTTTAAATAGCCCACATAAGTTTAAAAGGTTACCTTTTTTCGCTTTTCTTTATTCTGATCTTAATAATTCAGCTATATAAACACATTATATCTCATTTTGTATCTAATTAAGCTGGTAATAAGCGACTGTCATCACAATTTTACAAAAAAAATAGCTCCGATTTTTTTAAAATTTTTAGATAGCCCACATAAGTTTGAGAGGTTACTTTTATACACATTTCATTATTCTGATCTTAATAATATAGCTATATAAACTTATTTAATTACATTTTATTTTGTAGCTAATTAAGCTTGTAATACATGTCTCTTCGTAGAATTTTCAGTAATATTAGTTACAATATTTTTCAATTTTCTATATAGCCCACATAAGTTTGATGCGTTACTTTTACGCTTTTCATTATTCTGATCTAAATAATTTGGCTATATAAACATATTATACCTCATTTTGTAGCTAATTAAGTTAGGAATAAAGAAGTATTGCTAGAATTTTCATAAATGTCAACTACGATTTTTTGTAATTTTTTATATAGCCCACATACATTTGAGAGGTTACTTTTTTACAATTCTCATCATTATGATCTTAATAATTTAGCTATACAAACATATTATATCTCATTTGGTAGCTACTTAAGCTAGTAATGCATGGTTGTTATTACAATTGTCAACAATAATAGCTACGGATTTTTTGCAATTTTTTAAATAGCCCACACAAGATTGAGAGGTTACGCTTTTCATTATTCTGATGTTAATAATTTGGTAATATAAACGTCTTATATCTCAATTTGTATCTAATTAAGCTAGTAACACATGACTATCATTAAAAGTTTTATAAATAATAACTACGATTTTTTGCATTTTTTTATATAGCCCTCATAAATTTGAGAGGTTACTTTTCTACACATTTCATTATTCTGGTCTTAATAATGGGGCTATATAAACATATTATATTTCATTTTGTATCTATCTAAGCCAGTAATACAAAACATTTATTACAATATACAAAAATGTTAGCTACAACTTTTTACAATTTTCTAAAATAGTCCACATAGGTTTCAGAGCTTTCCTTTGTACGCTTTTCATTATTCTGGTCTTAATAAGAGGGCTATATAAACATATTGTACATAATTTTGTAGCTAATTAAGCTAGTAATGCATCACTGTTATTATAATTTAAGAACATTATAGTTTCGATTTTTTGCAATTTTTTATATAGCCCACATAAGTTCGAGAGGTTACTTGTTTACGCTTTTCATTATTCTGGTCTTAATAATGGGGCTATATAAACATTTTGTATCTAATTTTGTAGCTAGCTAAACCAGTAATACAAAATTTTCATTACAATATTAAAAAATAGTTGTTACAATTTTTTACAATTTTTTTGAATAGCTCACGTATGTTAGAGTGGTTACCTTTTTACGCTTTTCATTCGGCTAATCTTAATAATTTAGCTATATAAACACATTACATCTCATTTTATAGCTAATTAATCTAACAACTCATGACTGTCACTAAAATTTTGAAAAATAATACCTAAATTTTTTTTAAATTTTTAGAAGTCCCACCTATATTTTAAAGGTTACTTTTTTACTTTTTTTTATGATTCTGATCTTAATAATTTGGCTATATAAACATATTATAACTAGTTTTATATCTAATTAATCTAGCAATAAAGTAGTATTGTTAGAATTTAAAAAAATTTAAGCTACGATTTTTTGTAATTTTTTATATAGCCCACATACATATGATAGGGTTATTTTTTACGCCTTTAATTTTTCTGATCTTAATAATTTAGCTATACAAACATATTATATCATATTTTGTAGCTAATTAAGCTAGCAAGAAAGTAGTATTGTTAGAATTTTCAAAACTGTCAGCTACGATTTTTTGAATTTTTTTATTTAACCCACATTAATTTGAGAGGTTACTATTTTACGATTTTCATAATTCTGATCCTACTAATTTGGCTATATAAACATCCGATATCTCATTTTGTAGCTACTTAAGCAAGCAATTCAAGACTCTCATTAGAATATTCAAAAATAATTGCTACGGGTTTTTGTAATTTTTTAAATAGCCCATATAAGTTTGAGAGACTACTTTTTACGCTTTTCAGTATTCTGATCTTAATAATTCAGCTATATAAACATATTGTATCTCATTTTGTAGCTAATTAAGCTAGTAACACTTGACAGGTATTAAATTTTTGAAAACTAATAGTTACAATTTTTTGCATTTTTTTGTCATAGCCCACATAAGTTTGAGAGGTTACTTTTTACGCTTTTCAGTATTCTGTTCTTAATAATTCAGCTATATAAACATATTTTTTCTGATTTTGTAGCTAATTAAGCTAGTAACACTCGACCGGTATTAGATTTTTCAAAAATAATAGCTACGATTTTTTGCATTTGTTTTTCATAGCCCACATAAGTTTGATAGGTTACTTTTTATGCCTTTCATTGTACTGATCTTAATAATTTAGCTACATAAACATATTATATATCGTTTTGTAGCTAATTACGCTAGTAATATATGACAACCATTATAATATTCAGGAATAATAGCTACAATTTTTTGCAATTTTTTAAATAGCCCACATAAGTTTAAGAGGTTACTTTTTTACGCTTTTCATGATTCTCGTCTTAATAATGGGGCTATATAAACATGCTTTATCTCATTTTGTAGCTACTTAAGCAAGCAATTCATCACTCTCATTTGAATATTCAAAAATATTTTCTACGGGTTTTTGCAAATTTTTATATAGCCCATATAAGTTTGAGAGGTTACTTTTTACGCTTTTCAGTATTCTGATCTTAATGATTTAGCTAGATAAAGATTTTGTTCCTCATTTTGTAGCTAATTAAGCTAGTAACACTAGAATTTTATTAGAATTTTCAAAAATAATAGCTACGATTTTTTGCATTTTTTTATATAGCCCAAATAAGTTTGATAGGTTACTTTTTGCGCTTTTCATTGTACTGATCTTAATAATTTAGCTACATAAACATATTATATATAATTTTGTATCTATATAAGCTAGTAATACATGATAATCATTAAAATATTCAGGAATAATAGCTACGATTTTTTGCATTTTTTAAATAGCCCACATAAGTTTTAGAGGTTACTTTTTTACGCTTTTCATGATTCTCGTCTTAATAATGGGGCTATATAAACATATTATATCTAATTTTGTAGCTAACTAAGCCGATAATACAAAAGATTCATTACAATACTCAAAAATAATAGCTACAATTTTTTACAATTTTTTTAAGTAGCCCACATAGGTTTGAGAGGTTACGTTTTTACGCTTTTCATTATTCTGATCTAAATAATTTAGCTATATAAATACATTATATCTCATTTTGTAGCTAATTAAGCTAGTAACACATGACTGTCATTATAATTTGGAAAATAAAACCTAAAAATTTTTAAATTTTTTTAGATATCCCACATAAATTTGAGAGGTTACTTTTTTACGCTTTTCAGTATACTGATCTGAATAATTTGGCTATATAAATATATTATACCTCATTCTGTAGCTAATTAAGCTAGAAATAAAGCAGTATTGTCAGAATTTTCAAAAATATCAGCTACGATTTTTTACAGTTTTTTATATAGCCACACATAAATTTGAGAGGTTACTTTTGTACGCTTTTCATTATTCTGATCTTAATAATTTAGTTATACAAACATATTATATCATATTTGGTAGCTAATTATGCCAGTAATATATGACAGTTATTACAATTTTCAACAATAATAGCTACGATTTTATGTAATTTTTTAAATAGCCCACATAAGTTTGAGAGGTTACTTTTTACACATTTTAGTATTCTGATCTTAATAATGAGGCTATCTGAAGATATTATATCTCATTTTTTTTGCTAACTAAGTCTGTAATACAAAACATTCATTATAATATTAAAAAATAATAGCTACAATTTTTTACAATTTTTTTAAATAGTCCACAAACATGTTGAGAGTTTACCTTTTTACGCTTTTCATTAGTCTGATCTTAATAATTTAGCTATATAAACACATTATAATTCTTTTTGTAGCTAATTAACCTAGTAATACATGACTGTCATTCGAATTTTCAAAAATAATACCTACAATTTTTTGCTATTTTTTATATAGCGCGCATAAATTTGAGAGGTTACTTTTTTACGCTTTTTATTATTCTGCTCTTAATAATGTAGTTATACAAACATATTACATCATATTTTGTAGCTAATTAAGTTATCAATAAAGTAGTATTGTTAGAATTTTCAATAAAAAAATTTGCATTTGTTTATATAGCCCACATTAATTTGAAAGGTTACTATTTTACGCTTTTCATCATTCTGATCTTAATAATTTGTTTATATAAACATGTGATATCTCATTTGGTAGCTACTTAATCTAGAAATACAGCACTGTTATTAGAATATTCAAAAATAATTGCCACGATTTTTTGCAATTTTTTAAATAGCCCACATACGTTTGAGAGGTTACTTTTTTACTCTTTTCATTATTCTGATCTTAATGATCCAGCTATATAAACATATGATATATCGTTTTGTAGCAAATTAAGATAGTAATACATGACAATCATTAAAATATTCAGAAATAATAGCTACGATTTTTTTGAAAATTTTTAAATAGCTCACTTTAGTTTGAGAGGTTACTTTTTTACGCTTTTCATTATTCTAACCCGAATAATTTGCCTATATAAAGATGTAATATCTCCTTTTGTAGCTACTTAAGCTAGTAATGTAGTCCTCTTATTAGAATTTTCAAAAATAATTGCTACGATTTTTTGCAAATTTCTAAATAGCCCACATAAGTTTGAGAGGTTAGTTTTGTACTCTTTTCATTATTCTGATCTGAATAATTTGGTTATATAAACAGATTATATCTCATTTTGTAGCTAATTGAACTATTAATACATTACTTTCATTAGAATTTTCAAAAAGAATTGCTGCGATTTTTTGCAATTTTTTAAATAGCTTACAGTTTGAGAGGTTACATTTCTACGCATTACATTATTCTGATCTTAATAATTTCGCTATATAAACATATTATATCTCATTTTATTGCTAATTAAGCTAGTAACACAAAACTGTCAGTAGAATTTAAAAAAAAATATGTTAGTACTAGATAGTTCATAGATAGTCCTAAATAATTTATATCCAACTGGTAATATTTAATTATAGCTACAATTTGCACTATTCATACCGTGATTGGAATCCAGGCGTAATTAGCATATCGTGATCACGAGGGGGATGAGAGGGTGCATTCGAGGAATTCCGGCTTGCGTGCAATAAATTAGCTGGCCGCCAAATTAAATTCGGCAATGGACTACGAACGTAATAAGCGCGGCCGCTCGTTCTGCCAATTTTATAACTGAAGAGTGATTATTGTCCGTTTTGCAATTCATACAGAATTGTTATTGTAATTAATGTTGTAACAAGCACATACATTCAGTTACTAAATTAACAAGATACAATCTAGTATATTTGTAACATAACAAATCACGGAAATGCAATTTTTGAAGTTACAATCTTTATAAGTTTTGTATATAGCAACTAAATCAATTAGATCTTACACCTAGAGTAGACAAGGTGTTGAGTATTTGCGTTTTGAGTAAATTCCCGTGTAGAGTTTCGTTATATATATATATATATATATATATATATATATATATATATATTTAGTTGAGGGTAGTTTTTCGCCGAAAAACTAGTTAGAGGGAGAATGTTGGGATTGCGGCGACTAGGGCTGAAAGAAACCTCTTCTCTTTATATCGAGAAGCTCTGGAGTCAGACCGAAATATCGATATAAAGAGAAGAGGTTTCTTTCAGCCCTAGTCGCCGCAATCCCAACATTCTCCCTCTATATATATATATATATATATATATATATATATATATATATATATATATATATATATATATACAGTTTTTATACATTTGTCTTAGTCTGACATGAATGTTTACAAATTCAGCTACAAGCGATATATAGAGCGAACCATCGAGGGTGTACATCAAGGGTTGAATGAGTTCATTTTAGATAAAGTCGATTCGCCCCCTTATCACTCGTCCCGTATCACACTCAAGGTGCTGACGTGTAACCCAATTTCCGATTTCACGTGAAACATAAAAAGGCGAATACAAATAAAACTCGGATTATCCTTTTTTGGGATCAGCAAGGACACATGTGATAAGGGAATTATAATACTGACTTACATACGTAAAAGAGTGGTTTTCTGGGGGCAGAGAAAGGTACTCAATATAAATCGAAGATAGTAGTAAATAAGGCAGCAAACTTATTTATATTATAAAAAAAAAACTTTTTATCTATATAGGGCCGTGAGGCTTTTCCGCCGGTCAAGAGAGAAGCTCAGAGGAGTTTAACCGCCCGGTATTTACAGTAACTTCACAGAAAACCTCTGAAAAACTGTGAAAAGTAATTTGTTAGTCCACTTTCGTCCTCAATGCTTCATGTATAAGTATGAAAATACCAATAACGGTAAAATAAACAAAACAAAATAATTTTCTAGAATAATAACTCTTTGAGAACAATACATCACGAACATATCTCCACTCTGGGTCCCTTATTATCACAAATGGGGAAGTTGGCAAGCTGCGCCCGAAGGACTAGTGCAAACAATTTAATTTGCGTTAGTACTTTGCGCGAGAATAGGGGCGTGCCTATGTCCGCTATCTGCGAAAATGTAAATCAAAATAATGGCGCATAATAAATTCCTGGCAATATTGCCCCCCGGAGCGCCCGGCAAAAACGCGCGTTGCGACGATCAAATCTACGGCTATTATAAATTTTCCCTCGCAAACGGAAGCCGATTAGTCCAGTCGCCACACATGGCAGGAATTTATTACGATAAAAAAATGTAAGTGCTATAGGAATCTGTATGAAACTTGATGCTAAAAAGTTCTTGCATATATATTAGGTAGGTTTTTAGTGACTGTGGCCAGACAATTTTTTCCTATATACTATGCATTTGGCGCAGTCGGTAGGTATTTAGCATGCTTACTATAATTCCCACAGTAACTTAATATAATAGTGTGTGAGATGATAATGATACTTAATTACATTGGAGCAGTCGAAAGGAATTTAGGATGCTTATTATAATTCCAACAGTAACTTAATATAATAGTGTGTAATATGATAATGATACTTAATTACATTGGCGCAGTCGTTATGAATTTAAGTTGCTTACTATAATTCCTATAGTAACTTAATGTAACAGTGTGTGAGATGATAATGATACTCAATTACATTGGCGCAGTCGGTAGGAATTTAGGATAATTAGTATAATTCTGTCTAGTCTTTATATTAGTTTTACAATAACATAATATAATAGTGTGTGAGAAGATAATGATACTCAATTACATTGGCGCAGTCGGTAGGAATTTAGGATAATTAGTATAATTCTGTCTAGTCTTTATAGTCTTTATATTAGCTTTACAATAACATAATATAATAGTGTGTGAGAAGATAATGATACTTAATTATATTTGCGCAGTCGGTAGGAATTTAGGATATTTAGTATAATTCTATATAGTCTTTATATCTATATATTAGTTTTAATTAAAATAATACTATTATTGTCCTGTACTTATAAATTTATTATTATTATTATTATTCCCATAGTAACATAATAATCGTGTATAAGATAATGAGTTAATGTTATGTAGAAGTGAATTTTGGATATTTTCAGTTTAATTTTTCGATCTTAAAAGCACTACAGCAGTTCCAAATCGATATACCTCCTCCCAGATTTTCCTATAAAACCTAAACCACTAAAACAAAAACAAAAATAACGAATGTGCAACGCTTCGTTAAACCGGAAGCACCTGCACCTGCACTCGGTTGACTTGCCGCCGGATCATCCCTGAATCCCCAGCGGGCGCTACTCGCACGTCACACCCCGTTAAACGCCGTGCAAACTCTCGAACCCCCCCAGCCCCCGCCAATCCCAAAAGCCAAGTAATTTAAAGCTTCCTATTGCCTATCGAGTGCGATGCCGACGCGGATCAGCAATGTCGCGCTTTATTACGCAACGAGCGGCCCTCGACGCTAGGGGGGACACGGTCCAACAACCCCGGTGGCGGCGGCGGCGGCGGTTGTTGCAGGGCTACGGTTGATGTAACAACCGCCGACAGCCGGGAAGCCAAGCGGCAATAAGAATTGTCGGCGTGGAAGACCGACGAAATCAACACCCAATTATGTGTATGGCACACACAAAAAAAGCCACCAGCGAAATCCAATAACACGAAGTGGAAACACAAGAGAAATTGTGGCAGAGGAAAAACAGCTTTCACAATATGCACTTTGTTGCAATCTTACTACTAACTACTAATGAATTGTAACTCGTAAAATAACACTGTAATATAATAATAAATTTAGTGTGTGCTATGAAATGTTTTTAATTATATTGGCGCAGTCGGTAGAAATTTGGGATAGTTACTACAATTCTCATTGTAAGATAACACAGTAACATAATAATAAATTTAGTGTATGGTATGAAATATCTTTAATTATATTGGCGCAGTCGCTGGACGTTTGTTGGAGAATATGTGCTACTAGTAAGTACCCTAAACTCCTAGCGACTGCGCCAATATAATTATAGGCGCAGTCGTAAGGAGTTTGAGATACTTACTACAATTTCCACACGAACATCGTGACATAAACACATTCATCTAGACTTACTTAATTACATTGGCGCAGTCGTATTGATTTTTGTATAATTACTAAAATGCCCCCAGTAACATCGTTCCTTCATAAAAAAATAGTTAATCCTGCAGCAATGGAAAATATTTTCTAGAAAACTATGCGATAATATCCTGTTAGATGTACTATTAAGTATCCCAAACTCCTACCGACTGCGCCAATATTATTGGCGCAGTCGGAGGGAATTTAGGATACTTACTACAACTCCCACAGGAACATAATAATAAATTTAGTGTGTGGGATGATTAATATCATCTAGAAGTGAATTTTGTGTGGAGGTATAACTCGTAAAGTTGTATATTAATCATCCCTTATAGTCTACTACATTCGTCAGCTATATCTTAACAACGCGTACTTGGAATATTTTGAAATTTTCTGTGAATATACTAAATATATAAAGCTATAAATGTGGCTAGTTACAAAAATGTAGCTTTTTAAATTTGTAAGTTATAATCAAATTTATAGCTAAAAAAAATTTGTCACAATATTTTTCAGTTATATCTAATGAAAGCGAGCTGAACTCTTTTTGTTCCTTTCAGGTTATGGCAGTGTATCACCGCGCACCTCCTGGGGTAAACTAGTGACCATAATGTATGCCCTTGTGGGGATACCTCTGATGCTCCTCTACTTGTCCACCACGGGCGATGTCCTAGCGAGGAGTTTTCGTCGCTTGTATGGAAAACTGTGCGGCGTGGGCCCCCAAAAGCCGCAATGTCCATGCAATGCGAGGGTGCGCGTACCAGTCACCCTCTGCCTTGTAATTGTGCTCGCCTATATCTGCTCCGGCGCCCTCTTGTTCCACCGATTGGAAAACTGGAGCCTGCTGGAAGGATCGTACTTTTGTTTCACAAGTTTGGGTGAGATATGAAATTCTTTTAGGTTTTACCAGCTTGAATCTTTTGATATCATATATATTTCTTCATAATTAGTTAGCTGACATATTCAAGCTGGTAAAACCTATAATTTTACCAGCTTGAATATTTGATATCATATATATTTCTTCATAATTAGTTAGGTGAGATATTCAAGCTGATAAAACCTATAATTTTATCAGTTTGAATCTTTTGATATCATATTTATTTCATCATAATTAGTTAGGTGAGATATTCAAGCTGGTAAAATCTATAATTTTAGCAGCTTGAATCTTTTGATATCATATATATTTCTTCATAATTAGTTAGGTGAGATATTCAAGCTGATAAAACCTATAATTTTACCAACTTGAATCTATTGATATTATATTTATATTTCTTCATAATTAGTTAGGTGAGATATTCAAGCTGGTAAAACGTATAATTTTAGCAGCTTGAATCTTTTGATATCATATATATTTCTTCATAATTAGTTAGGTGAGATATTCAAGCTGGTAAAATCTATAATTTTACCAGCTTGAATCTTCATATATATTTCTTCATGATTAGTTAAAGTATGAAATTCTTCGCTAGAAATATTTATTAATAGATTATGATTATGTTTTATTTACTCATTAGAAGCTTTAAATATTAAATTTTATATAGAATCTTCTTAGTACATATCTTTTAAATATGTAAAGTATGTTTTTTAATTTTTTTTCTATCATTACCCATAATTTGCTTCAATAATTCGTTATGGGTCTTATTATTATACATACACAACATCACAATTATGTGATTTTGTGTATTATCATAATTCTGTAGAAAGTAAAATTAAAATCAATTGTATATCTACAAAAAATGATGAATAGTGGTTTCTTCCCGCGGTCCTAGCCGCAAGGTTTGTGGTTTTGATTCCTCCTCGTGCTGTGGGTACTGAGGGTTTGTCTTTGATATTCTCTGTGTCCGTGTCTATGCCATTTGTTTTTCTTCTACTATTGTAAACTACATACATTTTGATTTTTTGTTCAGCAGTAGGTTTTTAAGTTTTAATTTAAATTGTAACTTGTACACTCTAATGTTGTTGTTACGGTTTACTTCCTTTGACATTAACACATATGATAATATCAAGTACGTCTTAAAACCCGCGATATCATATATCGTTCTTCATTATTATGTCTGTTGGATAATAAATTTATTATTTATTATTATTATTTATTATTAGTGTCCTCGTGAAATTCTACATTAGAAAAGCTCATTCACACACTTGTAACATCATTCTGGTGCCCATTAGAGGAGCTCGAATTTGAAAATAACGTACTAACCCAACAATTGCAGGCACAATTGGTTTTGGTGACTTACTCCCAGGCCAACAGCATGCAGAAGAGATATCCCTGTGCGCTTGTTCAGCGTACATTCTGACTGGAATGGCCCTGGTGGCAATGTGCTTCAGTCTGGTGCAGGACGAGGTTCTCAGTCTGCTGAAGCTCGTGGGTGCAACATGCTCGCGGCGTGAGGGCGTTAAGGATGAGGACTCCGTGGCGGTTACGTCCTGACAACGGCCGAAGACGGAGGGGGCGGCGCCCATTGTCAAAACCCCGCCGGCCATCCGAAAAATGCCGCCGCTGCTCCACCACAACAGTCTGCCGCGGAAGAGCAACTTCCAGCGGAATACGCCCTCAAGAAGATCAGCAGGTAACTATCTATGACACCAAAAATTTACTAAAGTATATATTTTTAATCTACGTATCAATTTTCTTTTCAAATTCAAGCAGTAAAAGCAAATTTAAGAAACAATATTCGTGTGAAAAAAGTTGTATTTTGTAAATTCACCTAACTTTCAATTTCTTAATTACTGATTAACAATTTATTATGACTATAAAAGCATATATTAAGGATCTGTCAGCCTAACTTGATCAACATTAACATCCTAAAACTCTTAACAACTTAACGTGACTTTACATGACTTGATAATGTACCTAAAGAATCTCAACAACTCATTTATTGTAAGGATATAGTTAAATCATAATTCTTTTAATGGAAAGTTGGTTCGTTTACTTTTTAAATGGCTTCTCGTTACTTAGCTTGACTTAACGTGACTTTACAAGCGTAAACGTGAGTTTGTATACCGTGACTTTGCATGGCTTGTACATACTCTTATAATGACTTCTTCAAAGAAAGTTAGTTATGTTACTTTTTACATGAGTAGACGTGACTTTATATAGCTATGCGTGACTTTACTTGCTGAAATATGAATTTTTATTACTTGACATGACTTTGCATGGATTCTAGATACGGGACGTTGCTTTTATAATATGATTTCTGACAGGAAGGTTTGTTCTGTTACCTTTTATATTAGTAGACGTGACTGTACATTGCTGTACGTGACTTTACATGAACAAAGGTGACTTTACATAACTATACGTGATTTCACATAACTATACGTGACTTCACATAACTATACGTGACTGCACATAACTATACGTGACTTCACATAACTATACGTGAATTCACATAACTATACGTGTCTTCACGAATATAATTGTGTACATTCGTATATGAGTCGACATAATTTTGGATGATTGAAGAGACTTTTCATGACCTCAGACGACTTGCCGTGGCTTTACCCGACTTGATATAACGTTAGACGTTAGACGACTTAAACGATTAAACGATTTGACTTGACCTTTTACAACTTGTACTTACGGGTCGTTGCTCTTATAATAAGATTTCTTCAAAGAAAATGCGTTCTCTTACTTTTTAAATGAATAGACGTGACTCTACATAGCTATACGTGACTTTACATAGCTATACGTGACTTTACGTAGCTATACGTGACCTTACATAGCTATACGTGACTTTATATAGCTATACGTAACATTACATAGCTATACGTGACTTTACATGCCGAAATATTAGTTTATATAACTTAACATGACTTTACACGGCCTGTACTTATGTAACAATGCTCTTATAATAACCTTTTAAAACTTGTACATACGGGTCGTTGCTCATATAATAAGATTTCTTCAAGGAAAATGCGTTCTCTTACTTTTTAATTGAATAGACGTACCTGTACATAGATATACGTGAATTTACATAGCTATAAGTGACTTTACATAGCTTTTCGTGATTTTATATAGCAATACGTGACTTTACATAGCTATACGTGATTTTATATAGCTATACGTGACTTTACATTGCTATACGTGACGTTATATAGCTATACGTAACATTTCATAGCTACACGTGACTTTACATGCCGAAATATTAGTTTTTATAACTTGCACGGCCTGTACGTATGTAACAATGCTCTTATAATGACCTTTTACAACTTGTACTTACGAGTCGTTGCTCTTATAATAAGATTTCTTCAAAGAAAATGCGTTCTCTTACTTTTTAAATGAATAAACGTGACTTTACATAGCTATTCGTGATTTTATATAGCTATTCGTGACTTAATATAGCTATACGTGACTTTACATAGCTATACGTAACTTTACATAGCTATACGTGACTTTACATGCCGAAATATTATTTTTTATAACTTAACATGACTTTTCAAGGCCTGTACGTATGTAACAATACTCTTATAATATGATTTTATCAAGGAAAGTTGGTTCTGTTACTTTTTATATTAGTAGAAGTGACTTAATATAGCTCTACATGCCTTTACATACATAAATAAACATGACATTACATAACTTACGTGACTTAATGAACATAATTGTGTGCATTTGTATACATTTTACTACAGTAGACATAACAAAATGATTTGAAGAGACGTTTCACGACTTGACATGACTTTATACGACTTGAAATAACTTTCGTTTACGTTTTAAATGGCTTGTTGTTGCTTAGCTTTACTTGACGTGACTTTAAATGATGAAATATTACTTTTATTATTTGAGAAGACTTTGCACGACTTGTACGTATATAACGTTATTCTCATAATATGATTTCTTCTAGGAAAGTCTGTTCTGTTACTTTCTACATGAATGAATAGGACTTTATGACTTGACATGACTTTACATGACTTGTACGTATGTGACGTTGCTGTTATAACATGATTTCTTCCAGGAAAGTTTGTTTTGGTACTTTATAGATGAATAGACGCACATTACATAGCTATACGTGACTTTGCATAACCATATGTGACTTTATATAGCTATACGTATCTTTACATGACCTAATGTGACATTTCTTTAATATGATTATGTACATTCGTATATTTTTTACATGAGTAGACGTAACTTTGCATGATTTAACGGGAGTTTCATGTTTCGAAAAATGTTTCACGCTTTGACATGACTTTATACAACGTGTCGTCACTTTACACAACTTTTTGTCACTTTACACAACTTGTCGTCACTTTAGAGAACTTGTCGTCACTTTACACAACTTGTCGTCACTTTACACAACTTGTCGTCACTTTAAACAACTTGTCGTCACTTTAAACAACTTGTCGTCACTTTACACAAATTGTCGTCACTTTACACAACTTGTCGTCACTTTACACAACTTGTCGTCACTTTAAACAACTTGTCGTAACTTTACACAACTTGTCGTCACTTTAAACAACTTGTCGTCACTTTACACAACTTGTCGTCACTTTAAACAACTTTTCGTCACTACAACTAGTTAGTTTATACT
Organism: Lordithon lunulatus; assembly: GCA_963942505.1. Taxonomy (NCBI): domain Eukaryota; kingdom Metazoa; phylum Arthropoda; class Insecta; order Coleoptera; family Staphylinidae; genus Lordithon; species Lordithon lunulatus. The sequence goes on from OZ012675.1 coordinate 35,452,240, forward strand.
AGAGATGACTTTACATGACTTGGCGTGACTTTACATAATTTGACGTGACTTTGACGTAACTCAGCATGACAAGACAAGACTATACATGACCCTACTTCACTTGACGTGACTTTGTAGTACTTTAGAATTTATTTTTCACAACTTGTCGTGACTTTGAATGTCTTGACGTGACTCTTTTCGACTTGACGTGACTTTACACGACTTGACGTAACTTTTCACGACTTGACATGAACTTACACAACTAGACGTAACTGTACTCACATGACGAGAGTCACGTAACATTTTTTTAGAAGTTTCTTTAACGAAAACTTAGTTCATTTAATTTTTACACTTACTTCACAGGACTTGACGAGATAATTTAAGACTGGACGTGACTTTTAAAGACTTACGTGACTACTAGTTTACACTAGAAGTGACTTTACCTGACTTGACGTGACATTGCATGAATTGACGTAACACAAAATGACAAGACAAGACTGGACATGACCCTACATCACTTTACTTGATCCTACACGATTTGAGGTGACATTATGGCACTTGACTTTACTTTACACAACTTGACGTGACTTTAAATGACTTGACGTGACTTTACACGGCTTGACGTGACTTTACACAACTTAAGATGACTTTACACGAATCGACGTGACTTTACACGACTTGACGTGACTCTACACAACTTGACGTGACTTTACACGACTTAACGTGACTTTTCACAACTAGACGTAACTGTACTCACATGCGAGAGTCACGTAACATTTTTTTAGAAGTTTCTTTAACGAAAACTTAGTTCATTTAATTTTACATCACAGGACTTGGCGAGATATTTCAAGACTGGACGTGACTTTTAAAGACTTACGTGACTACTAGTTTACACTAGAGGTGTAGTCACCTGACTTCACGTGACATTGTATAAATTGACGCAACTCAATATGACAAGACAAGACTGGACATGACCCTACATAACTTGACTTGATTCTACACGATTTGACGTGACTTTATGGCACTTGACTTTACTTTACACAACTTTACATGACCTGACATGACTTTACACGACTTGACGTGAATCTACACGACTTGACGTCTTTTTACACGACTTGGCATCTTTTTACACGACTTGACGTGACTTTACACGACTAAACGTGACTTTACACGACTTGACGTGACTTTACACGACATGAAGTGACTTTACACGACTTGACGTGACTTTACACGACTTGAAGTGACTTTACACGACTTGACTTGACTTTACACGACTTGACGTGACTTTACACGACTTGACATACCTTGACATGCCTTAACGTACCTTGAGGTGCCTAGACACGCCTTAATATGTCTAAACATGCTTAGAAACTCCTTGACTTGCCTATGCATTTTTAGACACGCCTAAACATGCCTTGATATACCTTGATATGCCTTGACATAACTCGACTTGCCTTGACGTGACTTGGCTTGACTTGCCTATGCATTTTTAGACACGCCTAAACATGCCTTGATATACCTTGATATGCCTTGACATAACTCGACTTGCCTTGACGTGACTTGGCTTGACTTGGCTTGACTTGACGTGACTTAGTATGACTTGTGATTTTGAATTACTTGACACGGTTGACACTTGACCTTCCTAGACTTGCTTAGACACGCCTTGACATGCCTAGACATGCTTGCTCACGCCTTGACATACTTTGACATGTATTGACATGCCTTGACATGCCTCGAGATGATTGGACACATATTGTTGGCATGCCTAGATATGGTTATACATGCCTTTACATTTCTAGACATGCTTAAACACGCCTTTGCATGCGATGACATGCCTTGATGTACCTTGACATGCGTTGACGTAACTCGGTATGCCTTGACGTGATTTTGTATGACTTTTGATTTTCAATTACTTGATACGATTGACACTTGACCTTCTTAGACATGCTCAGACACGCCTTGGCATGCATCGACATGCTTACTCACACCTAGAAATACTTTGACGTGCCTTGGTATGCGTTGACCTACTTGGACACACCTTGCATGCCTAGATGCTTATGCATGAATTGACGTGCCTAGCCATGCATAAACACGCCTTGACACACCTTGATATGCTTTTACATTACTCGACGTGCCTTTACGTCATTTGGCTTGAATTGACATGCCTTCACATGCCTTGGTATGACTTGTGATTTTCAATTATGTGACACGATTGACAGTTGACCTTCCTAAACATGCTTAGACACGCCTTGATATGTCTAGACATGCTTACTCACGCCTTGACATACTTTGATATGCCTTGACATGCTTGGACACATATTGGCATGCCTAGACATGTTTATACATGTCTTGACATTCCTAGACATGCTTAGACACGCATATACATGCCTTGATGTACCTTGACATGCATTCACGTGACTCTACATGCCTTGACGTGACTTTGTATGACTTGTGATTTTCAATTACTTGATACGATTGACACTTGACCTTCTTAGACATGCTCAGCACGCCTTGGCATGCATAGACATGCTTACTCATACATTGACATACTTTGACATGCCTTGGTATGCGTTGACATACTTGGGCACACCTTGGCATGCCTAGATATGCTTATACATGCATTGACATGCCTAACCGTGCATAAACACGCCTTGACACGCTTTAATATGCCTTGACATAACTCGACTTGCCTTGACGTGACTTGGCTTGACTTGACTTGACCTGACGTGACTTGGTATGACTTGTGATTTTCAATTACTTGACACGATTGACAGTTGACTTTCCTATACTTGCTTAGACATGCCATGACATGTCTAGGCATGCTTACTCACGCCTTGACATGCTTGGACACATATTGGCATATCTACCATACCAGGCCTTACATGCCATGACATGCCTTGATGTACCTTGACATGCCTTGACGTGACTCGACATGCCTTGACTTGACTTTGTATGACTTGTGATTTTCAATTACTTGATACGATTAACACTTGACTTTCTTAGACATGCTCAGACACGCCTTGGTATGCATAGACATGCTTACTCACACCTTCACATACTTTGACGTGATTTGACATGCGTTGACATACTTGGACACACCTTGGCATACCTAGATATGCTTATTATTATGCCTTGACCTGACTTTGTATGACTTGTGATTTTCAATTACTTGATACGATTAACACTTGACCTTCCAAGACATGCTGAGACACACCTTGGCATGCATAGACATGCTTACTCACACCTTCACATACTTTGACGTGATTTGACATGCGTTGACATACTTGGACACACCTTGGCATGCCTAGATATGCTTATTATTATGCCTTGACCTGACTTTGTATGACTTGTGATTTTCAATTACTTGATACGATTAACACTTGACCTTCCAAGACATGCTCAGACACACCTTGGCATGCATAGACATGCTTGCTCACACCTTAACATACTTTGACCTGTCTTGGCATGCGTTGACATACTTGGACACACCTTGATAAACTTTTACATGCATTGACATGCCTAGACATGCATAAACACCCCTTGATATGCCTTTATATGATTCGACAAACCTCTACGTCATTTGGCTTGCCTTCACAGGCCTTCACATGCCTTGGTATGACTTGTGATATTCAATGACACGATTGACACGTGAGATGCCTTGACATGCCATAACATGCCTTGCCATAACTTGACTTACCTTGATATGACTTCACGTAATTTGGTATGACCTAACGTAATTTTCAATTACTTGATATGATCTTACACAACTCGATGCGACTTAATCTGATTATTATATTTGGAAAATAATTTTCTTCCAGAGAATATTTTGTAACGTATCTTCTTTAAGTGATGTTACATGACTTTCCCATTCAGGTGCTGAACCCTTAATCGAATACTTCGTGCCACGCAGCGTGAGCGAGTTTGACCTGTCGATGGCTTGCGACGTGCAGAACATGCTGCCCCTGACGGTCCGCGTGCCCCGAAAGCCGCCGCCAAAGCCGCGCGAGAAGATGGTCACGTTCGAGGACGAGCTAGCGGCGGCCTGTAAAGGCCCGTCCCCACTCGGGGGCAAGCCGCAGGAGCCGCTACAGGACGTGTTCATGTGACAGGCGGGATAGCAGCTGGAGGAGGCGGACGAGAGCGCCGCCGCCGTCATCCGCAAGGAGCTGCGCAAGAACTTCCGCCTGTGCGAGGACCTCAAGCGCTGCGAGGACAATTGCTCGTGCAACGCGGAGGCCAACTGCGATATCTGCCGCGTACTCGACTTCACCCTCAAAAAAGAGAAGTTATAATGCTAGTAGTTGAGCTGAACAGTTACACAAGACTAATGTGCCAAACAAGTGCCAACTCCTACACAAATTTATTTAATCCAACAAGCCAAAATATTGGATTTTAAATTTTTTGATAATATAAAATTGTAAATAACGCACTAACCATTTACAATCAACTAAAAAAAAATTAATGAAGCCTAAAATACTTAACTAACTTGTAAGCAGTACGTTAGAAAGAGCGAATAGTCTCGTAGTTTCCATCCAATTCACTCCCCTAACATACCTACCAAAAAAAAAAATTGTAATACATAATTTATATCCATATTGTACACAAAAAATAATATTACAAACCAACCAAAAAAATAAATTATATAAGTGTGCGATGATATAAAAAAATGTACATATAAAAATGAGCTGATTGTTTTCTCCGTGTGTTACTTGATTGATTGCGATGGTGTTTTGTATAAAAGTAATATGTAAAACCGTGTTTTCTTGTAGTAATCAATTTGGTTTGGTGCTGTTTGTGATTACAGTGTTTCCAGATAATCCCGAAAACCTAATGAAGACGGAATTGCGGCGAATTGGATTTCGCGTGCAGGTACTGTTTAAATTCGTGCACGTGTGGCTGTGCACAAATGATAGAAACGCATATTGGATTTTGCTAATGAGTAATCAGTTGCTGATTCAATCACACGAGTGGCGGGCTTAACAAATACTGCTGACAATGGTAGGGTGAGAGATTTGGTAAGATACAGATTAAATTGTTAATGTTGGGTAGGTTTTGACTAAAATTATTAATTCAGTTATATATATATATATATATATATATATATATATATATCTATATTCAAAAATTTGTGCAATTTTTATTAATTTATATTCATTATAACTAGAGTTAACAGACTGAAAACTAAAAATTGGACAAAAGTAAAAAGTTATGACGTCTGTTTAGAAAATTCACAAAAAATCAGTTTCGGTTTTATTGATTTTATTTTGACTTAAATGTAATTTTAAATAAATTCTAAATATTTTGTGAAATTTTTGTTCATATGGAATTCCTACAACCAGAGTTATCACACTGAAAACAGAAAATTGCGCTATAAAAAGTTATGAAGTCCTTTTAAAAAATTCACAAAAAAATCATATTTGGTTTTATTGGTTTTATTTTGACCTATATATAATTATAAATAAATTACGAATATTTTGTGAAATTTTTGTTCGTTTGAAATCTCTACAACCAGAGTTATTACACTGAAAGCAGAAAATTGTGGTGCAAAAAGTTACGAGGTCTGATTTGAAAATTCACAAAGAAATCTGTTTTGGTTTTATTAGTTTTATTTTGTCTTATATATAATTTTAAATAAATTTTGAATATTTTTTGAAATTTTTGTTCGTCTGGAATCCCTACAACCACAGAGTTATTACACTGAAAACTGAAAATTGTGGTGCAAAAAGTTATGAGTTCTGATTTGAAAATTCACAAAAAAATCAGTTTTGGTTTTATTTGTTTTATTTTGACCTATATATAATTTTAAATAAATTACGAATATTTTGTGAAATTTTTGTTCGTTTGGAATCCTTACAACCAGAGTTATTACACTGAAAACGGAAAATTGTGGTGCAAAAAGTTACGAGGTCTGATTTGAAAATTCACAAAGAAATCTGTTTTGGTTTTATTAGTTTTATTTTGACCTATATATAATTTTAAATAAATTTTGAATATTTTGTGAAATTTTTGTTCGTTTGGAATCCTTACAACCAGAGTTATTACACTGAAAACGGAATATTGTGGTGCAAAAAGTTATGAGGTCTGATTTGAAAATTCACAAAAAAATCAGTTTTGGTTTTATTGGTTTTATTTTGACCTATATATAATTTTAAATAAATTCTAAATATTTTGTGAAATTTTTGTTCGTTTGGAATCCTTACAAATAGAGTTATTACACAGAAAACGGAAAATTGTGGTTCAAAAAGTTATGAGGTCTGATTTGAAAATTCACAAAAAAATCGGTTTTGGTTTTATTAGTTTTATTTTGACCTATGTATAATTTTAAATAAATTTTGAATATTTTGTGTAATTTTTGTTCGTTTGGAATCCGTACAACCAGAGTTATTACACTGAAAACGGAAAATTGTGGTGCAAAAAGTTATGAGGTCTGATTTGAAAATTCACAAAAAAATCAGTTTTGGTTTTATTGGTTTTATTTTCACCTATATATAATTTTATATAAATTTTGAATATTTTGTGAAATTTTTGTTCGTTTGGAATCTCTACAACCAGAGTTATTACACTGAAATCAGAAAATTGTGGTGCAAAAAGTTATGAGGTCTGATTTGAAAATTCACAAAAAAATCAGTTTTGGTTTTATTGGTTTTATTTTGACCTATATATAATTTTAAATAAATTTTGAATATTTTGTGAAATATTTGTTCGTTTGGAATCCCTACAACCAAAGTTATTACACTGAAAACGGAAAATTGTGGTGCAAAAAATTATGAGGTCTGATTTGAAAATTCACAAAAAAATCAGGTTTGGTTTTATTGGTTTTATTTTGACCTATATATAATTTTAAATAAATTTTGAATATTTTGTAAAATTTTTGTTTGTTTGGAATCCCTACAACCAAAGTTATTACACTGAAAACGGAAAATTGTGGTGCAAAAAGTTATGAGGTCTGATTTGAAAATTCACAAAAAATCAGTTTTGGTTTTATTGGTTTTATTTTAACCTATATATAATTTTTAATAAATTTTGAATATTTTTTGAAATTTTTGTTCGTTTGGAACCTCTACAACCAGAGTTATTACACTGAAAACAGAAAATTGTGGTGCAAAAAATTATGAGGTCTGATTTGAAAATTCACAAAAAAATCAGTTTTGGATTTATTGGTTTTGTTTTGACCTATATATAATTTTCAATAAATTTTGAATATTTTGTGAAATTTTTGTTCGTTTGGAATCCCTACAACCAGAGTTATTACACTGAAAACGTAAAATTGTGGTGCAGAAAGTTATGAGGTCTTATTTGAAAATTCACAAAAAAATCGGTTTTGGTTGTATTGGTTTTATTTTGACCTATATATAATTTTAAATAAATTTTGAATATTTTGTGAAATTTGTGTGCGTTTGGAATCCCTAGAACCAGAGTTATTACACTGAAAACGGAAAATTGTGGTGCAAAAAGTTATGAGGTCTGATTTGAAAATTCACAAAAAAATCAGTAATGCTTTTATTAGTTTTATTTTGACCTACATATAATTATAAATAAATTTTGAATATTTTTTGAAATGTTTGTTCGTTTGGAATCTCTACAACCAGAGTTATTACACTGAAAACAGAAAATTGCGGTGCAAAGAGTTATGAGGTCTGATTTGAAAATTCACAAAAAAAATCAGTTTTGATTTGATTGGTTTTATTTTGACCTATATATAATTTTAAATAAATTTTGAATATTTTGTGAAATTTTTGTTCGTTTGGAATCCCTACAACCAGAGTTATTACACTGAAAACGGAATATTGTGGTGCAAAAAGTTATGAGGTCTGATTTGAAAATTCACAAAAAAATCAGCTTTGGTTTTATTTGTTTTATTTTGACTTATATATAATTTTAAATAAATTTTGAATATTTTGTGTAATTTTTGTTCGTTTGGAATCCCTACAACCAGAGTTATTACACTGAAAACGAAATATTGTGGTGCAAAAAGTTATGAGGTCTGATTTGAAAATTCACAAAAAAATCAGTAATGGTTTTATTAGTTTTATTTTGACCTATATATAATTATATATAAATTTTGAATATTTTGTGAAACGTTTGTTCGTTTGGAATCTCTACAACCAGAGTTATTACACTGAAAACAGAAAATTGTGGTGCAAAGAGTTATGAGGTCTGATTTGAAAATTAACAAAAAAAATCAGTTTTGGTTTGATTGGTTTTATTTTGACCTATATATAATTTTAAATAAATTTTGAATAATTTGTGAAATTTTTTTTCGTTTGGAATCCCTACAACCAGAGTTATTACACTGAAAACGGAATATTGTGGTGCAAAAAGTTATGAGGTCTGATTTGAAAATTCACAAAAAAAAAATCAGTTTTGGTTTTATTGGTTTCATTTTGACCTATGTATAATTTTAAATAAATTTTGAATATTTTGTGAAATTTTTGTTCATTAGAAATTTCTACAACCAGAATTATCAAACTGAAAACTGACAGAAATCAGAAAATTGTTATTTAAAAAAATATTCAATTTTGTTTAGAAAATTCTCCAAATACTCAGTTTTTGTTTTATTGATTTCAGTGGTACCTATATAGAATTCTCAACATATTTTTAATATACTGTGTAATTTTTATTCATTTTGATTTACTACAACTCGAGTTATCAACCTGATTACAGCAAATTGCTTTGAACAAAATGTATATATGGGATTTAGGTAGGAAATTATTAATTTAATTTTGTATAACTTTTATAATCGATTATATTAACTAATAATTGCCACATCAGGCTTAATTAATAGTAATTTTGCATATGATAATAATACATTCGCTATAATTCAATGATTAATTTCAACACATTTCTCCCAGGGTTTTCTATAAATGTCATCAAATTGCACAGCGACATCACAATCCCTCACCGCATTCAGCCTTTCATCCATAAACTCGCACATTTCATTCAAATAAGGCACTAAGTATTTACAATAATACGCCCTTGTGGTAGCATTATTGTTAGTAATATAATCCTGTGGGAATTCGTCCATTTCCTCAGCCTGCTCAGGAGGATTTATACCCTCAACTGGGTCACAACGCTCCAAACATGCATCAGAATACTTTCCAACATCATCAAGTGCTTTATGTTGAGAACACGCTGTAGGTCCAGCAGCTACATCGTTGTTGAAACTTTCAATGCTGTTGGTTATAACTTTTTCAATCCTCTTATTTTCGGTGTTATGTTGCGTGTATTTGTGGGCTAGGAAAAGAGAGTATTTGCCCATTGAAAGCGACATGTTTATTTTGCAAAACGTCATGGAAACGCATGATGACTGCACTAAAAGCGCCTGAAATTCAAAATATATTAGTTGCGAATAAATTTTTTTGGAAATATTTAAAGAATTTTAACATAGTTAAGAGTGATTTTAGGGCTTACCTGTGCAAAAAGCACGCATACAACGACTATAAAATATTTCGTGAACATTTTGACTAAATCGTTTTTACATTCTGAGTGTTGCATTTATAACATACATTTTATCGTGAGTGGTTTGATATAAAATGATAACGATTAGAATTTTAATTTGGTGATTTCTGCGGTAATATGTGTGGCCTTGAGTTGTATTAATTTTCTACTATAATCACTAAAATACTTTTGATTCATCGTGGTTTGTAGACAATTTTATATCTGAGCACTTTAATATTAAAAAAAATAAAACCAAATCTTTGCTTCCAGGTAGAAGGAAAACTAGTGACACCGTAATTTTTGATTATGATATTTTTGTATAGACAATCATATTGGTAATATAGTGATAGTGCAAGGGATTTTCGAAATATTCAGTAGTGCGTGACTTAACATACAAAACATTATTTAATTTTACTAAATGCAAATTTTGTCTTCGAATAGAGAGAAAACTAGTGACCCCGTAATTTTTGTTTATGATATTTTTGAATAGCCTATCATATTAGAAACACGTCACAAAATTTCGAAACATATCCATCGAGGGATTTTCGAAATAATCAGTAATGCGAGGCTTAACATACAAAAATCATTTAATTTTACTAAATGCAAATTTTGTCTTCGAATAGAGAGAAAACTAGTGACCCCGTAATTTTTGTTGATGATATTTTTGAATAGGCTATCATATTAGAAACACGTCACAAAATTTTGAAACAAATCCATCGTGGGATTTTTGAAATAATCAGTAATGCGTGACTTCACATACAAAAATCATTTAATTTTACTAAATGCAAATTTTGTCTTCGAATAGAGAGAAAACTATTAACCCTGCAATTTTTGTTTATGATATTTTTGAATAGTCTATCATATTAGAAACACGTCACAAAATTTTGAAAAAAAATCATCAAGGGATTTTCGAAATAATCAGTAATGCGTGGCTAACATACAAAAGTCATTTAATTTTACTAAATGCATATTTTGTCTTCGAATAGAGAGAAAACTAGTGACACCGTCATTTTTGTTGATGATATTTTTGAATAGCCTATCATATTGGAAACACGTCACAAAATTTTGAAAAAAGACCATCGAGGGATTTTCGAAATAATCAGTAATGCGTGGCTTAACATACAAAAATCATTTAATTTTACTAAATGCAAATTTTGTCTTCGAATAGAGAGAAAACTAGTTACCCCGCAATTTTTGTTTATGATATTTTTGAATAGCCTATCATATTAGAAACAAGTCACAACATTTTGAAAAATATCCATCGAGGGATTTTCGAAATAATCAGTAACGCAAGGCTTAACATACAAAAATCATTTAATTTTACTAAATGCAAATTTTGTCTTCGAATAGAGAGAAAACTAGTGACCCCGTAATTTTTTTTTATAATATTTTTAAATAGCCTATCATATTATAAACACGTCACAAATTTTTGAAAAGAATCAATCAAGGGATTTTCGAAATAATCAGTAATGCGTGGCTTAACATACAAAAATCATTTAATTTTACTAAATGCAAATTTTGTCTTCGAATAGAGAGAAAACTAGTGACCCCGTAATTTTTGTTTATAATATTTTTGAATAGCCTATCATATTAGAAATACGTCACCAAATTTTGAAAAAAATTCATTAAGGGGTTTTCGAAATAATTAGTAATGTGTAGCTTAACATACAAAAATCATTTAATTTTACTAAATGCAAATTTTGTCTTCGAATAGAGAGAAAACTAGTGACACAGTAATTTTTGTTTATGATATTTTTGAATAGCCTATCATATTAGAAACACGTCACAAAATTTTGAAAAAAATTCATCGAGGGATTTTCGAAATAATCAGTAATGCGAGGCTTAATATACAAAAATCATTTAATTTTACTAAATGCAAATTTTGTCTTCGAATAGAGAGAAGAAAACTAGTGACACTGTGATTTTTGATTATGATATTTTTGAATATCCTATCATATTAGATACACGTAACGAAATTTTGAAAAAAAATCCATCAGGGAATTTTTGAAATAATCAGTAATACGTGGTGGCTTCACATACAAAAATCACTTAATTTTAGTAAATATAAATTTTGTATTCGAATAGAGAGAAAACTAGTGACTCCGTAATTTTTGTTTATGATATTTTTGAATAGCCTATCATATTAGAAACATATTACAAAAGTTTGAAAAAAATCCATCTAGGCATTTTCAAAATATTCAGTTGTTTGACATGCAAAAATAAGGATAATATCTGCTTATCAGCAAAAATGCTAGCTGTGTTTTGAAATTTGCATGTATTTGTATGCAACTGTTTTCCATACAGAATTTTGAGGTTCACTGTCTTCTGTACGGCGCACACTCGCCGCGCGCGCGGGGGCAAATCAATCGATCGGCCGCGAAAGCGCGTCAGCTGGCCGCGAAAATCGCGCGATGGAAACGCGGGCGAGCGTCGCGCCAGCGTTTATTTATACCCGCGTTATTAGCAAAAATTGTGAATTTAATTTTAGTCGCGTTGTGGCCGCCAAAACGGCCGCCAGTGCGTGCCCAAGAGTTGCCCGTGACGTCCAACAAAAGACGCGTGAGTAAACAAATAAATACTGCACTGTCATGTGGTCATGTGGCTTCACTTTGTTCTAATTATGAATGCTAACAATGTAATTAGTGAGTGCAGCAGTGTTTGTGCAAGTGACATACCAAATTTAAAACGTGAAAATGAAATTAATGGAAAATAATTGTTTGAAGTTTAAATTTAATTCAAGGATAGATTTTTGTCCTGATTTTTTTGTAGAGTGGGTTATAAAGGTTTCTGTAGTGTATTCAACAGTTTATATATTGGAGAGAAAGCAAAATTGTATTGTAAACATGTTTAAAAGTGAAAATTACAAAGAAAACTCGCATTAAATTTTCACGAAAAATAAATCATAATTTATACCTGCAAATTTTTTAAAATATTTCAAAAACTATTCATTGCAATTTTTTTAAATCTTGCATATGTTTTACTAAGACATTATGTTAACTAAAAATTTTATTATCAAAATTAATTTATCGCTAGTTCTCGAGATATTATCACCTAAATTTATTTTTGTGAAATATTTTATGATTATATACTTGTTTTATTGTTTTATCCTTATAATCCTTTATTGTAAACTTCTGAAATCTTGTATATGCTTTACCAAGGCACTATATTAACCAAAAATATTATTATCAAAATTATTTGTTTATTAGTTCTCTAGATATTATCACTCAAATTTGTTTTTGGCGAAATAGTTAAGATTCCGTAATATTATTATTGTTTTATCCTTGTATCCTTATAACCCTTCATTGAGACAGTTTATCGTTCTATAATGTTTTTATTTTTTATCCTTATAATCCTTCATTGAAAACTTTCGAAAGCTTGCATATGTTTTAACAAGACACTATGTTAACCAAAAATGTTATTATCAAAATTATTTTGTTATTAGTTCTCCAGATATTATCTCTCAAAGTTATTTTAGCGACACAGTTTATCGTTCTATAATGTTTTTATTTTTTTTATCCTTATAATCCTTCATTGAAAACTTTCGAAATCTTGCATCTGCTTTAACAACACACTATGTTAACCAAAAATATTATTATCAAACTTTTTTTGTAATTACTTGTCCAGATATTATCACTCAAATTAATTTTTGGTGAAACAGTTAAGATTCCGTAATATTATTATAGTTTTATCCTTGTATCCATATAACCCTTTATTGAAAGTTTTTGAAATTTTGCCAATCTTTTAACAAGACAATATAATACCCAAATATATTATTATCAAAATTAATTTGTTGCTAGTTCTAAAGATATTATCACCTAAATTTCTTTATGTGAAACAGTTTATGATTATGTAATTATTTATATTGTTCCACTATAATTATCCTTCTTTGAGAATTTGTGAAATCCTTTATATGTTTTACCAAGACACTATTGTAACAAAAAAAAATTGAAATCTTTCATATGCTTTACCAATACACAATGATAACAAAAAAAATATTATTAAAATTATTTTCTGTACAACTATTTATGAAACAGTTTTACGGCTCCGTATTTTTTAATTGTTTTATTTTTTATGTCTGCCTTCCATATAATATTAATTGCCATAGTAATAAAAGCGCATGACTAGCAGGTGTCTGAAGTATTATTATTATTATTGTTACAATTATTGTATGTGGAACAATCAACGCAGACGACCGCAATAAATTTTTATGAACATCGCGATCGTCGTTATGACTGAGAAATTATAAAAAAATGTGGTGATAACATTCCACAATGCTTTGTTGTTCGTATAAAAACACGGCCTTGGGTTACTACAGTAGTCCAGTGATGGCCAGCCTATTTGATCTTGCGTGCTCAATAACAATTAAAAAAAAAACTGCGTCAAGGTGTGAACTAAATAAATTTGCGGATTATCTCAATAAACGCTATATGTAGAAGCTTCCGGTTTGAATATTTTAATGTAGGAGTCTTTTATATACACAAATTGACAAATTGAGTACTCTAGTACAGCTATATTTTATATGGTAGCCCAAAAACTGCGGCAAAGTTTACAAAATGTATCTGCAGATTTTAAACGTCTCAATTCGGGCGATTGTTTCTCAATAATGTCTGTATGTAGAAACTTCCGGTTTGAATTTTTGAATGTAGACGTGTCTTCTGTATACCTAAAGACAAATTGAGTACTCCAGTACTGCTAAATTTTACATGATAGCCCAAAAACTGCGGCAAAGTTGAAAACATGTATTTGCAGATTTTAAACGTCTCAACTCAGGCGATTGTATCTGAAGAAAACTGTCTGTAGAAACTGCCGGTTTGAATTTTTAAATGTAAAAGTGTCTTCTGTATACCTTAAGACAAATTGAGTACTCTAGTACAGCTATGTTTTATATGGTAGCCCAAAAACTGCGGCAAAGTTTACAAAATATATCTGCAGATTTTAAACGTCTCAGCTCAGGCGATTGTATCTCAAAAAAGACTGTGTCTAGAATCTTCCGGTTTGAATTTTCGTATGTAGAAGTGTCTTCTGTTTACCCAAAGACAAATTGAGTATTCTAGTACAGCTATATTTTATATGGTAGCCCAAAAACTGTGGCAAAGTTTACAAAATGTATCTGCAGATTTTAAACGTCTAAACTCAGGCGATTGTATCTCAAGGAAGACTGTCTCTAGAATCTTCCGGTTTGAATTTTTGTATGTTGAAGTGTCTTCTGTATACCCAAAGACGAATTGAGTACTCTAGTACAGCTATATTTTATATGGTAGTCCGAAAACTGCGGCAAAGTTTACAAAATGTATCTGCAGATTTTAAACGTCTCAGTGCAGGCGATTGTATCTCAAGAAAGACTGTCTCTAGAATCTTCCGGTTTGAATTTTTGTATGTTGAAGTGTCTTCTGTATACCCAAAGACGAATTGAGTACTCTAGTACAGCTATATTTTATATGGTAGCCCAAAAACAGCGGCAAAGTTTACAAAATGTAACTGCAGATTTCCAACGTCTCGATTCAGGCGATTGTATCTCAAGAAAGACTGTCTGTAGAAGCTTCCGGTTTGAATTTTTGAATGTAGAAGTGTCTTCTGGATACCCAAAGACAAATTGAGTACTCTAGTACAGCTATGTTTCATATGGTAGCCCAAAAACTGCGGCAAAGTTTACAAAATGTATCTGCAGATTTTAAACGTCTCAGCTCAGGCGATTGTATCTCAACAACGACTGTCTCTAGAATCTTCCGGTTTGAATTTTTGTATGTATAAGTGTCTTCTGTATACCCAAAGACAAATTGAGTACTCTAGTACAGCTAAATTTTACATGGTAGCCCAAAAACTGCGGCAAAGTTGACAAAATGTATTTGCAGATTTTAAACGTTTCAACTCAGACAATTGTATCTCAAGAAAGACTGTCTCTAGAATCTTTGGGTATGAATTTTTGAATGTAGAAGTGTCTTCTATATACCCAAAGACAAATTGAGTACTCTAGTACAGCTATATTTTATATGGTAGCCCAAAAACTGCGGCAAAGTTTACAAAATGTATCTGCAGATTTTAAACGTCTCAACTCAGGCGATTGTATCTCAAGAAAGACTGTCTCTAGAAGCTTCCGGTTTGAGTTTTTGTATGTTGAAGTGTCTTCTGTATACCCAAAGACGAATTGAGTACTCTAGTACAGCTATATTTTATATGGTAGCCCGAAAACTGCGGCAAAGTTTACAAAATGTATCTGCATATTTTAAATGTCTCAGTTCAGGCGATTGTATCTCAAGAAAGACTGTCTATAGAAGCATCCGGTTTGAAATTTTTGAATGTGAAAGTGTCTTCTGTATACCCAAAGACAAATTAGGTACTCTAGTACAGCTATATTTTATATGGTAGCCCAAAAACTGCGGCAACGTTTACAAAATGTATCTGCAGATTTCCAACGTCTCGATTCAGGCGATTATATCTCAAGAAAGACTGTCTGTAGAAGCTTCCGGTTTGAATTTTTGAATGCAGAAGTGTCTTCTGTATACCCAAAGACAAATTGAGTATTCTAGTACAGCTATGTTTTATATGGTAGCCCAAAAACTGCGGCAAAGTTTACAAAATGTATCTCTAGATTTTAAACGTCTCGATTCAGACAATTGTATCTCAAGAAAGACTGTCTCTAGAATCTTCTGGTTTGAATTTTTGTATGTAGAAGTATCTTCTATATACCCAAAGACAAATTGAGTACTCTAGTACAGCTATATTTTATATGGTAGTCCAAAAACTGCGGCAAAGTTTACAAAATGCATCTGCAGATTTTAAACGTCTGAGCTGAGGCGATTGTATCTCATGAAAGACTGTCTATAGAAGCTTCCGGTTTGAATTTTTGAATGTGGAAGTGTCTCCTGTATGTCCAAAGACAAATTGAGTACTCCAGTAGTGCTATATTTATTATGGTAGCCCAAAAACTGCGGCAAAGTTTACAAAATGCATCTGCAGATTTTAAACGTCTCAGTTCAGGCGATTGTATCTCAAGACCGACTGTCTCTAGAATCTTCCGGTTTGAATTTTTGTATGTATAAGTGTCTTCTGTATACCCAAAGACAAATTGAGTACTCACTACTGCTATATTTTATATAGTAGCCCAAAAACTGCGGCAAAGTTTACAAAATGTATCTGCAGATTTTAAACGTTTCAGCTCAGGCGATTGTATCTCAAGAAAGACTGTCTGCAGAAGCTTCCGGTTTGAATTTTTGAATGTAGAAGTGTCTCCTGTATAACCAAAGACAAATTGAGTAATCCAGTACTGCTAAATTTCACATGGTAGCCCAAAAACTGCGGCAAGGTTGTCAAAATGTATTTGCAGATTTTAAACGTCTCAATTCAGGCGATTGTATCTCAAGAAAGACTGTCTCTAGATTCTTCCGGTTTGAATTTTTGTATGTAGGAGTGTCTTCTATATGCCCAAAGACAAATTGAGTACTCTAGTACAGCTATAATAGCCCAAAAACTGCGGCAAAGTTGACAAAATGTATCTGCAGATTTTAAACGTCTCAGCTCAGTCGATTGTATCTCAAGATAGACAGTCTGTAGAATCTTCTGGTTTGAATTTTTGTATGTAGATGTGTCTTCTGTATACCCAAAGACAAATTGAGTACTCTAGTACAGCTATATTTTATATGGTAGTCCAATAACTGTGGCAAAGTTTACAAAATGTATCTGCAGATTTTAAGCTTCTCAACTCAGGCGATTGTATCTCAAGGAAGACTGTCTGTAGAAGCTTGCGGTTTGAATTTTTGAATGTAGAAGTGTGTTTTGTTTATCCAAAGACAAATTGAGTCCTCTAGTGTAGCTAGATTTTACGTGGTAGCCCAAAAACTTCCTTAAAGTTGACAAAATTCCATTCCACATGCCACATTTCAAAAACAGCCCTGTAACTTCATAACGTTTGCCAATAGCGACTTCCGGTTTGAAATTTTAAATACATAAAGACATTCTCTATATAGAATAACTACTATGCCACCCCTACAGCTAGTATGCTACCTTTATCATTACGATTAACATCATGAAACCTCAATTAATTTAACAAACTTATTAAAACAAATAATTTGATTCGTATTTTTTTTCGTATATAAATTAATTTCAATCACACCACGTGAAAGTGACACACCTCTACCATTTAATTATTATTTTTTTATAAATAATAAATTGCCCCTGATAGACATTTTTTTTTCTTCAATCGCTGACGAATTGAGGCCATAAATGTTATATAACTGAACCGCGATGGTTTTCGCAAGGCCGCACGCGTGCGAAAGCGGCCGCAAAATGGTAATGAATTTTAAATCGCCCTGAAGGATTCTAACGGGAGCTATATAATTGACTCTGCGAGCCGATAACAGCGAGAAAAACAATTGTAATTAAAATGTAACGCCGGCTTAAAGGCTGCTATAATAGCCGATTGTAGAGAAACGGAGAGTCCTGCAGGGAAATACATAAGGAGTTTATTTTAGATTATTTTGTTTGTAATACAACGTTTTTTGATTTATTATCGTAGTATCATCCGTTTTTGAGAAAACTACAAAAATCTAACATGTAGCCAAAAAAATCTGACATGAAGTTACTGTTGTTACACCAAGTGATTATTTGATTGATGATTATTATTTAACAGTAACTCCAAGAGAAAATAATAATCAGAGCTTTGTTACAGCAAATTTAATGTAAAATAACATGCTTTTTAATTTATTTCTATATCATAAGCTGTTCTTGTGAAAATCACAATAATCGGAAGTTAACTTACTATTGTTATAACTATCTGATGATTTGATTGAATTTGGATGATTGATTATAGCTAAACTGTAATAGCTACATAAAATATCAATTAGAGTTTATTTTTAGTAAATTTTATGTAGATTAAAATAAACTTTAAATATTAAAAATCGTCACATTTATTCTCTAGTTATTTAAAAAAAAAATTATTACATGAACTATTTTTTGTTTGATAATTTTCTTCAATAAAAAAAGTGTTAGCTAATAAAATGATGAAAATACATAATTTAGCAAATAACTCTTAACTTTTTTAAGTTATAATATAATTAATTACAATTTCCTAAGGCCGCTGATTAGTGTGATTAGACCCCACCCGTCACCAGTCGGCCCAAACATTGCATAATCTAATTACAACTGTAATTATCGCAATAAAACCCGTTGCTCGGTTAACGCTAATCCATCTTTGTTTACAGACGTGTCTAATCCCAATAGCGCAGTACTAAAATAAATGCGGTCTTCGCAAAAAGCGGGTTTTTACGCGCAGCTCTTGCTCAAGTCCAGTCAGTTGGCCGCTCAGCTGGCCCGCGGTCGCTTCAATTGATAACAATCAACCAGCGTGCTGGCTTGTGCTGTAATTAGTGTGTGCGTAATTAGTGCGTTGTGGTAGCAATCAATTAGCAACAGAGAAAGGTCAGTTATGTTAATAGGAAACGCAAAAAATATATTGCTATTGTATTTATAAGTGGATGAGTTTATGTTGCATTCTTTTAACGCTTGGTTGGGTGTTTTAATTGTTAATGCAACTTTCATTAGTTGTTAAGTAATCAGGATGTAATTAATTGTTAGTGTAATAATAATTTTATAGAGAATATAAAACAGCTCAACAAAAAAGTAATCATAACTTACAAACTGGTTATTGTATAATGATGAAAATTTTCAAAAATATTCTAGAGTTACTACAGTATATCTAAAAACATGAATAACTTTGATAACTTACCTGTTTCTGAATAATTCGGGTAAAATTATTACGTAAAAAAGAATTCATATTGACTGTCAAGAAAAAAAAATATAACATGCAAACTGATTCTGCTACAATACTAAAAATTTTGAAAAATATTCTAGATTTATTATAGAATATCCAAAAAAAATCAATAACTTTGTTAACTTACCTGTTCACGAATAATACGAGTAAAATTATTATGTTTAAAAAACTCATATTGACTGTTAAGAAAAAAAAATCATAACTCGAAAACTGATGATGCTACAATGCTGAAAATTTACAAAAATAGTCTAGATATATAATAGAATATCCAAAAAAATCAATAACTTTGCTAACTTACCTGTTCATGAATAATTCGAGTAAAATTATTACGCTTAAACAAATCATATTGACTGTCAAGAAAAAAAAATCATAACTTGCAAACTGATAATGGTACAATGCTGGAAATTTTTAAAAATATTCTAGAATTATTATAGAATATCCAAAAAAATCAACAACGTTGTTAACACACTTTTTCATGAATTATTTCGGATAAAATAATTAGGTTTAAAAAACTTATATTGACTGAGAAGAAAAAAATAATCATAACATTCAAACTAAATATGCTACAATATTGAAAATTTTCAAAAATATTATAGATTTACTATAGAATATCCAAAAATATCAACAACTTTGTTAACATACCTGTTGTACAATTTGTACAACTCATATTGACAATCTAGAAAAAAAATCATAACTTTCAAACTGATTTTGCTACAAAGTTGAAAATTTTAAAAAATATTCTAGGTGTATTATAGAATATCTAAAAAAATCAACAACGTTGTTAACACACTTGTTCATGAATTATTTCGGATAAAATAATTATGTTTAAAAAACTTATATTGACTGTCAAGAAAAAAATAATCATAATATTCAAAATAATTATGCTACAATATTGAAAATTTTCAAAAATATTATAGATTTACTATAGAATATCCAAAATCAACAACTTTGTTAAAATACCTGTTCATGAATAATTCGGGCAAAATTTTTATATTTGTACAACTCATATTAACAATCAAGAAAAAAATTTTTTAAACTGATTATGCTACAAAGATGAAAATTTTCAAAAATATTCTAGATTTATTATAGAATATCCAAAAAAATTAACAACGTAGTTAACACACTTGTTCATGAATTATTTCGGATAAAATAATTATGTTTAAATAACTAATATTGACTGCCAAGAAAAAAATAATCATAACATTCACACTAAATATGCTACAATATTGAAATTTTTTTTAAATATTATAGATTTACTATAGAATATCCAAAAATATCAACAACTTTGTTAACATACCTGTTCATGAATAATTCGGGCAAATTTTTTAAATTTGTACAACTCATATTGACAATCTAGAAAAAAAATCATAACCTTCAAACTGATTTTGCTACAAAGCTGCAAATTTTGAAAAATATTCTAGATTTCTTATAGAATATCCAAAAAAATCAACAACGTTGTTAACACACTTGGTCATGAATTATTTCGGATAAAATAATTATGTTTAACAAACTTATATTGACTGTCAAGAAAAAAATAATCATAACATTCAAAATAATTATGCTACAATATTGAAAATTTTCAAAAATATTATGGATTTACTATAGATTATCCAAAAAAATCAACAACTTTGTTAACATACCTGTTCATGAATAATTCGGGCAAAATTTGTATATTTGTACAACTCATATTAACAATCTAGAAAAAAAATCATAACTTTCAAACTAATTTTTCTACAAAGTTGAAAATTTTGAAAAATATTCTATATTTATTATAGAATATCTAAAAAAATCAACAACGTTGTTAACACACTTGTTCATGAATTATTTCGGATAAAATAATTATGTTTAAAAAACTCATATTGACTGTCAAGAAAAAAATAATCATAACATTCAAAATAATTATGCTACAATATTGAAAATTTTCAAAAATACTATAGATTTACTATAGAATATCCAAAAAAATCAACAACTTTGTTAACATACATGTTCATAAATAATTCGGGCAAAATTTTTAAATTTGTACAACTCATATTGACAATCTAGCAAAAAAATCATAACTTTCAAACTGATTTTGCTACAAAGTGGAAAATTTTCAAAAATATTTTAGATTTATTATAGAATATCAAAAAAATCAACAACGTTGTTAACACACTTGTTCATGAATTATTTCGGATAAAATAATTATGTTTAAATAACTCATATTGACTGTCAAGAAAAAAATAATCATAACATTCAAAATAATTATGCTACAATATTGAAAATTTTCAAAAATATTATAGATTTACTATAAAATATCCAAAAAAATCAACAACTTTGTTAACATACCTGTTCATGAATAATTCGGGCAAATTTTTTAAATTTATACAACTCATATTGACAATCTAGAAAAAAAATCATAACTTTTAAACTGATTTTGCTACAAAGCTGAAAATTTTGAAAAATATTCTAGATTTATTATAGAATATTCAAAAAAATCAACAACGCTGTTAACACATTTGTTCATGAATTATTTCGGATAAAATAATTATGTTTAAAAAAACTCATATTGACTGTCAAGAAAAAAATAATCATAACATTCAAAATAATTATGCTACAATATTGAAAATTTTCAAAAATATTATAGATTTACTATAGAATATCCAAAAAAATCAACAACTTTGTGAACATACCTGTTCATGAATAATTCGGGCAACATTTTTAAATTTGTACAACTCATATTGACAATCTAGAAAAAAAATCATAACTTTCAAACTGATTTTGCTACAAAGTTGAAAATTTTAAAAAATATTCTAGATTTATTATAAAATATCTAAAAAAATCAACAACGTTGTTAACACACTTTTTCATGAATTATTTCGGATAAAATAATTATGTTTAAAAAACTTATACTGACTGTCAAGAAAAAAATAATCATAACATTCAAAATAATTATGCTACAATATTGAAAATTTTCAAAAATATTATAGATTTACTATAGAATATTTCAAAAAAATCAACAACTTTGTTAACATACCTGTTCATGAATAATTCGGGCAAAATTTTTAAATTTGTACAACTCATATTGACAATCTAGAAAAAAAATCATAACTTTTAAACTGATTTTGCTACAAAGCTGAAAATTTTGAAAAATATTCTAGATTTATTATAGAATATCCAAAAAAATCAACAATGTTGTTAACACACTTGTTCATGAATTATTTCGGATAAAATAATTATGTTTAAAAAACTCATATTGACTGCCAAGAAAAAAATAATCATAACATTCAAACTAAATATGCTACAATATTGAAAATTTTCAAAACTATTATAGATTTACTATAGAATATCCAAAAAAATCAACAACTTTGTTAACATACCTGTTCATGAATAATTCGGGAAATTTTTTTAAATTTGTACAACTCATATTGACAATCTAGAAAAAAAAATCATAACTTTCAAACTGATTTTGCTACAAAGTTGAAAATTTTAAAAGATATTCTAGATTTATTATAAAATATCTAGAAAAATCAACAACGTTGTTAACACACTTGTTCATGAATTATTTCGGATAAAATAATTATGTTTAAATAACTCATATTGACTGCCAAGAAAAAAATAATCATAACATTAAAACTAAATATGCTACAATATTGAAAATTTTAAAAAATATTATAGATTTACTATAGAATATCCAAAAAAATCAACAACTTTGTTAACATACCTGTTCATGAATAATTCGGGCAAATTTTTTAAATTTATACAACTCATATTGACAATCTAGAAAAAAAATCATAACTTTTAAACTGATTTTGCTACAAAGCTGAAAATTTTGAAAAATATTCTAGATTTATTATAGAATATCCAAAAAAATCAACAATGTTGTTAACACACTTGTTCATGAATTATTTCGGATAAAATAATTATGTTTAAAAAACTCATATTGACTGCCAAGAAAAAAATAATCATAACATTCAAACTAAATATGCTACAATATTGAAAATTTTCAAAACTATTATAGATTTACTATAGAATATCCAAAAAAATCAACAACTTTGTTAACATACCTGTTCATGAATAATTCGGGAAATTTTTTTAAATTTGTACAACTCATATTGACAATCTAGAAAAAAAAATCATAACTTTCAAACTGATTTTGCTACAAAGTTGAAAATTTAAAAAAATGTTCTAGATTTATTATAAAATATCTAGAAAAATCAACAACGTTGTTAACACACTTGTTCATGAATTATTTCGGATAAAATAATTATGTTTAAATAACTCATATTGACTGCCAAGAAAAAAATAATCATAACATTAAAACTAAATATGCTACAATATTGAAAATTTTCAAAAATATTATAGATTTACTATAGAATTATTCAAAAAAATCAACAACTTTGTTAACATACCTGTTCATGAATAATTCGGGCAACATTTTTAAATGTGTACAACTCATATTGACAATCGAGAAAAAAAATCATAACTTTCGAACTGATTATGCCACAAAGCTAAATATTTTTAAAAATATTATAGATTTACAATAAAATATGTAAAAAAATCAACAACTTTGTTAACATACCTGTTCGCGAATAAATTGGGTAAAATATTTATATTGACATATTACTGTCAAGAAAAAAAAATCGTAACGCGCAAACTAATTATCCTGCAATGCCTAAATTTGACTAAAATATTATAAATTTACTACAGAATATGAAAAAAAATCAATAGTGGTGCAAATTGATGCTTTCATCAATAATTAAGGTTAGTTAATTGAAATTGTTTATACATCAAAATTGTGTCTGGGATTATCCGCTCACGGGTAATATTTAAAATGTATATTACTGGTAATTATTTTATATATTCCTTTATATATTGACTATATTTTTGTCAAATTTCAGATATGTACTCTATTTAGATTCGTTGATATGAATTTTTTTGTAAGAGACTGTTCGATTATGGTTGCCCGATATCATAATGGCCGCTCGATAAAATTACATTGGATACAAAAAAAATCGTAACTCGCAAACCGATTATCCGAAAATGCTTACCTTAAATTTAGAATATTCTAAACTTACCACAGAATATGTAAAAAAAATCAATAGTAATGCAACTTTATGCTTTCATGAATAATTAAGGTTAGTTAATGGAAATTGTTTATACATCGATATTGTGTCTGGAATTATTCTCTCACGGGTAATATTTAAAATGTATATTACTGGTAATTATTGTATACATTCCTTTATATTTTGGCTATGCGTTTGTCAAATTTCAGATATGTACGCCATTTAGATGGGTTGTTATGAATTTTTTTGTAAGAGACTATTTTTCCATTATGGCTGCCCAATATTGTAATGGCCGCTCGATAAAATTACATTGGTTATTAAAAAAAATCATGAAGCGTAAAAGGATTATCCTACAATGCATAAATTCGACTAAAACATTCTAAACTAACTACCTAATATGTAAATAAATCAATAGTGGTGCAAATTGATGCTTTCATGAATAATTTCGGTTGGTAAATGTAAATTGTTTATACATCAATTTTATATTTGTAATTATTCGCTAACGAGTACGTTAGCAAAGTTTTTGAGTTCAGCAGTAACTAATAAAATCATATATTTCTCATCAATTAATATTAATACACTCAGAAACAGCTCGAATTGAAAGCACTGATACAAAATAAATTGTGCAATTAATTAATATTGCTAAATACATTTATTATCACTTACAGACAAACATAATCATTTTTTTTTTGCATTTCACACTCCGATGTATTTAGATTAGCCGTTATCAATGTGTCAACAATATTTCCATAAACGCGTGTGTTGATAAATTAGTGACGGGGTTGCACTAATCATGAGTAACGTGCAAAAAAATATTTGGCAGCTTCGTAAACATAACAAAACGTGATCAACTGAAGGTAATAAGTAAAACGTAAAACAATACTAATATGTTTTTTTTATTACTTGGCAAAATTCAATGATTTAAATAAATTTATTACTTTATTTTAGCCTACACCCAAAGGTAAAAGGCAAATTGAGAATATATATATATATATATATATATATATATATATATATATATATATATTTAATATATACATATATATATATATATATATATATATATATATATATATATATATATTTAATATATACATATATATATATATATATATATATATATATATATATATATATATATTACATTATTTTAGTATTTTCGGTTATTTAAAATCGATAAACATAGAAATACATATCCACGAGCTTGTCCCACATTCACTAATAATCATGCTAATTAAAATTGATGAGTGGAAACATACTGGGGATTACAAAACAACTCGCTTAATTAATGAAAAAATATTCATCAATAAAAAAAATCACAGTGGCTCAATTTAAACGCAATGAAAAAGTAATGAAAATAGCTGCGTACAATTCCATCATGACTTGTAAGAGTTAATTACATTTTTTATTATCATAATGATTAATTTATGTTTGTTGTAGATTTTATATATTATCTATATGCCTTTTACCTTTCGGTGTAGGCTTTGTAGATTTTATAACAACTAAAATGTAATTGAATTACAACATTTGTTTTAACTTATTTTACCGCTCTGTTTCTACATTATAGTTGAAGCTATGTATTGCTAACTTCAGTCGTTCATTTTTATATTAGTTAGCTATCTAGCAATATAACTATATTTGTCAGAATCAATACGGTTCTCTAGATATATCATTTATAGCAATTATAGAATTTTTTATAGACTATCAATTTAAACGCTATGTTTCTCAAAAATAACAAAAGCTATCAACTTAAAACATTCATAATGTTATTCCTGATTATATTATCCATTAAATTATGTATCAATAATTATCTGAGTCATAATACTTCTTGAGTTATAGCTCATGGATCAATACAACTTTTTATATGGATTGAACACGAATTTTAGAAATTTGTGGCTATGTTTCTTTAAAATAACAATAGATATCAAATTAAAACATTAGCAATGTTATTCCTGATTGTATTAGCCATTAATTTGTGCATCAATATTTATCTGAGTCATAATAGTTCTTGAGATGTAGCTCCTGAATCAAAGCAACTTTTTTATATGGACTTAACAAACAGTTTAGAAATTTGAGGCTATATTTCTCAAAAATAATAATAGCTATCAACTTAAAACATTAGAAGTGTTATTCCTGATTATATTAGCCATTAATTAATGCATCAATATTTATCTGAGTCATAATAGTACTTGAGATATTGCTCCTGAATCAATACAACTCTTATTATATGGACATAACAAACATTTTAGAAATGTGTGGCTATATTTCTCAAACATAACAAGAGCTATCAACTTAAAACATTAGCAGTGTTATTCCTCATTATATTAACCATTAATTTATACATCAATATTTATCTGAGTCATAATAGTTCTTGAGATATAGCTCCTGAATCAATGCAACTTTTTTTATATGGACTAAACAATCATTTTAGAAATTTGTGGCTATATTTCTCAAAAATAACAATAGCTATCAACTTAAAACATTAACAGTGTTATTCCTGATTATATTAGCCATTAATTTATGCATCAATATTTATCTGAGTCATAATAGTTCTTGAGATATAGCTCCTGAATCAATGCAACTTTTTTTATATGGACTAAACAAACATTTTAGAAATTTGTGGCTATATTTTTTAAAAATAACAAAAGCTATCAAATTAAAACATTCACAATATTATTCCTGATTATATTGACCATCAGCACGTGCATGAATATAGATCTGAATCATAATAGTACATGAGATATAGCTCCTGAATCAATAAACCTTTTTTTATATGGACTTAACAAACATTTTAGAAAGTTGTGGCTATGTTTCACAAAAATAACAATAGCTATCAACTTAAAACATTCGCACTGTTATTCCTGATTATATTGGCCATTAATTTATGCATCAATATTTATCTAAGTCATAATAGTTCTTGAGATATAGCTCCTGAATCAACACAACTTTTTTTATTTGGACTTACAAACATTTTAGAAATGGGTGGCTATATTTCTCAAAAATAACAATAGCTATCAAATTAAAACATTCACAATATTATTCCTGATTATATTGGCCATCAGCACGTGCATGAATATAGATCTGAATCATAATAGTACTTGAGATATAGCTCCTGAATCAGTATAACTTTTTTTTATATAGACTTAACCAACATTTTAGAAATTTGTGGCTATATTTTTCAAAAACAACAAATGCTATAAACTCAGAGCATTCACAATTTTATTTTTGATTATAATGGCCATCAGCTTATGCATCAATATTGATCTGAATCATAATAGTTTTTAAGATATAGCTAAATCAAGACAATGTTTTTGTATGGACTTGAAATAACATTTAAAAAATGTGTGGCTATATTCAAAAATAACAAAAGCTACCAAATTAAAACATTCACAATATTAATCCTGATTATATTGGTTATCAGCATATTCATTAATATAGATCTGAAATATAATAGTTCTTGAGATATAGCTCCTGAATCAATACAACTTTTTTTATATGGACTTAACAAACATTTTAGAAATTTGATGCTATATTTTTCAAAAATAACAACAGCTATCAACTTAAAACATTTACATTATTATTCCTGATTATATTGACCATTATTACATCATATAATTTCTATCGCATTCGCGTGCGTTGTTTAATTATGGCAGTTTTTTAAATAACGAACTGTTAGTTCCGCTGTTGTATTTATGTAAAGATTGATTTAAATTAGCCATAACTGGTTGTACGTGCGTACTGTTGTGTTATGTAAATTCCACGAATTTCCAGGTAGCAATACGAACCTGCTCCTCGCATGTCACATGCTGGCTGGTAAAACCCCGGGCGTGAGTTATGTGCAGAAACCATTATACCTGACCACAATTCTTATTGCAGTTTGCAAATAAATAAAAAAAAAGCTGGGAAACGTTCTTTACACTAGCAAAAACACATATTTTTCTGTTTTATGTAAACAATGTGAAATATATGTTAATGTACTATATTTACATTAAGTGTGAAGTGATTGGTCCTAACAATATTGTAAGCATCTCTTATAAATTAAGAGGAACCATGATTCAAATATTTTTATATAATTAGATCACTAAATGTCCTGAAAGGATAGACATTTTTTAATTTTTTGAGAAATTTATGTTGATATACTATATTTATATTAATTGGGAAGTGAGTAGTCTTAACAATATTGTAAGCATCCCTTATAAATTAAGAGGAAACATGATTCAAATATGTTTATATAATTAGATCACTAAATGTCCTGAAAGGATAGGAATTTTTAATTTTTTTGCGAAATTTATGTTAATATACCATATTCACATTAATTGTGAAGTGATTAATCCTAATAATATTCTAAACATCTCTTACAAATTAAGATGAAACATGATTCAAATATTTTTATATAATTAGATCACTAAACGTCCTGATGGAATTTTTTAATTTTTAGCGAAATTTATGTTAATATACTACATTCACATTAATTGGGAAGTGATTAGTCTTAACAATATTGCAAGCATCCATTATAAATTAAGAGGAAACATGATTCTAATATTTTTATATAATTAAATCACTAAATGTCCTGAAAGGATTGGAATTTTTTTAATTTTTGTGAAATTTATATTAATATACCATATTCACATTAATTGGGAAGTGATTAGTCTTAACAATATTCTAATCATCTCTTATAAATTAAGAGGAAACATGATTCTAATATTTTTATATAATTAAATCACTAAATGTCCTGAAAGGATTGGAATTTTTTTAATTTTTGTGAAATTTATATTAATATACCATATTCACATTAATTGTGAAGTGATTAGTCTTAACAATATTCTAATTTCCTCTTATAAATTAAGAGGAAACATGATTCAAATATTTGTATATAATTAGATCACTAAACGTCCTGAAAGGATAGGATTTTTTTAATTTTTTGCAAAATTTATGTTAATATACTATATTCACATTAATTGAGAAGAGATTATTCTTCACAATATTGTAAGAATCCCTTATAAATTAAGAGGAAACATGATTCAAATATTTTTATATAATTAAATCACTAAATGTTCTGAAAGGATTGGAATTTTTTTAATTTTTGTGAAATTTATATTAAATACCATATTCACATGAAATTGTGAAGTGATTAGTCTTAACAATATTCTAATCATCTCTTATAAATTAAGAGGAAACATGATTCAAATATTTTTATATAATTAGATCACTAAATATCCTAAAAGGATAGGAGTTTTTAAATTTTTTGCAAAATTTATGTTAATATACTATATTCACATTAATTGGGAAGTGAGTAGTCTTAACAATATTGTAAGCATGCCTTATAAATTAAGAAGAAACATGATTCAAATATTTTTATATAATTAAATCACTAAATGTCCTGAAAAGATTGGAATTTTTTTAATTTTTGTGAAATTTATATTAATATACCATATTCACATGAAATTGTGAAGTGATTAGTCTTAACAATATTCTAATCATCTCTTATAAATTAAGCGGAAACATGATTCAAATATTTTTATATAATTAGATCACTAAATATCCTAAAAGGATAGGAGTTTTTAATTTTTTTGCGAAATTTATGTTAATATACTATATTCACATTAATTGGGAAGTGAGTAGTCTTAACAATATTGTAAGCATGCCTTATAAATTAAGAAGAAACATGATTCAAATATTTTTATATAATTAAATCACTAAATGTCCTGAAAAGATTGGAATTTTTTTAATTTTTGTGAAATTTATATTAATATACCATATTCACATTAATTCTGAAGTGATCAATCCTAACAATATTCTAAGCATCTCTTATAAATTAAGAGAAAACTGATTCGAATATTTATATATAAATAGATCACTAAATGTCCTGAAAGGATAGGATTTTTAATTTTTTTGCGAAATTTATATTAATATACTATATTCACATTAATTTGGAAGTGATTAGTCTTAACTATATTGTAAGTATCCCTTATAAATTAAGAAGAAACATGATTCAAATATTTTTATATAATTAAATCACTAAATTTCCTGAAAGGATTGGAATGTTTTAAATTTTTGTGAAATTTATATTAATATACCATATTCACATTAATTGTGAAGTGATTAGTCTTAACAATATTCTAAGCATCCCTTATAAATTAAGAGGAAACATGATTCAAATATTTTTATATAAATAGATCACTAAATGTCCTGAAAGGTTAGGATTTTTTTAATTTTATGCAAAATTTATGTTAATATACCCTATTCACATTAATTGTGAAGTGATTAGTCTTAACAATATTGTAAGCTTCCCTTATAAATTAAGAGGAAACATGATTCAAATATTTTTATATAATTAGATCACTAAATGTCCTGAAAGGATAGGAATTTTTATTTTTTTTGCGAAATTTATGTTAATATACTATATTCACATTAATTGTGAAGTGATTAGTCTTAACAATATTGTAAGCATCCCTTATAAATTAAGATGAAACATGATTGAAATATTTTTATATAATTAGATCACTAAACGTCCTGAAAGGATAGGAATTTTTTAATTTTTAGCGAAATTTATGTTAATATACTATATTCACATTAATTGGGAAGTGATTAGTCTTAACAATATTCTAAGCATCTCTTATAAATTAAGAGGAAACATGATTCAAATATTTTTATATAATTAGATCACTAAATGTCCTGAAAGGATAGGAATTTTTTAATTTTTTGCGAAATTTATGTTAATATACTATATTCACATTAATTGGGAAGTGATTAGTCATTACAATATTGTGAGCATCCCTTATAAATTAAGAGGAAACCTGATATTTTCACTCCTTCAAATATGTTTAGGTTTATTGAGTTTTTCTGGGGTTAATTAAGATTTGGGGTTTATTGAGGTTTGGGGTTAATTGGGGGGTTTTCTGGTGTTATTTTAAGATTACACCTTTCTTAATAAGAATTTTCCCACGGTCACGATTTAGTTCCCACGCCAAAGTATCCCCATACCTACTCTTATGAATTACTAGGAGACGTGATATCGGAATTTCTTTGGTAGTAAATATATGAGCATCTGTAAAATTTTAAGAATAAAACATGTTACAAATGTATTGTACTCAAAAACAACATAAGTTTCTAAAAACTCATTATTTAAAGTAACTTACACTACATTCAGATAAACAATAAATTTACATCTCTCACAATTGTATCACTAAGCAAATCAATAACAAAACAACAGTATAAATATAAAGAGCTCGTAATAGTTGTTGATTACAATGTGTTTTTTTTTTCTAGTAGTGATTTCTGCTGGCGTTTGTATTTACATTTTAAGGTCAATCGTTCATTTGTGTCGACTTATCGACGTTCACGCACTCGACAGCGCGTCACGTGCGTACATACAAAAATCGTTTTATCTCGTCGTCCCCAAAAGGATAGCCTCGCGAGTGTAATGCCTCCTCATTCATTCGTTTTTGCAGGCAGGTCCTCCGCGCACGTGAAGGATCTCGCGGCCGCAGGGTTCAAATTACACGGATGATAGTGGTATCTCGAATCGGGTCACACGCGGCACGTATGCCAGTGCGCACACCGGCCGCCCGATTTTTGAGCGTTGCTGGGCGATGAGGATGGCCACCGAAAAGGAGAAACTGGCTGAGAGTATGGGATTTGATTTGGGGTAAGTTAAAATTATTTTACCTACAAAAAACAATCTTTAAATATATTTAAAACAGGAATAAATATACAAAATTAATCCAACTTTCATACAAAAAGAATGAAAATATTTTATTCTCATCAAAAACTTTCAAAAATAAGCTTGAGGAGTGTCATAGTTAGATTTATCTATGAAAACAAACGTTACATATATTTAAAACAAGAATAAACATACAAAACTATCTTCATACCAGAGTCATGAAAATATTTTATTGTTTTCAAAAATTAGCCTAACAGTTCAGAGTTAGATTTACTTATTAAAATAAATCCATCTTCATACCAGAGTCATGAAAATATTTTATTCTTTTCAAAATCTTCAAAAATTAGCCTAATAAGTTAGATTTACCTATTTAAAAAAATCTTTACATACATGTAAAACAGGAATATACATACAAAACAGATTCACCTTCATAGAAAATAGAAGAAAATATTTTATTATTTTCAGAAATTAAAAAAAAATAGCTTGAGGGGATGTTAGAGTTAGATTTACCTATTAAAACAATGTTTACGTTCATTTAAAACAGGAATAAACAAACAAACTTTAACCACCTTTATACAAAATGGATGAAAATATTTTACTCTTTCCAAAAACTTCAATAAACCAAGCTTGATGAGAGTTAGATTTTCTTATTAAAACAACCTCTACATTCATTTAAAACTGGAGTAAACATACACAACGAATCCACCTTGATACAAAAGGAGTGAACGTATTTTATTCTTACCCAACCCAGTAGCCCAGTGCCATACTGAGCTCTGGGGAGTGAAGATTTAATTGCCAACGTGGGCGAATTATTGAAGAATCACCTTTCGCAGATTTTTTAATTTAGATTTTCTGTGAATAATAATAATAAAAAGGTAGTAAATCCTGATAAAGCTCTAAACCAAAGAGCGAAATATCGATTTTAAAAAGAAGGAGTTTCCTTTGGGCCCTTACGCCGCGTTACCAATAGTTTCCTCCTAGTTTTTCGACGAAAACTACCCTCTAACCTCTAACTAAAATAATCATGTTAGTTATTTAGCATACATGCTACAGAAAGTATCATTACAGCTTATTAACGCTTACTAAAAATTGCTATAGAAGCTTTGTAGGCGACAAAGCTTTTCGGTTTATAGCCTTAACAAAATTCAATAAAAACAAGACGAGTATCAGATGTAGTAATATTAGATAGTTCAACAACCGACACTCTTCAACCTTGGTTTAACCATTAAAAAAACCTACAAGTCTCTATCTGTCTCCATTTCAAAAAAAAAACTTCTATCTGTATAGAGCTTTCAGCCGTCAGGCTTTCCGCCGGAGTTCCATGTTTTAACAACGTAGTGATAAAACTGCTGCATTTGTACGAATTTGTGTCAGTTACATGTTTTAGTAAAAAAAAATTTAATACAATAACTCTTATCTTAAGTTGGATATCAGCATTTCTATTATTCAGTTGAACTACTGATAAGATGGTAATTGAAAATTTTGTTATCAACTACATTATAATTAATATAAATATCCGAGTTAACTTAGATTGTTGACTATGAGATATTCGTGCATTAAACCTAGTTACAATGTTGCAATGATATGAAATCTGGAAGATACTAATAATTTAATCTATTAAGATCTTAATATCAAAAAATACTGTTGCATATTTTCATTATTAGAGGTGTCATTCGGGATACACAGGTGGGGAGTTACTGGTAACAGTCTATTGCAGTTTAAAGACACATATCTTTAAAATTATAAGAGATATCTTTTATTATCTTTCATATTATATTAGCTATAACTGGTTTATTATTATATTATATCTAATAATAACTGAGGACACATTAGTATCTCCAGGAGACAATTTTTAAGAAGCCTGTAATAAATATAGCAGTACATTGTTGTATACACACATATCTTCGAGCGTATTAAAGATATCTTTCAAAATCTTTCATATTTTATTACCTACAACTATTTAGTTATGATAGTAAGTCAAATAAGATCTGAGGATACACTAGTGTATCCAGGAGACACATTTTAAGAAGTCTGTAATAAATATAGCGGTGCATTGTAATATAAATACACATATCTTCGAGTATACTAAAGATATCTTTCAAAATCGTTCATATTTTATTACCTACAACTGTTTTGTTATGATAGTAGATCCAATATGAACTAAGGACATACTAGTGTATACAGAAGACACATTATAAGAAGTCTGTAATAAATATAGCAGTACATTGCAATATAAGCACACATATCTTTGAGTATATTAAGGATATCTTTCAAAATTCATAATATTGTATTACTAACAACTATTTTGTTATGATAGTATGTACAATATGAACTGAGGACACACTAGTGTACACAGGAGACAATTTTTAAAATGTCATTAATACATATAGAACTACATTGTAATATAAATATACATATCTTCGAGTATATTAAAGATATCTTTCAAAATCTTTTATATTTTGTTACCTACAACTATTTTGTTATGATATTATGTCCAATATGAACTGAAGATACACTAGTGTACACACAAGACACATTATAAGTGTCTGATAAATAAAGCACTACAATATAATATAAACACACATATCTTCGAGTATATTAAAGATATCTTTCAAATTACTTCATATTTTATTATCTACAACTATTTTTAGATGAGAGTACGTCGAATATGAACTAAGGATACACTAGTGTATCCAGCAGATAATTTTTAGGAACACTATAATAAATATATGAGTACAATGTAATATAAACACACATATCTTCGAGTGTATTAAAGATATCTTTTAAAATCCTTCATATTTTATTATCTACAACTATTTTGTTTTGATAGTATGTCGAATATGAAGTGAGGACATACTAGTGTATCCAGGAAACAATTTTTAAGAAGTCAGTAATAAATATAGGAGTAAATTGTAATATAAACACATATATCTTTGAGTGTGTTAAAGATATCATCCAAAATCCTTCATATTGTATTACCTATAACTATTTTGTGATGATTGTACGTCCAATATGAACTGAGGACACCCTACTGTATCCACGAGACATTTTTTAAAAAGTCGATATTAAACATACTAGTTCATTGTAATATAAAAACACATATCTTCGAGTATATTAAAGATATGTTTCAAAATCATTCATATTGTATTACCAACAACTATTTTGTTATTATTGTACGCGCAATATGAACTGAGGACACACTAGAGTATCCATGAGACATTTTTTAGAAGTCCGTAATAAATATAGTAGTACATAGTAATAAAAACACAAATATCTTGGAGTGTATTAAAGATATTTTTTAAAATCGTTCATATTGTATTACCTACAACTATTTTGTTATCATATTACGTCCAATATGAACTGAGGATACACTAGTGTACACAGGAGACATTTTTTTAAAAGTCAGTAATCAATATAGGAGTACTAGAGTAATATAAACACAAATATCTTCGAGTGTATTAAAGATATTTTTCAAAATCCTTAATATTGTATTACTTACAACTGTTTTAATATGATATCAACTCTAATATTAACTGAGGACACAGTAGTATATAGGAGATACTTTTTAAAAAGTCTGTAATAAATAAATCGCAGTGCATTGTAATTTAAACACACATATCTTTGAACGTATTAAAGATATCTTTCGGACTTACTACATATTATGTTACCTACAACTGTTTTCTTGTGATATTACCTCTAATATTAGCTGAGTATACGCTAGTATATCCAGGAAACACTTTTTAAGAAGTCTGTAATCAATATATAACAGTATATTGTAGTTTAACACTTATATCTTTAAAAGTATTAAAGATATCTTTGAAAATTATTAATATTATATTACCTACAATTGTTTTATTATGATATTATATCTAATAATAACTGAGGATATATTACTAACTCTAAAAGACACATTTTAAGAAGCCTGTAATAAGTAAATTACTCTACATTGTAGTTGAATCACATATATCTTTAAAAGTTTCAAAGATATCTTTAAAAATCTTTCAACTTGTATTACCTACAACTGTTTTGTTATGATATTATGTCTAATATTAACTGAGGATATAGCAGTATATCCAGTAGATACTCTTTAAGAAGTCTGTTATAAATAAATAGCAGTACATTGTAATTTAAACACACATATCTTTGAAAGTATTAAAGATATCTTTCGGACTCATTCATATTATGTTACCTACAACTGTTTTCTTGTGATATTACCTCTAATATTAGCTGAGTATATGCTAATATATCCAGGAAACACTTTTTAAGAAGTCTGTAATAAATAAATAACAGTACATTGTAGTTTAAACATTTATATCTTTAAAAGTAATAAAGATATCTTTGAAAATCATATTATATTACCTACAATAGTTTTATTATGATATTATGTCTAATAATAACTGAGGATACATTAGTATCTCCAGAAGACACATTTTAACAAGCCTCTAATTACTAAATTACTGTACGTTGTAGTTTAATCACACATATCTTTAAAAGTTTCAAAAATATCTTTCAAAATCTTTCAACTGGTATTACCTACAACTGTTTTGTTACGATATTATGTCTAATATTAACTGAGGACACACTAATATATCCAGGAGACACTTTTTAAGAAGACTGTAATAGATACTTCGCAGTGCATTGTAATTTAAACACACATATCTTTGAGACGAAGTAATAAAGATATCTTTCAAAATCGTTCATATTTTATTACCTACAACTGTTTTGTTATGATAGTAGATCCAATATGAACTAAGGACATACTAGTGTATACAGAAGACACATTATAAGAAGTCTGTAATAAATATAGCAGTACATTGCAATATAAGCACACATATCTTTGAGTATATTAAGGATATCTTTCAAAATTCATAATATTGTATTACTAACAACTATTTTGTTATGATAGTATGTACAATATGAACTGAGGACACACTAGTGTACACAGGAGACAATTTTTAAAATGTCATTAATACATATAGAACTACATTGTAATATAAATATACATATCTTCGAGTATATTAAAGATATCTTTCAAAATCTTTTATATTTTGTTACCTACAACTATTTTGTTATGATATTATGTCCAATATGAACTGAAGATACACTAGTGTACACACAAGACACATTATAAGTGTCTGATAAATAAAGCACTACAATATAATATAAACACACATATCTTCGAGTATATTAAAGATATCTTTCAAATTACTTCATATTTTATTATCTACAACTATTTTTAGATGAGAGTACGTCGAATATGAACTAAGGATACACTAGTGTATCCAGCAGATAATTTTTAGGAACACTATAATAAATATATGAGTACAATGTAATATAAACACACATATCTTCGAGTGTATTAAAGATATCTTTTAAAATCCTTCATATTTTATTATCTACAACTATTTTGTTTTGATAGTATGTCGAATATGAAGTGAGGACATACTAGTGTATCCAGGAAACAATTTTTAAGAAGTCAGTAATAAATATAGGAGTAAATTGTAATATAAACACATATATCTTTGAGTGTGTTAAAGATATCATCCAAAATCCTTCATATTGTATTACCTATAACTATTTTGTGATGATTGTACGTCCAATATGAACTGAGGACACCCTACTGTATCCACGAGACATTTTTTAAAAAGTCGATATTAAACATACTAGTTCATTGTAATATAAAAACACATATCTTCGAGTATATTAAAGATATGTTTCAAAATCATTCATATTGTATTACCAACAACTATTTTGTTATTATTGTACGCGCAATATGAACTGAGGACACACTAGAGTATCCATGAGACATTTTTTAGAAGTCCGTAATAAATATAGTAGTACATAGTAATAAAAACACAAATATCTTGGAGTGTATTAAAGATATTTTTTAAAATCGTTCATATTGTATTACCTACAACTATTTTGTTATCATATTACGTCCAATATGAACTGAGGATACACTAGTGTACACAGGAGACATTTTTTTAAAAGTCAGTAATCAATATAGGAGTACTAGAGTAATATAAACACAAATATCTTCGAGTGTATTAAAGATATTTTTCAAAATCCTTAATATTGTATTACTTACAACTGTTTTAATATGATATCAACTCTAATATTAACTGAGGACACAGTAGTATATAGGAGATACTTTTTAAAAAGTCTGTAATAAATAAATCGCAGTGCATTGTAATTTAAACACACATATCTTTGAACGTATTAAAGATATCTTTCGGACTTACTACATATTATGTTACCTACAACTGTTTTCTTGTGATATTACCTCTAATATTAGCTGAGTATACGCTAGTATATCCAGGAAACACTTTTTAAGAAGTCTGTAATCAATATATAACAGTATATTGTAGTTTAACACTTATATCTTTAAAAGTATTAAAGATATCTTTGAAAATTATTAATATTATATTACCTACAATTGTTTTATTATGATATTATATCTAATAATAACTGAGGATATATTACTAACTCTAAAAGACACATTTTAAGAAGCCTGTAATAAGTAAATTACTCTACATTGTAGTTGAATCACATATATCTTTAAAAGTTTCAAAGATATCTTTAAAAATCTTTCAACTTGTATTACCTACAACTGTTTTGTTATGATATTATGTCTAATATTAACTGAGGATATAGCAGTATATCCAGTAGATACTCTTTAAGAAGTCTGTTATAAATAAATAGCAGTACATTGTAATTTAAACACACATATCTTTGAAAGTATTAAAGATATCTTTCGGACTCATTCATATTATGTTACCTACAACTGTTTTCTTGTGATATTACCTCTAATATTAGCTGAGTATATGCTAATATATCCAGGAAACACTTTTTAAGAAGTCTGTAATAAATAAATAACAGTACATTGTAGTTTAAACATTTATATCTTTAAAAGTAATAAAGATATCTTTGAAAATCATATTATATTACCTACAATAGTTTTATTATGATATTATGTCTAATAATAACTGAGGATACATTAGTATCTCCAGAAGACACATTTTAACAAGCCTCTAATTACTAAATTACTGTACGTTGTAGTTTAATCACACATATCTTTAAAAGTTTCAAAAATATCTTTCAAAATCTTTCAACTGGTATTACCTACAACTGTTTTGTTACGATATTATGTCTAATATTAACTGAGGACACACTAATATATCCAGGAGACACTTTTTAAGAAGACTGTAATAGATACTTCGCAGTGCATTGTAATTTAAACACACATATCTTTGAGACGAAGTAATAAAGATATCTTTCAAAATCGTTCATATTGTATTACCTACAACTGTTTTCCTGACAGAAGAAATTTAAAATTGTATATATAATACTACACGTTGTAGTATCACAGCAATGAAAGAGGTTTGCCTTTGCAATATATATTTTGACTAAATGTTTTTTCATCCAAAGTACTTATATTGAGTAATAAAATGTTCAATTTTCATTTAATTCCGAGAATACCTACAAGAGTTATAGTAATATTTATAGCAGGACCTACTTAAATTCATAAGGTTTCTTACTTTGGATGCTTTATAACTACTTTAATTGTTACTTAAATAACTTCTAGTAGTTTTCCATCCAAAGTACTTATATTGCGTAACAAAATATGCAATTTTCATATATTTCTGACATTAGCTACCATAGTTATAGTCATATTTGTAGCAGCAACTACTCAATTTAACATGGTTTCTCACATAAGATGCTTTATAGATACTATAATTGTCACCCTATGAACTTCTATTGTTTTTCCATCCAAAGTACTTATATTGAGTAATAAAATCTTCAATTTTCATTTAATTCCGAGAATACCTACAAGAGTTATAGTAATATTTATAGCAGGACCTACTTAAATTCATAAGGTTTCTTACTTTGGATGCTTTATGGCTACTTTAATTGTTACTTAAATAACTTCTAGTAGTTTTCCATCCAAAGTACTTATATTGCGTAACAAAATATGCAATTTTTATATATTTCTAACATTAACTACCATAGTTATAGTCATATTTGTAGCAGCAACTACTCAATTTAACATGGTTTCTCACATAAGATGCTTTATAGATACTATAATTGTCACCCTATGAACTTCTATTGTTTTTCGATCCAAAGTACTTATATTGAGTAATAAAATATTCAATTTTCATTTAATTCCGAGAATACCTACAGGAGTTATAGTAATATTTATAGCAGGACCTACTTAAATTCATAAATGTTCTTACTTTGGATGCTTTATAGCTACTTTAATTGTTACTCAAATAACTTCTAGTAGTTTTCCATCTAAAGTACGTACATTGCGTAACAAAATATGCAATTTTCATATATTTCTGACATTAGCTACCATAGTTATAGTCATATTTGTAGCAGCAACTACTCAATTTAACATGGTTTCTCACATAAGATGCTTTATAGGTACTATAACTGTCACCCTATGAACTTCTATTGTTTTTCCATCCAAAGTACTTATATTGAGTAATAAAATGTTCAATTTTCATTAAATTCCGAGAATACCTACAAGAGTTATAGTAATATTTATAGCAGGACCTACTTAAATTCATAAGGTTTCTTACTTTGGATACTTTATAGCTACTTTAATTTTTACTCAAACAACTTCTAGTAGTTTTCCATCTAAAGTACTTGCATTGCGTAACATAATATGCAATTTTCATATATTTCTGACATTAGCACCATACTTATATGCATATTTATTTATTTATTTATTTATTTATTAACGCTATTATTAGCATTTACAACGTACATGTATATATACAAATCAGATTATGCATTGTAATGCCTTAATTGACTCTTAAAAGACACAAGGGATATCCCTGTCATGTCCACGGTGTTAGAAATTTCATTGACGTGTTGTGGAATGCGACCGAAGGCGCTATGCTGGCCGTAATTGGTTCTATAGTAAGGGATGTGTAGAAACTCTGAGTTTCTTAATTCTCTAGAAGGTACGCGAATACTTATTAAGTTTAACAAACACCCTGAATTCACCATACCGTTTAAAACTTTGAAAACAAGTGTACATGACAGGGCCTTCCTTCTATCTTCTAAAGGTTTTAGTAGCAGCAACTACTCAATTTAACATGGTTTCTTACATAAGATGCTTTATAGGTACTATTAGTGTCACCCTATGAACTTCTATTGTTTTTCCACCAAAAGTACTTATATTGAGCAATAAAATATTCAATTTTCATTTAATTCCGAGAATACCTACAAGAGTTATAGTAATATTTATAGCAGGACCTACTTAAATTCATAAGGTTTCTTACTTTGGATACTTTATAGCTACTTTAATTTTTACTCAAACAACTTCTAGTAGTTTTCCATCTAAAGTACTTGCATTGCGTAACATAATATGCAATTTTCATATATTTCTGACATTAGCACCATACTTATATGCATATTTGTAGCAGCAACTACTCAATTTAACATGGTTTCTCACATAAGATGCTTTATAGGTACTATAATTGTCATCCTATGAACTTCTATTGTTTTTCCATCCAAAGTACTTATATAGAGTAATAAAATATTCAAGTTTCATTTAATTCCGAGAATACCTACAAGAGTTATAGTAATATTTATAGCAGGACCTACTTAAATTCATAAGGTTTCTTACTTTGGATGCTTTATAGCTACTTTAATTGTTACTCAAATAACTTCTAGTAGTTTTCCATCCAAAGTACTTATATTGTATAACAAAATATGCAATTTTTATATATTTCTGAAATTAACTACCATAGTTATAGTCATATTTGTAGCAGCAACTACTCAATTTAACATGGTTTCTCACATAAGATGCTTTATAGGTACTACAATTGTCACCCTATGAACTTCTATTGTTTTTCCATCCAAAGTACTTATATTCACTAATAAAATATTCAATTTTCATTTTATTCTGAGAATACCTACAAGAGTTATAGTAATATTTATAGTAGGACCTACTTATATGCATAAGGTTTCTTACTTT
Organism: Lordithon lunulatus; assembly: GCA_963942505.1. NCBI lineage: Eukaryota > Metazoa > Arthropoda > Insecta > Coleoptera > Staphylinidae > Lordithon > Lordithon lunulatus. The sequence continues at coordinate 35,494,116 of OZ012675.1, forward strand.
GGATGCTTTATAGCTACTTTAATTGTTACTCAAACAACTTCTAGTAGTTTTCCATCCAAAGTACTTATATTGCGTAATAAAATATGCAATTTTCATATATTTCTGACTCTAGCTACCATAGTTATAGTCATATTTGTAGCAGCAACTACTTAAGTTAATAATGATTCTCATTTTAGATGCTTTATAGGTACTTTAATTGTCACCCTATGAACTTCTATAGTTTTTCCATTCAAAGTACTTATATTGAGTAATAAAATATTCAATGCTTATTTAATTCCGAGAATATCTACAAAAGTTATAGTCATATTTATAGCAGGGCCTACTTAAATTCATAAGGTTTCTTACATTAGATGCTTTATAGCTACTTTAATTATCACTCAAAGAACTTCTAGTAGTATGCCATCTGAAGTACTTATATTGTGTAATAAAATTTGCAATTTACATATAATTCTGACATTAGCTACCACAGTTATTGTCATATTTGTAGCAGCAACTACTTAATTTAATAAGGTTTCTCACTTTAGATGCTTGTTAGGTGCTTTAATTGTCACCCTATGAACTTTCATTGTTTTTCCATCCAAAGTACTTATATTGAGTAATATAATAATTAATTCTATCAATAGCTACCACAGTTATAGTTATATTTCTAGCAGTATATTTAAGTTGAGTCAATGATTACGCGAACAAAGATTTTAAGGATAAATAAAACGTTTTTTTACTTTATTTCATTTCAGTTACACTTTGCAACTAGTTTCGGCAAAGCTCTAGCCATTTTCGAGCTCCTCCGTCATCGGATCATCATTAAAATGAATGATCACAAAGTAGACGCTTTAACAATCCACTATTTGAAAGTGTTTGAGCTTTATTTTGAAACCTAGTTCGGTTAGCTTGGCTTATAAATGATATACGTTTCCTGTGACAAATACTTTCCCAAAAAAAAACTATGTCAATAATGTGTTTAGAGGAACAAATCAAGAAAACCCGTTTCCAAATTCCAACAACACCGTTAATGCAGACACCGATTTGCAAACCAATTAAACCGACCAATTACTGAACTGATAACACTTTTCCACTGGGATGACTAATCACCGATCCGGAGTTATCAAAGCCTCGTGAGTGATAACAGCCACCGAAATAACAAAAAAAAAATACAGCACTCTGCATGGAGAGAACTCTTCCCTCACTTGCACTCCAAACGCTCGGCAGCGTGTGATCCCTTTCCGTCTCGATTTATCAAATGTTGTTTGTGTTGTTATTTGCGCTCGGGCCGATAATGCACCGATAGCAATCACATGCTCGACGACGACGTGGTTGGTCTGTCTGCCGTAGTAAACTTTCTTTCCGTTTTATCGCCGCCGAAGAAGGCTATTTAAGAACGCGCAGCTGGGCGTTCGGGTTTTTATGTTGTTGGTGCAGTTATAGACAACATCATTAGTGGGTTGACATTAGTGCGGTGTTGTGTATGTGGTTTGCATTTCGAATTTTTGAGGACATGTCTGGGAAATCGGAGGAGGAGCAGCCTCTTCTGGATAGGCTCACTATTAATAACAGTGGGTTTTATAAAGGGTATTATACTTGGTTTTTCTATAGTAAATACTACAAAAACTGTAAAATAACTCCAATATACATTTAATAGTCAGTTTTTCTCTCTCCTGTCAACTTCAAATAACATTTTAGATGTGTGGTCTTGCTGTTTGGGTGACAAAATATAGAACAAAAATTTGAAGCCAAGTATAAAATTCAATTTTATCTATTATATAAATACAATTTTACCTAATACGTTTTTTTTTATAAAATAAAATTGTTTTATAAAAAACACGTATTAGGTAAAATTGTACTTATATAATAGATAAAATTGAATTTTATAAGAATCAGTAGTTTAGAATACCCAATTATGAGCTGTTACAACCTTTTCCTAATTAATTCCATGAATTAAATTTTTTGGAAATTTCTGACTTAAAGAAATATCGTAACTTGTACATTTATAAATGATATAACAATAAATTAAGAGAGTAACTTGTTTAAAATGACTAATTCTGAGCATCTAATTAATTAATTTGGGTATAATAGGCTTTAAAATATTATTATGCCTGATGTATGTCTTGTACCCGTGTTGGGGTCGAGAACATGACACATTTCTAACTGTAGACGTTTCAAATCACATAAAAACTTTTGTGATGCACATATTAAATTTTTTTTTTGAAATCTGAATTTTCATAATATAACATAGTTACCTCAAATATATTTTTCTATAAAAATACCGGTTTGCCTGCTTGATTTTAATTGATGTTTTGCAAATTGTAGGCCAAACTGAAAGTGCAACCTGCTGCACGCGAGTGTTACGTCATATAGTGTAGTGAATAATTATAAAGTGAGAGGTGTGATTTGTATTCGGCGCGGCTTATACTATGGAATTTCTATCGTAAAAAATGTTTGAGCGATGTCGAATACATTAATCTCTTATGGCATTAATATGTTCATCGTATTTAGCATGGTAACTTCCTCATTATGATGGCTATAAAAAATAGTTTTACATAAACTTTCACCGTAAATAATAGACCTTTATATTTCAAATTATATAGTTCTTAAATTCTCAAAAATAACACCGTAATACACAGTTTTTTTGAAAAAAAAATATAACGGTTCGCACTAATAACTCCTCTAAAACGTCTGAGACATTAATTATCTAACTTTTTGTTTGTTTAATTAGTACAATTAAACAAACAAAAAGTTAAATAAATTGCATATAAAACTACTCTAAAACGTCTGAGACATTAATTATCTAACTTTTTGTTGTTTTAATTAGCACAATTAAATAAACAAAAAGTTAGATACATATTTTTTGCATATAAAAAAACTCCTCTAAAACGTCTGAGAATTAATTATCTAACTCTTTGTTTGTTTAATTAGCACAATTAAACAAACAAAAAGCTAGATAAATATTTTTTTTGCACATAAAACTCATCTAAAACGTCTGAGACATTAATAATCTAACATTTTGTTTATTTAATTAGCACAATTAAACAAACAAAAGGTTAGATAAATACTTTTTTTGCATATAAAACTCCTCTAAAACGTCTCAGACATTAATTATCTAACTTTTAGTTTGTATAATTAGCACAATTAAACAAACAAAAAGTTAGATGCTTATTTTAGTTGCATATAAAACATTTATCATTCATTCATGCATGACCTGCAATCAATAAATTATTCTTTTTTTAACCCAATCTTGCTCATGTGACGGATCACACGATTGTGGTAAGAAAAAAGTGTTTGTCATACAGCATTATTATTTTTAATTGAGTTGTAATATTGTTCAGTGCATTGGCTCCTGGGAGTCGTTTACAGTAATCGCTGCTTACAACTACATACTATTATCAGCCATTGATTCTCTCTCACGCGCTGCTCAAAGAACAATCAGTGCGTTATCATAAGTAGTTTAGATAATTTCACGTAATTTATGTGTCAGTTCACGTTTTTTGTTAAATATAATTCATCGTTAATCAAGTCGACTAAGACAAATAGAAGGTGGAACTCATAAATAAAGACTGAATGAGACTGGAAAGAACATAAAAATAAAAGCTATATTTACATTTGTTGAGTTTAACATACCAAAAAGTATAAAAACTGTTGAGTTACGTATTTAATACTTAATTGTTAATTAGAATGACTATTTATGATTGCACTCAAGAATATTACATAGAATTTTGATTGATTTCAAGAGAGTTATTGAAGTTCTTGTCATCCAGCATACGCTATATTTACAAATGTTGAGTTTAACATACCAAAAAGTATAAAAAGAGTTGAGTTACGTATTTAAAACTTAATCATTAATTAGTATGACGATTTATGATAGCACTCAAAAATATTAGATAGAATTTTGATTAATTTCAAGAGAGTTATTGAAGTTTTTGTCATGCAGCATACGCTATATTTACAATTGTTGAGTTTAACATACCAAAAAGTATAAAAACAGTTGAGTTATGTATTTCAAGCTTAATTAATAATTAGTATAACTATTTATGATTGCACCCAAGAATATTATATAGACTTTTGATTTATTTCTAGAGAGTTATTTAAGTTTTTGTCATCCAACATAAGCTATATTTACAATTGGTGAGTTTAACTCACCAAAAACTATAAAAACAGTTGAGTTACGTATTTCAAACTTAATTATTAATTAGTATGACTATTTATGATTGCACTCAAGAATATAATATAGAATTTTGATTGATTTCAAGACAGTTATTGAAGATTTTATCATCCAGCATACGCTATATTTACAATTGTTGAGTTTAAATACCAACAAGTATAGAAACAGTTGAGTTACGTATTTCAAACTTAATTGTTAATTAGTATGACTATTTATGATTTCACTAAAGAATATTAAATAGAATTTTGATTAATTTCAAAAGAGTTATTGAAGTTTTTGTCATCCAGCATACGCTATATTTACAATGGTTGAGTTTAACATACCAAAAAGTATAAAACCAGTTGAGTTACGTATTTCAAATTTAATTATTAATTAGTATGACTATTTATGATTGCATTCAAGAATATTATATAGAATTTTGATTAATTTCAAGAGAGTTATTGAAGTCTTCTTCATGCAGCATACGCTATATTTACAATTATTGAGTTTAACATACCAAAAAGTATAAAAACAGTTGAGTTACGTATTTCAAACTTAATTGTCAATTAGTATGACTATTTATGATTGCACTCAAGAATATTATATAGAATTTTAATTAATTTCAAGAGAGTTATTGAAGTTTTTGTCATCCAGCATACGCTATATTTACAATTGTTGAGTTTATCATACCAAAAAGTATAAAAACAGTTGAGTTACGTATTTCAATCTTAATTATTAATTAGTATGACTATTTGTGATTGCACTCAAGAATACTAGATAGAATTTTGATTAATTTCTAGAGAGTTATTGAAGTTTTTGTCATCCAGCATACGCTATATTTACAATTATTGAGTTTAACATACCAAAAAGTATAAAAACAGTTGATTTACGTATTTCAAACTTAATTATTAATTAGTATGACTATTTATGATTGCATTCAAGAATATTAGATAGAATTTTGATTATTTTCAAGAGAGTTATTGAAGTTTTTGTTATCCAGCATACGCCACATTTACAATTGTTGAGTTTAGCATACCAAAAAGTATAAAAACAGTTAAGTTACGTATTTCAAACTTAATTGGCTATTAGTATGATTATTTATGATAGCACTCAAGAATATTACATAGAATTTTGATTAATTTCAAGAGAGTTATTAAAGCTTTTGTCATCCAGTACTCACTATATTTACTATTGTTGAGTTTAACATTCCAAAAAGTATAAAAACAGTTGAGTTACGTATTTCAAACTTAAATGTCAATTAGTATGACTATTTATGATTGCACTCAAGCATATTACATAGAATTTTGATTGATTTGAGAGTTATTGAAGTTTTTGTCATCCAGCATACGCTCCATTTACAATGGTTGAGTTTAACATACCAAAAAGAATAAAAACTGTTGAGTTACGTATTTCAAACTTAATTAATAATTAGTATGATTATTTATGATTACACTCAAGAATATTATATAGAATTTTGAATAATTTCAAGAGAGTTATTGAAGTTTTTGTCATCCAGCATACGCTATTTTTACAATTGTTGAGTTTAACATACCAAAAAGTATAAAAACAGTTGAGTTACGTATTTCAAACTTAATTGTCAATTAGTATGACTATTTATGATTGCACTCAAGAATATTATATAGAATTTTGAATAATTTCAAGAGAGTTATTGAAGTTTTTGTCATCCAGCATACGCTATTTTTACAATTGTTGAGTTTAACATACCAAAAAGTGTAAAAACAGTTGAGTTAAGTATTTCAAACTTAATCATTAATTAGCATGACTATTTATGATTGCACTCAAGAATATTATATAGAATTTTGATTAATTTCAAGAGAGTTATTGAAGTCTTCTTTATGCAGCATACGCTATATTTACAATTATTGAGTTTAACATACCGAAAAGTATAAAAACAGTTGAGTTACGTATTTCAAACTTAATTATTAATTAGCATGACTATTTGTGATTGCATTCAAGAATATTATATAGAATTTTGATTAATTTCAAGAGATTTATTTTATACAATTGTTGAGTTTAACATACCAAAAAGTAAAAAAACAGTTGAGTTACGTATTTCAAACTTAATTGTCAATAGTATAATTATTTATGATTGCATTCAAGAATACTATATATAATTTTGATTAATTTCAAGAGAGTTATTGAAGTTTTTGTCATCCAGCATACGCTCCATTTACAATGGTTGAGTTTAACATACCAAAAAGAATAAAAACTGTTGAGTTACGTATTTCAAACTTAATTAATAATTAGTATGATTATTTATGATTACACTCAAGAATATTATATAGAATTTTGAATAATTTCAAGAGAGTTATTGAAGTTTTTGTCATCCAGCATACGCTATATTTACAATTATTGAGTTTAACATACCAAAAAGTATAAAAACAGTTGATTTACGTATTTCAAACTTAATTATTAATTAGTATGACTATTTATGATTGCATTCAAGAATATTAGATAGAATTTTGATTATTTTCAAGAGAGTTATTGAAGTTTTTGTTATCCAGCATACGCCACATTTACAATTGTTGAGTTTAGCATACCAAAAAGTATAAAAACAGTTAAGTTACGTATTTCAAACTTAATTGGCTATTAGTATGATTATTTATGATAGCACTCAAGAATATTACATAGAATTTTGATTAATTTCAAGAGAGTTATTAAAGCTTTTGTCATCCAGTACTCACTATATTTACTATTGTTGAGTTTAACATTCCAAAAAGTATAAAAACAGTTGAGTTACGTATTTCAAACTTAAATGTCAATTAGTATGACTATTTATGATTGCACTCAAGCATATTACATAGAATTTTGATTGATTTGAGAGTTATTGAAGTTTTTGTCATCCAGCATACGCTCCATTTACAATGGTTGAGTTTAACATACCAAAAAGAATAAAAACTGTTGAGTTACGTATTTCAAACTTAATTAATAATTAGTATGATTATTTATGATTACACTCAAGAATATTATATAGAATTTTGAATAATTTCAAGAGAGTTATTGAAGTTTTTGTCATCCAGCATACGCTATTTTTACAATTGTTGAGTTTAACATACCAAAAAGTATAAAAACAGTTGAGTTACGTATTTCAAACTTAATTGTCAATTAGTATGACTATTTATGATTGCACTCAAGAATATTATATAGAATTTTGAATAATTTCAAGAGAGTTATTGAAGTTTTTGTCATCCAGCATACGCTATTTTTACAATTGTTGAGTTTAACATACCAAAAAGTGTAAAAACAGTTGAGTTAAGTATTTCAAACTTAATCATTAATTAGCATGACTATTTATGATTGCACTCAAGAATATTATATAGAATTTTGATTAATTTCAAGAGAGTTATTGAAGTCTTCTTTATGCAGCATACGCTATATTTACAATTATTGAGTTTAACATACCGAAAAGTATAAAAACAGTTGAGTTACGTATTTCAAACTTAATTATTAATTAGCATGACTATTTGTGATTGCATTCAAGAATATTATATAGAATTTTGATTAATTTCAAGAGATTTATTTTATACAATTGTTGAGTTTAACATACCAAAAAGTAAAAAAACAGTTGAGTTACGTATTTCAAACTTAATTGTCAATAGTATAATTATTTATGATTGCATTCAAGAATACTATATATAATTTTGATTAATTTCAAGAGAGTTATTGAAGTTTTTGTCATCCAGCATACGCTATATTTACAATTATTGAGTTTAACATACCAAAAACTATAAAAACAGTTGAGTTACGTATTTCAAACTTAATTGTCAATTAGTATGACTATTTGTGATTGCACTCAAGAGTATTATATAGAATTTTGATTAATTTCAAGAGAGTTATTGAAGTTTTTGTCGTCCAGCATAGGCTATATTTACAATTGTTGAGTTTAACATACCAAAAAGGATAAAAACAGTTGAGTTACGTATTTCAAACTTAATTGTCAATTAGTATGGTTATTTGTGATTGCACTCAAGAATATTATATAGAATTTTGATTAATTTCAAGAGAGTTATTGAAGTTTTTGTCATCCAGCATACGCTATATTTACAATTGTAGTTTAACATACCAAAAAGTATAGAAACAATTGAGTTACGTATTTCAAACTTAATTATTAATTAGCATGACTATTTATGATTTGCATTCAAGAATATTATATACAATTTTGATTAATTTCAAGAGATTTATTGAAGTTTTTGTCATCCATCATACGCTATATTTACAATTGTTGAGTTTAACATACAAAAACGTATAAAAACAGTTGAGTTACGTATTTCAAACTTAATTGTCAATTAGCATGACTATTTATGATTGCACTCAAGAATATTATATATAATTTTGATTAATTTCAAGAGAGTTATTGAAGTTTTTGTCATCCAGCATACGCTATATTTACAATTGTTGAGTTTAACATACCAAAAAGTATAAAAACAGTTGAGTTACGTATTTCAAACTTAATTGTCAATTAGTATGACTATTTATGATTGCACTCAAGAATATTATATATAATTTTGATTAATTTCAAGAGAGTTATTGAAGTTTTTGTCATCCAGCATACGCTACATTTACAATTGTTGAGTTTAACATACCAAAAAGTATAAAAACAGTTGAGTTACGTATTTCAAACTTATTTGTCAATTAGTATGACTATTTATGATTGCACTCAAGAATATTATATAGAATTTTGATTAATTTCAAGATATTTATTGAAGTTTTTGTCATCCAGCATACGCTATATTTACAATTGTTGAGTTTAACATACCAAAAAGTATAAAAACAGATGAGTTACGTATTTCAAACTTAATTATTAATTAGTATGACTATTTATGATTGCATTAAAGAATATTATATAGAAGTTTGATTAATTTCAAGAGAGTTATTTAAGTTTTTGTCATCCAGCATACGCTATATTTACAATTATTGAGTTTAACATACCAAAATGTTTAAAAAACAGTTGAGTTACGTTCTTCAAACTTAATTATTAATTAGTATGACTATTTATGATTGAATTCAAGTATATTAGATACAATTTTGATTAATTTCAAGAGAGTTATTGAAGTTTTTGTCATCCAGCATACGCTATATTTACAATTGTTGAGTTTAACATACCAAAAAGTATAAAACCAGTTGAGTTACGTATTTCAAACTTACTTGTCAATTAGTATGACTATTTATGATTGCACTCAAGAATATTATATAGAATTTTGATTAATTTCAAGAGAGTTATTGAACTTTTTGTCATCCGGCATACGCTATATTTACATTTGTTGAGTTTAACATACCTCAAAGTATAAAAACAGTGGAGTTACATATTTCAAATTTAATTGTTTAATAGTATTACTATCTATGATTACAATCAAGAATATTATATAGAATTTTCATTAATTTCAAGAGAGTTATTGAAGGTTTTGTCATCCAGCATACGCTATATTTACAGTTGTTGAGTTTAACATACCAAAAAGTATAAAAACAGTTGAGTTACGTATTTCAAACTTATTTGTCAATTAGTATGACTATTTATGATTGTACTCAAGAATATTATATAGAATTTTGATTAATTTCAAGAGAGTTATTGAAGTTTTTGTCATCCAGCATACGCTATATTTACAGTTGTTGAGTTTAACATACCAAAAAGTATAAAAACAGTTGAGTTACGTATTTCAAACTTAATTGTCAATTAGTATAACTATTTATGATTGCACTCAAGAATATTATATAGAATTTTGATTAATATCAAGAGAGTTATTGAAGTTTTTGTCATCTAGCATACGCTATATTTACAATTGTTGAGTTTAACATACCAAAAAGTATAAAAACAGTTGAGTTACGTATTTTAAACTTAATTAGAATGACTTTTTGTGATTGCACTCAAGAATATGATATATAAATTTGATTAATTTCAAAAGAGTTATTAAAGTTTTTGTCATCCAGCATACACTATATTTACAGCTGTTGAGTTTAACATACCAAAAAGTATAAAAACAATTGAGTTACGTATTTCAAACTTAATTGTTAATTAGTATGACTATTTATGATTACAATCAAGAATATTATATAGAATTTTGATTAATTTCAAGAGAGTTATTTAAGTTTTTGTCATCCAGCATAAGCTATATTTACAATTGTTGAGTTTAACATACCAGAAAGTATAAAAACAGTTGAGTTACGTATTTCAAACTTAATTATTAATTTTCATGACTATTTATGATTGCACTCAAGAATATTAGATAGAATTTTGATTAATTTCAATATAGTTATTGAAGTTTTTGTCACCCAGCACACACTATATTTACAACTGTTGAGTTTAACATACCAAAAAGTATAAAAACAATTGAGTTACGTATTTCAAACTTAATTATTAATTAGTATGACTATTTATGATTGCACTCAAGAATATTGGAAAGAATTTTGATTTATTTTGAGAGAGATATTATGAATATTATATATAATATTCAATAACGTATAAATCTGTTATCAAAATTTAAAAAAAAAAATTGTGCAAATTATTCTGTGGATTAACAGTGTTCTTTTCATTACAGTGCCCTCCCACAGTCCCCCATACCGAGTATACTACAAATTAATCGTCCGCTCTACCAGCAGGATGATCTGCATGATGCTACTCTGTACCAAAAGCCCCACAAAAGCTGTAAATATTCAATTTATTTTATGAAACAGTTTTGTATGTCTTTACTTTTTGTAGGGAGAAACAGTGTTCGAAATGGTCTGCGCTGTAACCCATTAGTTTTCTTATTGCAAACAATCCCCGTCCTGCAGTGGCTTCCAAAGTACCAATGGCGCGAAAATATTCTTTACGACATCCTGAGTGGAATCACAGTGGCTATAATGCATATACCTCAGGTAATTATCAGAATTTTTGCCTTCTCAAATATTAGTTATTGTTTTAAAAATTCATAAGGGGCAGTTTCCATTTTGAATACAACATATTGGTTTTTATAAACATTGTGTACATGTTTGGACTTGTTTTATATAATTTAAATAATATTTCAAGCTTTACCCATAAAGTTTGAAATATTTTCGGATTAATTTTGAAATTATTTGATGCAAAAGTTAGGACAAGTTTTAATGAATACGACTTCAAATATTTTAGGATTCATATTGAAATTTCTTCATGCAAAATATTACTTGTTATTTTAAAACGTCGCAGAAAAATCACATGGTACAATTTTCATTTAAATTTATTTTTCTAATCATATTTTGTACACGCTGTATGAGTTTGAGTCAGGTTGCATCTCCACAACTTAATATATTTTGATTTATGTTGTTTAAAAGTTGCTTTGAAATAAATATTTAACTTTTTTAGGGTATGGCTTATGGTCTGCTAGGCAACGTCCCACCAGTAGTGGGCATATACATGGCTTTCTTCCCAGTGCTGGTATATTTTCTATTCGGAACATCAAAACATATTTCGATAGGTAAATCCATAATTTTCTTGTTTTATGATAATTTTTTATTGTAAAAATTTAATTAACAAAGTCACCTTAGGGGGGAACGTTGTATCATTTTTATTATTAGTTACTGTGTATAACACTATGAAACATCCTTACGTTTAAACCAAACAGGAACCTTCGCTATTGTCTGCCTAATGACCGGAAAAGTTGTTTCAACCCACGGCTCGGATGAAATCCTGCAAAACGGCACTGTTATTCGGATGCCCATAGTAGGGGATGGTCCAAGCTACAGCAATATTGAGGTGGCGATTACTGTGACGTTTACAGTCGCTATTATTATGGTAAGATTTGATTTTCAACAACAAAAATCGCGATATGTTTGAGGAGCCAGAAAAAACAACCTTATTGTTTCTAGTTTATAATGTACAGCTTTCGCTTAGGGATAGTGGCGAACCTTCTGTCGGAAACACTAGTCAATGGATTCACCTGCGCGTGCGCCTTTCACGTTGTCGCTTCCCAGATGAAGGATCTCTTCGGGCTTCCAGTGAAGAAACGACGAGGGATGTTTGGGATGATCCTAGTAAGTACAGCAATAATTTATGTTCTACTTTCAAGGGATTTTCTTTATTGTATTGAGGTTTATAGTACTAAAAAGCAAACTATAATGTCTGTACTCTAGTATAGTGTTGATTAATACAACATTAGCCTACCGAGGTCTACAGGCTTGTAGAACTACAAAAGAACCAAACATACCAATTATATAATCTCTTTTTGGTCATTTTGACATGAATATATTAACTTTAGAGAGGTTTATAGTATTGGAAAATGTACTAAAATGTATGGGCTTCATTATAGATTTGATTGATACAACATCAGCCTCACCAGAAGATCTACAGGCTTGTAGAACTACAAAAGAACAAAACATACAAATTATATCATCTCTTTTTCGTCATTTTGACATGATTATATTAATTTTAGAGGGGTTTATAGTTTTGGAAAAAGTACTACAATGTATGTGCTTCATTATAGATTTGATTGATACGAAATCAGCCTAACCAGAAGGTCTGCAGGCTTGTAGAACTACAAAAGAACAAAACATACTAATTATATCATGTCTTTTTGGTAATTTTGACATGATTATATTAATTTTAGAGAGGTTTATAGTATTGGAAAAAGTACTATAATGTGTGTGCTTCATTATAGTGTTAATTGATACAACATTAGCCTAACCAGAAGGTCTTCAGGTTCATAGAACTACAATAATACAAAATTATAAAAGTTATAAAGTCTTTTATTCTGAGTTTGACCTAATTTAAAGTATGACACTCAGAATTTTACCATTAAATCATTGAAGATCTACAATAGTAACTTTTTAATTATACAGACCTCTTTTTCAGTCAATATATGATGCCATTCTAGCCCTCCCAGAAGCAAACAGGTCGGCTGTTTCAATATCACTGGTGGTCATTGTGATAACAGTCATCAACAACGAAATATTGAAGGTATATACATCTTCATAATGGTCATTACAAAATTCCTAAATATATTTTAATTTACTTGAAAGCCTCGGCTAGCTAAGAAGACAAGAATCCCATTCCCAATCGAGCTAGTTGCGGTGGTTTTAGGCACCGCGGTCTCCTACTTTCTGGACTTCAATAGCAACTACAACATCAGCATCGTGGGAGAAATTCCTACAGGGTAAGCTAAGTAAGTTTATTTATAACGCTAAACCATTTTTTGTAGACAGAATCGAGTTTAAATTTGAGACAACATAAATCACGTTTGTAATGAATTATAAGTCCTAACCGTTTTGTAATTGCGACTTTTTAATTGAGTTTTGATTCTAGAATGCCTGCAGTAACCCTACCGGTGTTCCATCTGATGCCCAACATAATTTTCGAATGTGTGATCATCGCCATCGTGTCTTATGCCATCTCAATTTCGATGGCTTTGATTTTTGCTAATAAATCGCATTACGATATTGATGCCAATCAAGAATTGTTTGCATTGGTATGTTTAAATCTGCTCCCTTAAGATAGTATTTAGAAATAATATGTATTTTTCAGGGTTGTGCTAATGTCGTAGGTTCCTTCTTCACGTGCATGCCTATTGCAGCCTCATTATCACGTTCCTCAATCCAGCATGCTGTTGGAGGTGTCACTCAAATTGCTTCTGTTGTTAGCTGTGCTCTACTCTTTCTGGTGCTGTTATGGATTGGACCTGCGTTTGAATCACTGCCTAGGGTAAGACTACTGCCACCTAAAAGTATTTTAAAATAAAGAGTTAAGAGCTGTCAATTTTGAGCAAGTTGTATCTCTTCAAAATACCAATTTTCTGCCTTTCTGAATGACAAATATCGGATTTTTATATAAATATCTTAAAGATCTTGAAATTGTCTTTCTTTTTATGTATAGCTCACTACATCAACGTCAACAGAACTTTAAAAGAAGAGCTTTTAATTTTGAACAGATTTTATCATATCAAAACAACAATTTTATGTCTTTTTGAATTCCAAATATAGGATTTTTATATAAATTACTTAAAGATCTTAAAATTATCTTCAATTTGATATATAGCTCAATGAATTAGCTTCAACAGAACTTTAAAAGAAGAGCTTTCAATTTTGAACATGTTATATCTCTTCTAAATAATAATTTTCTACCTTTCTGAATTCCAAATATTGGATTTATACATAAAATATGTAAAGAGCATATAATTGTCTTCAATTTTATGTATAATTCACTACATCAACTTCAACAGAACTTTGAAAGAAGAGCTTTTAATTTTGAACAAATTCTATCTTTTCAAAATAACAATTTTCTGTCTTTTTGAATTCCAAATACAGGATTTTTATATAAATTTCTTAAAAACCTTGAAATTGTCTTCAATTTGATGTATAGCTCAATGCATCAACATCAATAGAACTTTGAAAGAAGAGCTTTTAATTTTGAACAAATTCTATCTTTTCAAAATAACAATTCTTTGTCTTTTTGAATTCCAAATACAGGATTTTATATAAATTTCTTAAAAATCTTGAAATTGTCTTCAATTTGATGTATAGCTCAATGCATCAACATCAATAGAACTTTAAAAGAAGAGCTTTCAATGTTGAACAAGTTATATCTCTTCCAAATAACATTTATTTTCTACCTCTTTGAATACCAAATATCGGATTTATATATAAAATATATAAAGAACATGAAATTGTCTTCAATTTGATGTATGGCTTACTGCATCAACTTCAACAGAACTTTAAAAGAAGAGCTTTCAATTGTGAACAACGCGATCAAATTATTCTTGAATATCTCTTGATGTATGAAGATATATTGATGTGCTACTTACCTATGACATTCCAGTGTGTCCTGGCAAGTATAATAGTAGTCGCATTGAAGTCCATGTTGACCCAATGCCTCCTTCTCCCACGTTTTTGGAAGATGAGCAAATGCGATGGGATTATTTGGCTGGTGACCTTCTTAACCACCACAATTGTATCAATCGATATTGGATTAGGTGCTGGTATTGTAGCCTCATTGGGGACCCTACTCTACAGAGGACAAGCCCCATACACTTGTCTTCTGGGCGGCTTACCAGATACAGACATTTATTTGGATGTGGATCGTTACAAAGGGGTAATTATTTGATAATTTAATTTAGTTATTAGTCTTTACTACTTATTATCAAGGTATGAAGGTATCAAGGTATATCAAGGTATATCAATGTATATCAAGAAATATTATTATTATTATTATTATTAATGTATATCAAGGTGTGCCAAGATAAATCAAGGTTAATTAAGCTAAATCAAGGTAAATCAAGGTATATCAAAGTTTATCAAGGTATATCGAGGTTTATATAGATATATCTAGGTTTATATAGATATATCTAGGTATATCAAGATATATCAATGTACATCAAGGTATATAAAGAGATATCACTGAAAATGTTATTTTTGTGCCTCTCTCGTTTTTCGGCTATAACTTTTTTATTTTTAAAGCTAGACGGATCATCCAAATTGTAATGATTTTGAAAATTGCAAGCCCAACAAACGGCTTCTTCTGTTTTCCGTTATCTCTCATAGCTTTCCTACAAAATGTAAAGAACTGTGTGGAAAATCTGATTTTTGTGCCTTCTCTCGTTTTTCGGCCATAACTTTTATATTTTTAAAGCAAAAGGATGATCCAGGTACCAGCCCAGAGTGATAAACGAAAGACACTCTATTAGCTTATCTTTTAGCGTTTTACCATAAAATGCAACAAAAAAATGTGCGAAAATTGTGTTGTTGTTCCTTTGCACGTTTTTTAGCCATAACTTTTTTAATGTTCATGCTAGAAGTATGATTTAAATTGAGCAACTAGTACCTAGTTGCTAGTATCAAGTTACTTTAGCAATAATTAACATATCATTAATAAACTTTAGGTAATGGAAGTGCCCGGAGTGAAGATATTCCACTACTGCGGCGGTCTGAACTTCGCATCACGCGCCAACTTTAAATCACTTTTATACAAAACTGTAGGTTTTGAACGCACCTCAAAAACTGAGATTGATAGAAATGGGGCTGAACGTTTGGAATCACAATCATTATTCGCGAAATGCATCGTAATCGACTGCTCTGCGCTTACATATGTTGATCCAGCTGGCGTAGAA
Organism: Lordithon lunulatus; assembly: GCA_963942505.1. Lineage (NCBI taxonomy): Eukaryota > Metazoa > Arthropoda > Insecta > Coleoptera > Staphylinidae > Lordithon > Lordithon lunulatus. Next base: position 35,510,316 of record OZ012675.1, read on the forward strand.
CAACTGCGATTCATTCTGGATGAGTTTAAAGAGGCTGGTGTTGAGTTGTTTATAGCCTCATGCTCAGCTCCAGTTTTTGAGACGTTTAAACGTTGCGATAAGCACCAGAAGGTGGAGACGCACTTCCAGATATTCCCGTGTGTGCATGATGCGGTGATGTATGCGAAACTCTTGCATTTCCGACTGGGGAAAGATGTGTGATTGAGTTGAATTTTATTTGAGTACGCTGTGATGGTTAAAGTTGGAGTGCCAATAAGATGTGAGACAATACATACAGGGGCCTTATATTACTACACGGTCTTTCATAAATAGTTTATTTATAATCAAAAATATAACGCGAATTCGTGCCGTATTTTTTATACATAAATACTATATAAAGTTTTATTTATAAGATTATTGATGATAGGAATAAATATTGTATATTTTTTTTATTGATTACCACTGTTCTACCTACCTAAAAATCTTCTTTTGGTCCTTCTAGATAACCTCTATACCAATTTGTATTTATTTAGATTACAGCTAAATCTTATTCAATCTAAAAAACAATTATTCATGAAACTGTCTCTGCCTCTCTGCCTCTCTGCTAGCTAGTTTCCTAGTTAGTATCCTAGTTACTAACCTAGTTAGTTTCCTAGTTAGTATCCTAGTAAGTATCCTAGTTAGTATCCTAGTTACTATCCTAGCTACTATCCTAGTTACTATCCATGTTACGATCCTAGTTACTAGTCTAGATTTTATCCTTTTTACTATCCTAGTTACACTCCTAGCTACTTGGACACAAGAGCTACAACACTGATATCTTCTTGATATCAGTCTAGCTTACTTTTATATCTCATTGATTCTAGATAATAAAATCAAAATGAGCACATTTTTATATCATAAAAGATAGAAACTCCTTTCAATCATTTTAATTCTGACATTTAAAATGTCATTGCAAACTGTCGTGTGTGTTGAGTCAAAATATTATACCATATAATACTCAAGATATGTCCATTGATAGAGATGGAATCAGTATTGAAGATAGGTACGTACATGTAGTATGGTAGTCGCTTTTTGAATGAAGAAATAAAATCAGCTAGATACAAAAAACATCCATTACATGGTTTAAAGTGTGATAACTCAAGTTATAGTCAAGCTAGATTCAACAAATTTGTGCAGCATGTTCTATATAAGATTATAAACTTAAATATCTTACTAAATAATTAAATCCGATTTATTTAATTTTTTGACGAATTTGTAAAACAACTACTAATATTTTGCTATCAATTTAAAACCTAAAATATTTCAGGTTGTGATTATAGAAACCTAATCAAACTTATACATTATGTATATAGAATATTTAAAAATACAAATTTGTGAATTAGAAAGTTAAACCTATCAATTTGAATTTTTGGCGAATATTTTAAACAACGAATACAATTTTACTATCAAGCTACCTCATGGTAGAACCTAAAATATTTCAGGTTGTAATCATACAAACCTAATCAAACTTATATATTATGTATATAGAATATTTACAAATACAAAATTGAGAATTAGAAAGTTAAATTGATCAATTTGAATTTTTGGCGAATTTATAAAAGAACTAATACAATTTTACTATCAAGCTACCTCATGGTATTACCTAAAATATTCCAGGATGTGATAACACAAACCTAATCAAACTTATGAAATATGTTCATAGAATATTTACAAATACAAATCTGTTAATTAGAAAGTTAAACTGATACTGTTGAATTTTTACCAAATTTATAAAACAATTAATACAATTTTACTATCAAGCTACCTCAATGTATTACCTAAAATATTTCAGGTTGTAATTATACAAACCTAATCAAACTTATACAATATGTATATAGAATATTTACAAATACAAATCTGTTAATAAGAAAGTAAAACCGATCAATTTGAATTTTTGGCGAATTTTTAAAACAACGAATACAATTTTATTATGAAGCTACGTCAATATTATCTAAAATATTTCAGGTTGTAATTATACAAACATAATCAAACTTATACAGTATGTATACAGAATATTTGAAAATACAATTTTTCTAATTATAAAGTTAAATCGATCAATTTGAATTTTTGGCGAATTTTTAAAACAACTAAAACAATTTCACTATCAAGCTACCTCAATGAATTACCTAAAATATTTGAGGTTGTAATTATACAAATCTAATTAAACTTATATACTATGTATATAGAATATTTACAAATACAAATTTGCTAATTAGAAAGTTAAACTGATATATTTGAATTTTTGGCGAATTTATAAAACAACTAATACAATTTTACTATCAAGCTACCTCAATATTACCTATAATATTTCAGGTTGTAATTACACAAACCTATTCAAACTTATACAATATGTATATAGAACATTTACAAATACAAATTTGCGAATTAGAAAGTTAAATCTATTAATTTGAATTTTTGGCGAATTTTTGAAACAACTAATACAATTTTACTATCAAGCTACCTCATGGTATTACCTAAAATATTTCAGGTTGAGATTATAGAAACCTAATCAAACTTAAATATTATGTATATAGAATACTTACAAATACAAATTTGTAAATTAGAAAGATAAATATATTCATTTCAATTTTTGGCGAATATTTAAAACAACTAATACAATTTTACTATCAAGCTACCTCAGTATATTACCTAAAGATTTCCGATGGTGATTATAGAAACCTTATCAAACTTAAACATTATGTATATAGAATATTTACAAATACAAATTTGTAAAATAGAAAGTCAAACTGAAACATTTCAATTTTTGGCGAATTTATAAAACAGCTAATACAATTTTATTGTCAAGCTACCTCAATGTATTACCTAAAATATTTCAGGTTGTGATTATAGAAACCTAATCAAACTTAAACATTATGTATATAGAATACTTACAAATAAAAAATTGTAAATTAGAAAGTTAAAGCGATCAATTTAAATTTTTGCCGAATTTTTAAAACAACTAATACAATTTTACTGTCATGCTACCTCAATGTATTACCTAAAATATTTTAGGTTGTAATTATACAAACCCAATCAAACTTATACAATATGTATAAAAAATATTTATAAATACAATTTTGCTAACTAGAAAGTTAAACTGATACATTTGAATTTTTAGCGAATTTATAAAACAACTACTACAATTTTACTGTCAAGCTACCTCATGGTATTACCTAAAATATTTGAGGTTGTAATTATACAAACCTAATTAATCTTATACAATATGTATATAGAATATTTACAAATAAAAATTTGCTAATTAGAAAGTAAAACGGATCAATTTGAATTTTTGGCGAATTTTAAAAATAACTAATACAATTTTACTATCAAGCTACCTCAATGTATAACCTAAAATATTTCAGGTTGTGATTATAGAAACCTAATCAAACTTATTTATTATGTATATAGAATATTTGCAAATACAAATGTGCAAATTAGAAAGTTAAACCTATTAATTTGAATTTTTGGCGAATTTTTAAAATAACTAATACAATTTTACTATCAAGCTACCTCAATGTATTACCTAAAATATTTGGGGTTGTAATTATACAAACCTAATCAAACTTATACAATATGTATATGGAATATTTAAAAATATAAATTTGTGAATTAAAAATGAAATCGAGCAATTTGAATTTTTTGGCGAATTTTCAAAACAACTAATACAATTTTACTATCAAGCCACTTCGATGTAAAAACTAAAATATTTCAAGTTATGACTATACAAACCTAACAAAACGTATTCTGTATGTTTATATTATGTTTATAAATAAGAATTTGTTAATTGCAAAGTTAAACCGTACGATTTGAATTTTTGACGAATTTTTAATATAACGACTAGCATAATTGCATGAAGCCATTTTAATATAAAACCAAAAATATTGGTGTAGGTAAAGGTGTGACTATACAAACCTAACAAAATTTATACTGTATATAAAAATGTTACAACTAACCCCCTACGAGGAAAGTTAAACACACTACATCAATTAGCAATGCATACCCATTTGGTATGTATATAGAATATTTACACATTTATCACAAATTTATTAATTACAAAGTTGAATTTTTGGCGCATTTTTAAAAGATCAACTAGTATCTTGCTCTAAATAATTTCATTGAAAATCCTGAAATATATTTATATCCTCATATTAGTTTTCCATCATAAATTCTAAAAACTAAAATCATCCATCAATTTGATTATTCTGATATGGATTAGATTGGTAGAGCAATATTTGGAAAGTTGTGGCCTTGCTAACAGGTCCAAACTCACACATAATATTTAGCATACAATTCTAATTCGTTTTTTATTTATTATGTCCACAGCAAATTGTTTTTGAGTGAAGGGCTGATAGCTATAAAGCGTCGGCTCTACAAACAGGAAGATATCAATAACTCAATGATATATAAACGACCTCAAAGAAATTGTAAGATAATTAATACTAGCATTGGCAGTATTTGTAGTTCTATACTGTTATTATCCTTTACTTTATTTACTATAATGTAGATTTTTCAAGAATCTGACCCGCAGAATTATATTTGATTGGTAGAGCAATTTTGTACAAACTTACTAACAATTATATAGGATCAAATGTGCATGTTACATAGGTTACTATGTAACATGTATATTTGATCCTTTATAACTCAAAAACTAGACAGATTTTTTTTAAACAGTTTTCACCGCAGAATTATACTTGATTGGTAGAGCAATTTTGTACAAACTTACTAACAATTATAAAAGATCAAATGTGCATGTTACATAGGTTACTATGTAGCATCCACATTTGATCCTTTATAACTCAAAAACTAGACAGATTTCATATTATTTTTTTACGATAAATTCTTAACTCAAGTCATCTATTAAATTGATTATTGATGATGTAGATTAGATTGGTAGAGCAATATCTAGCAAGTTATTAATAATATCTTATCTAAAATCGAGTTTACTTCTTCATAACTCAAAAAATTGATGGATTTTAAAAATACTATCCTCATATTTAATATCTATGATATGTTCTCAACTTAAATCATCCATCAATTTAACTATTCTGATGTAGATTAGATTGGTGGAGCAATATTTAGCAAGTTATTAATAATATCTTATCTAAATCGAGTTTACTCCTGCATAACTCAAAAAATGGATGGATTTTTAAAAAACTATCCTCATATTAGTTTTCTATGATATGTTCTTAACTAAAATCATACATCAATTTGAATATTCTGATTTAGATTAGATTGGTAGAGCAATATTTAGCAAGTTATTAATAATATCTTACATAAAATCGAGTTTACTCCTGCATAACTCAAAAAATTTGTGGATTTTTAAGAAACTATCCTCATATTAGATTGCTATGATATGTTCTTAACTAAAATCATATATCAATTTGAATATTCTGGTTTAGATTAGATTGTTGAGCTATATTTAGCAAGTTATTATAATATCTTATCTAAAATCGAGTTTACTCCTGCATAACTCAAAAAATGGATGGATTTTTAAAAAGCTATCCTTATATTAGATTTCTATGATACGTTCTTAACTAAAATCATACATCAATTTGAATATTCTGATTTAGATTAGATTGGTAGAGCAATATTTAGCAAGTTATAATCGAGTTTACTTCTTCATAACTAAAAAAATGGATGAGTTTTTATAAAACTATGCTCATATTAGATTTCTATGATATGTTCTTAACTAAAATCATCCATCAATTTGAATATTCTGATGTAGATTAGATTGTTAGACCAATATTTAGCAAGTTATTAATAATATCTTATCTAAAATCGAGTTTACTCCTTCATAACTAAAAAAATTGATGGATATTTAAAAAACTATCCTCATATTAGATTTCTATGATATGTTCTTAACTAAAATTATCCATTAATTTGTATATTCTGATGTAGATTAGATTGGTAGAGCAATATTTAGCAAGTTATTAATAATATCTTATCTAAAATCGAGTTTACTACTTCATAACTTAAAAAATGGATGGATTTTTAAAAAACTATCCTCATTTTAGATTACTATGATATGTTCTTAACTAAAATCATCCATAAATTTCAATATTCTGATGAAGATTAGATTGTTAGAGCAATATTTAGCAAGTTATTAATAATATCTTATCTAAAATCGAGTTTACTCCTTCATAACTCAAAAAATTGATGGATTTTTACAAAAATATCCATATATTAGATTTCTATGATATGTTCTTAACCAAAATCATTTGAATAGTTAGATGTAGATTAAATTGGTAGAGCAATATTTGAGAAGTTACTAATATTCTCTATTTAAAATCGACTTTACTCCTTCAAAACTCAAAATGTTGACTAACTTCTAACAACTCTGTTATCCTAAAGATATTCCACGATAAATCTGTAGACTGATTAATCAATTAATTGTGATGCAGATTGTAGTGGTAGAGTAATATTGAACAAGTTGCTAATATGTAACTTTCGTACACTAGCTGTAGTTGTAGCTGCATTAATAATTCTAGCAATTTTAATACATTAAAATTATTAATATTAAAATAATAATAATATTTTTTTGTAGGGGCTAGCATTATAAAATATTTTACATCCTGCAATACACTATCCTGCATCTTGTCCACCATCCCAATCTTAACGTGGCTACCCAATTACAAATGGAATCAATATTTCTTGAGCGATTTCATTGCAGGGACTACAATAGCAGTGATGCATATACCACAGGTATGTCACTGTTAGTATAAATACCGTGGGTAGAGATGCTAATGATATTTATCTCTATAATGTCCATCTTGTATTAAGAATTGGCAAGCGAACCCCATCGCGAATCAACTTTTATAGTTTCTCAGGGGTTTTCTGTGAAATTAGATAAATATGGAACTGGTGAACTGAATATTGATTTTTTAGGGTATAGGCTATGCTCTTCTGGGCAACGTTCCAGCTATTGTAGGCATATACATGGCCTTCTTTCCGGTTCTAATCTACACCATGTTGGGCACCTCCAGACATGAATCAATGGGTGATTACTGTTTTAATTCCCACACTCATCCAGTTTTCAGGTGTTTTTTATGTTGTTGTTGTAGGTACTTTCGCAGTGGTCTGTCTTATGACCGGAAAAGTTGTTGCTAAATACGGTTCTGATGTTATCCAACCTGATGGTTCTACCACTCAAGGACCGGGCCGTGAAGGGTATCCTGCTTACAGGAATCTTGATGTGGCGGTTACAGTTACATTCACAGTATCTGTTATACTGGTAAAATAGGTGTTGAGTTGCTACTACAGAAAATCGTAAAGTATGTTTTTACATCAGAATACATCATGTAAAAACATACTTTAGAAAACTCTGGCAATATTTTCTGTAGTAGAAACTCAACACTCATATACATATACACCAATACACGGCAGAAGAAGCTTAAAGTCGATAGCAACTTATTTTTATTGCAGTAGCACCTGCTGCTAGCAAGATATGTCCAGGTAGCTAACTCCTACAAGCTTATACATCATATTTATAAGATCTTTATAAATACAAATTTGTGTATGAACAGCAAAAATCATTCATTTCAACTTTTGGAAGAAATTCTCAATATAAACGGGATAGGATACTTTTGATACCAGCATCTTCATTGAATAAACCAATATATCTTGAGTTCTATCCAAACTATCACCACCAAACTCATAACACTCTTGTAGGAGTAGTTCTAGTAACTAATATTAGCAAAATAACGTTTACAGCTTGCTATGTATTCGTTTTTGAACGCTTCAAACTTTATTACTAATACCAAAAGGTTTTACTGTTTTTTTTTTGTTTAGCTAATTATGTACGTTCTTCATTTGGGTACAATCGCAAACTTGTTATCGGATAGTTTGGTGAACGGTTTCACCTGCGGGTGTGCATTCCATGTCATCGCGAGCCAGTTAAAGGACGTCTTCGGGCTGCCCATGGAAAAACGTTGCGGGGTGTTCAGTGTGCCAAAAGTAAGAACCACAATGAACAAATTTATTTAATATTTTAGTTTATGATTTTAGTCAGTTTACGATGTCGGCTATTATATACCGCATGCTAACATATATACTTGTTTGATATCAAGCAGTGTGATTGTTATCATTGTCGTAGTTAACACATATTTAAAGGTACAGCAAGATTATTTTATGTATTACCTACTAATATGTTAAATTTTTACAAGCCTCTACTCGCAAAAAGAACAAATATGCCTGTCCCAACCGAACTGGTGTTGGTGGCAACAGGCACAGTAATATCCTACTATTTTAAATTGAACCGTAAATACAAAATTATGGTGGTCGGTTTCGTACCAAAAGGGTAAGATTGTTGCAACAGTATAGCCCGTTTATAATCATAAACAGTTTTCCAGATCCTAGCACACCCATGTTTGATCTAATTCCTGCAATCCTTCTTGACTGTTTTATCATTGCACTGGTTTCGTATGCTGTGAGTGTTTCGTTGGGACTTATATACGCCCATAAAGGACGCTATGAGCTCTGTTGCAACCAAGAGGCTCTAGCAATGGTAAAAATCGATTATAAAATAAATTCAATTCATTATTGTCGTTTTTACTTATATAATTAATAAACATTTGATGTATTGGTTTGTAGGGCTGCGGCAATATGGTCGGCTGTTTCTTCAGCTGCATGCCTATGTCAGCCTCGCTCTCACGCACGTCGATTTGTTTTAATATTGGTGGTAAAACACAGTTTTTTAATTTTGTCACGTGTTTTTGGATGGCCTTTGTGCTGCTTTGGGTGGGACCTGTTTTTAAATTACTACCTAGAGTAAGTATGTTAGATTTTCCTATATCACGTACTTTTGTGTGAATTCATCCTCACTAGCCGAGCTACACTGATGAGATCTAACAAGATCGAAATCTAGATATGTAGATTGGATTCACACGTGTATACCTACTATTAGTTAAATTGTGTCTAGAGCTGATATGATACTAATATCAGCTCTAGACATAGTTTAACTAACTTGTTACCATATTGCTTATCCCTACTCTATGATCATCATGGAGGAGAAGTGAAAGACATATGTATTTCATTCTTTGAAATTATTATTTATTTCCTGGTGTAACTTCTATATTTTATCTATCTTCTTTCTATAGAATTTTCATATCGCACCCCTATATGTCGTCTAGTTTTCCAACTGCAGCGCTCTAAAGAGTTAAAACAACATTTGTAATCATTTTCATGAAATTAAATATAGTTTTTCTCTGTTGATGATTTGAAAAATAGAGAAATTCGAGAATTTATATTAAAAAGGTTTAAAGGGTAAATAGAATTTTCATACCGCACCCCTGTATGTCGTCAAGTTTTCCAACTGCAGCACTCTAAAGAGTTAAAACAACATTTGTAATCATTTTCACCAAATTAAATATAGTTTTTCTATGTTACTGATTTGAAAAATTGAGAAATTCGAGAATTTATATTAAAAAGGTTTAAAGGGTAAATAGAATTTTCATACCGCACCCCTGTATGTCGTCAAGTTTTCCAACTGCAGCACTCTAAAGAGTTAAAACAACATTTGTAATCATTTTCACCAAATTAAATATAGTTTTTCTATGTTACTGATTTGAAAAATTGAGAAATTCGAGAATTTATATTAAAAAGGTTTAAAGGGTAAATAGAATTTTCATACCGCACCCCTGTATGTCGTCAAGTTTTCCAACTGCAGCACTCTAAAGAGTTAAAACAACATTTGTAATCATTTTCACCAAATTAAATATAGTTTTTCTATGTTACTGATTTGAAAAATTGAGAAATTCGAGAATTTATATTAAAAAGGTTTAAAGGGTAAATAGAATTTTCATACCGCACCCCTGTATGTCGTCAAGTTTTCCAACTGCAGCACTCTAAAGAGTTAAAACAACATTTGTAATCATTTTCACCAAATTAAATATAGTTTTTCTATGTTACTGATTTGAAAAATTGAGAAATTCGAGAATTTATATTAAAAAGGTTTAAAGGGTAAATAGAATTTTCATACCGCACCCCTGTATGTCGTCAAGTTTTCCAACTGCAGCACTCTAAAGAGTTAAAACAACATTTGTAATCATTTTCACCAAATTAAATATAGTTTTTCTATGTTACTGATTTGAAAAATTGAGAAATTCGAGAATTTATATTAAAAAGGTTTAAAGGGTAAATAGAATTTTCATACCGCACCCCTGTATGTCGTCAAGTTTTCCAACTGCAGCACTCTAAAGAGTTAAAACAACATTTGTAATCATTTTCACCAAATTAAATATAGTTTTTCTATGTTACTGATTTGAAAAATTGAGAAATTCGAGAATTTATATTAAAAAGGTTTAAAGGGTAAATAGAATTTTCATACCGCACCCCTGTATGTCGTCAAGTTTTCCAACTGCAGCACTCTAAAGAGTTAAAACAACATTTGTAATCATTTTCACCAAATTAAATATAGTTTTTCTATGTTACTGATTTGAAAAATTGAGAAATTCGAGAATTTATATTAAAAAGGTTTAAAGGCTAAACAGCATTTTCATACCGCACCCCTGTATGTCATCTAGTTTTCCAAGTGCAGCACTCTAAAGAGTTAAAACAACATTTGCAATAATTTTCACCAAATTAAATATAGTTTTTCTCACTTACTGATTTGAAAAATTGAGAAATTCGTGCATTTGTATTAAAAAGGTTTAAAGGGTAAATAGAATTTTCATACCGCACCCTTGTAAATCGTCTAGTTTTCCAACTGTAGCACTCAAAAGAGTTAAAACAACATTTGTAATAATTTTCATGAAATTAAATATAGTTTTTCTCTGTTACTTATTTGAAAAATTGAGAAATTCGAGAATTTCTATTAAAAAGGTTTATCATGAAGAGAAGAAAATTACAGATACAGAATTTTTTATTTGTTATAGTGCGTACTGGCCAGTATCATAGTATGTGCTCTAAAGCCGCTACTACTCCAAGGTCTGCAGATTTTCAAATACTGTCGTCTTAGCAAATGGGACGCTGTTATTTGGTTCACGACTTTCATACCAACAGTCTGCATTTCGATTGGCATTGGTCTGGCTTCTGGAATACTGGTGTCCATTTACATGTTAATGCAGAGAGCTCAAATACCATACACGTGTTTACTAGGAGTTGTACCCAAGACTGATATTTATTTGGATGTTAATTGCTACAGTGGGGTATGCGTTTTTATGTTTAAAACTACTTAAATAAGTAGTAATTAGTAAGCTACTTATATCAAGTAAATTACTTAGTAAGCTACTTAAATCAAGTAATTTACACAATAAGCTACTTAAATCAAGTAATTTACTTAGTAATTTACTTAGTAAACTACTCAAATCAAGTAATTTACTTAGTAAGCTACTTAAATAAATAATGAAGTCATAATTTGTTGATTTAGCTTGTACTGTAAACCAAACTTCCTCCTTGTTAGACAATTAAATTGAAAATTTTAAATTTTATGAAAATCCTGCTGTTATTACAGGAGTTTATGTAATTCAAGAACAATCCATTAAGAGGTGGTAGAGGTGAATTAATCTAGTAAGATTTTTTATTGGTAAATTCGTCTGCGTTTGGTAACTGAAGCACTTTTAAGTTGACCACTGAGAACGTGCTTCAATTTTTCGACGAAAACATGATAATTTTGTGTGTACAAAATATAAAGCGCACTCCGATTGGTATACTTAAATGTCCTCCAGATACCAAACGAAGACGAATTTACAAATATAATAATCGAATCCTTGCCTAATTATTATAATTAATTATATAAAATCCTTATTTGCATTACATGAATATAACTTGAATTGTCGCTGCAGGATTTTCATATACATATGGAAATTTATTAAAAATATGCCACTAATCACTAATCACAAAGTGGTGGTAAAGGTGGGATAATCATCCTGTATTAAATTACTGCAAATAAGGATTATAAAATTATTAAATATCCAGCTTAGTAGCCGAGTGGTTAGAGGCATATTCCTAATAAATTTCCTGATGTATATGAAAATTCTGCTTGTCGCAGCAGGATTTTCATATACATCAGGAAATTTATTAGGAGTATGTCTCCGAGTGATTACTAAGCTGGATATTTGAAATTTAGAATCCTTATTTGCAGTAAATCGAGTTATATTAATGTAATGCAAAAAAAAGTATTATATATAAATAATTATAATAATCTAAAATTGATGTTGCATAACATAGTAAAGAAATGAATGTGTTTTCATTCGTGTATTATAAAATTAATTTTATTTTTTTCTTGTATAGGTATTAGAAATTCAAGATATAGCAATCTTCCACTACTGCGGCAGTTTAAATTTTGCCAACAGAGGGACGTTCAAATCTCAGCTGATGACCACCATCGGCTTTCAAATGCCTGTGATTAAACATTTTCGCAGGCGGTCATTATCAATAGAGTATACCAATCCGAAGCCTTTTGGCAGTAGGTGTATTATAATGGACTGCAGTTCCTTGACGTATGTTGATTTTTCTGGGCTAGCACAGTTGCATTTGATTCGAGCAAAGTTTTCGCAGTCAGGGGTGGATTTTTGCCTAGTTGCGTGCTCAGGTACGGTTATGGGGTGTTTATAAAGAGGGTAGTAGTGGTGGCGGTGTAGCAAGAATTATTTTTTGTATATGTATGATAATGCATGCGTCTACGACAGAAGGATGTAGATAGAGGCTTGTGATTTATGTTCTGCTTTCATCCTCATTTTTAATGTATGGAGAAACTATTTTTTTTTAAATCCCAAAAAGTTCAAAATCTAGACTCATTCTTGTAAATTACAAAAATTTAGAATATGATTTTTGTGATAATCGAAATCATTTTTTAAACTTAGATTACTGAAGAAAATATAAGTCATCCTACAATTTTCTTCATTGCAAACTTAATAATATTATTTTAACAAAACGTACTTCATTATAAGAGTAAATAATTCAAGTATACGATCTATTCTTGTAAATTGGTCTTATAATGAAGCACGAATAGTTAAAATATTTACATTATTAAGATCGTAATGAAGAAAATTGCAAGATGACTTATATTTTCGTCAATATTTTGAGATAAAAAAATCATAATAAATCAAATTACTAAATTTTTATAAGTAATTTGATTTATTATGATTTTTTTATCTCAAAATATTGACGAAAATATAAGTTATCTTGCAATTTTCTTCATTACGATCTTAATAATGTAAATATTTTAACTAATTATGCTTCATTATAAGACTCAATAATTTAAGAATATGATGTAATCAAGATAATTATCAAAATTGAAAAATTGAATTTATTATCATTTTTTTAATTCGAATGATTGAAGAAAAATCAGTCATCCTGCAATTTTCTTCATTGCAAACTTAATAATGTCAATATTTTAACAAGTTTTACTGCATTATAAGCCTAAATAGTTGAGGAATAAGATTAGTTCTTGCAAATTATAAAAATTTGGTAATATAATCTATTATGATTTTTTTATCATAAAATATTGACGAAAATATAAGTCATTTTACAATTTTCTTCATTACGATCTTAATAATGTAAATATTTTAACTAATTGTGCTTTATTATAAGACTCAATAATTCTAAAATATGATGCAATCATGATTATTATACAGATTAAAAAACTTGATTTGTTATTATTTTTTAAACTCGGATTATTGAAGAATATATGTCATCCTGCAATTTTCTTCATTGCAAACTTAATAATATAAATATTTTAACAAATGTTACATCATTATAAGCATAAATAACTCAATAATAAGATCCGTTTTTTTAAATTATAAACATTTAGTAATTTAATGTATTATGATTTTTTTGATCTGAAAATATTGACGAAAATATAAGTCATCTGCAATTTTCTTCAATACGAACTTAATAATGCAAATATTTTAAGTAAGTGTACTTTTCTATAAGCCTAGATAATTCAAGACTATAATCATAATAATAATCAAAATTTTTAAATTTGATTTATTATCATTTTTTTAAATCAGATTATTACAGAAAATATAAGTCATCCAGCAATTTTCTTCATTACAAACTTAATATTGCAAATATTTTAACAAATTTTACTTCATTATAAGGCTAAATCATTCAAGAATAAGATACATACTTATAAATTAGAAAAAATTAATAATTAGATATATTATGATTTTTTTTAATCACAAAATTTTGACAGAATTTTGATTTATTGTGATTTTTTTGATTACATAATATTGACGATAATAAAGTCATCTTGCAATTTTCTTCATAACAATCTTAATAATGTATATATTTTAACTAATTGTACTTTATTATAAGAAAAAATAATTGAAGAATTTTATGCAATTACGATAATTATGAAAAATGATAAATCATTTTTTACACTCGGATTATTGAAGAAAATATAAGTCCTCCTGCAATTTTCTTCATTACAAACTTAATATTGCAAATATTTTAACAAAATTTACTTCATTATAAGACCAAAGAATTCAAGAACAAAATTATCATTCAACTGTCAAATGTGTTACTAGGCACTCTAGATTTGTATTAGATTAAATTTACTTTTAATTAGTTTATACTTACATTTTGAAAATTTCAGTGCACATTCTCGATGCTGTTGAGAGGTACGAGTCTCAACTGAAGTTAGAAAATGTACTTATTGTATTTCCAACGATACACGATGCTGCTATATACTACAAAACTTCATATCTTCAAGATATTAGTAATTAACAAAATACATTCAATGGATTATGCTAAATATTTTATTAATTTGTATACATTTGTGCTATAATACATTATTTGGTGCAAGTTTTATTTGTATTTAATAAAAATTAACTACAACCAATTACAGAGGGATAAAGTGTTTAGAGATTTCTATGCTCACGGTCGAAAATGGGCCACTCTGTTTTGCATTCAAACACTAAATACCTCTATTTAGTGTTTGATGAAACAATAAAATTAATATCAGTAAATTAAAGTTAAAGTTTCTTAGACTGGTTCTCCTAACGGCCTCAGAAGAACATCTTGTACCTAAATCAAATAAATCAATTTAGTTTGCAAACATGTATTATAGATAAAAACAATTGAAAAGTGACTTACACGACTTTCATTCTCACAGTCTCATATAAATGTATTTATCGTTCTGATTAATTAAATTTTAATTTGTGTTTACCTGCACATGTGGAGGTGTGGATAAAACATAAAGAACAGCATCAGCAACGTCTTCGGATAGTAATTTTGGAAACGATTGTATCATTTTGGTATCCTCAGCGTCTTGATTAACCACCAGAAATGCAGTGTCCACAGGACCAGGACTGACACTCTATAAATACCAATGAATATAATCTATATAGCCCTGGTTTGCTAGGAAAGCGGTACCAGAATAGCGACCAAATGTGACGTCATATACATATCATAAATTTTTTTTAAAAATTAAGTATTTGTAATAAAAGCTCTGGTTTCCTAAGAAAGCGGTACCAGAAAAGCGACCAAATGTGAAGTCATATACATATCATAAAATTTAAAAATATTAAGTATATGTAATTAAACAGCTCAACGTTTTTCAGCGCAGCAATCCATTGTCTTACCATTGCGCTACGATATTCCCCTTATAACCGAAATACTTTACAGCTTACACGCACCCTCAACTCCCCACCCCGTCTTACCAGCGTGAGGTTTCATGGCTAAACACCTTTCTCTAAACTGGAGTAGGTGATATCCTCATCTAAACTATCCAGCGGTTCGGAATCAACGTTAAACTGTTGGTCTACCTGTACTGCCAGTTATCACCATTTTTATCACCTTTTTTTCGGATATATATTTATATATATATATATATATATATATATATATATATATATATATATATATATATATATATAGATAGATAGATATATGTATACGTAAAACTATTTTTGTGAGATAATTTTGATGTCAATAAAGGCCGCTATCTAGTAAACCTAGCTTTTATCAATCATCTTTATAACTTACTGAAATACGTATTTTCGTTCCACTATTCAACAACTCCTGCCTCAATGTTTCAGTAAGCGCCGTAACAGCATGTTTGGAGGCCGAGTACATATTAATATTGGGAACAAACGCTACATAGTGCCCCAAAATGCTATTAATATGAATAATCTGACCATCCGTACAGTTTTCCTTCATATCTCTCACAGCCTCTCTAGTAGCAATTGACAATCCGAGTACATTCGTCTCTAAAACAGCCTTCCATGCATCAGCATCCCCATCAGACAGTGTTGTAGCTGCAGATGATCCAGCGTTGTTCACCAGAACATGAACAGCCCCCAAATTTTCTTTAATCCATTTAAATGCTGCCACAATATCAGACTCGTTTCGCATATCGCATTTCACAGCGTGGATTTTGCCTGGGGACAGATTTTCCACGAGCTCCACTCTTCTGGCGAGACCAACAACCTTTTACAGACAGTATTTACGGTATTTAAAGATTTAGGTACAGATATATATTCAGAAATCGTATATTGACTTTTGAATCAAAATGTATAGGTGTATACAAGGCCGTAACTAAGCAGGAACAACAGGGGCATGTGCCTAGGGCCTAAACGAAAGGAGGGCGCTAGAAAAATCACAGAAAGATCGAAGAAAATCGCATTATATTATATAAATATAAAATACACAATTTACTTTAGCATTTCTAAAACAAGATTAAATTATCTATAGATGGGTATAACTTTATTACAATTAAGCAAAAAAATGAGATAATAGCGGATGATTCAAGTTAATATAAATTTCTTACTTGCATTCCTTCTTTAACTAACGCTAGAGCGACTGCAGCCCCGATACCCGAACTGGCTCCAGTAACTACAGCTACTTGACCTACCCACCTGTCCATTGAGAGCACCATTCTTGCTGCTGCGACGTCAGAGAAATACTAATGCGATTGTTATGTGTTGGTGTTGAATCGACCGTGACAGTTTCTCTCTCTCTCTCTGCCGTTATAATCACTTTTACCTCGGGTTTTACACAACTGCATTACAATATTAATGCATAAATAATCGATTTAATTGTATCTGAGCGTTAACAAGTTTGTAAACAGATATAAAAATAGACTTTCATAAAACCAATTGTTGTTTTGTTTTCAAATTTTAATCATTTGTTTATTTCATCACAATACGAATTTTGTGAAATTTACGTGCGTTTTTTATGAACAACAGTGTGTCTGCGAAGTAAAAACAATATGACAAAATACGTTGAATTCAAAGGATTTTGTCAACATACAAAATATAAAGGCACTAAATATTTAATTAATCAATGATGACATTAAAAAAATATAACTGTTGAAGAAAATTGTTTTCAACGATGGCAATTGTACGTCCTTCATGCCAGGAATCGTTGGTTCGTTAGCATAGACGGAAGACAGCAAGAGTATATGATGTGTTATTTATATCTAATTAATTTAATATACACACAAATAGGAAAGGTAGTAATTAAAATAACTAAATACTAAATACAAGCCTATATTTATTTTATTAACAGTAATTTATCTATGTCTAGCTATAAAAGTTTTAGTTTTTTATATCTTCCATCAATCATCATATTCATTGAAGTAAGATAAACATAAACATAATAAAATAAACTTACACACAACGAAATTAATTGCTTTTTTCTCAGATGTGAATCAAACGGGTTCGCCTGCTGGTCGTATAGTTAACTCGGTTACCTGAAATTAATATAATCGTGCATTCGGTATTTAAAATCTTACTTTTTATTGGATTTTATAATAATAATAGATTTAACAAATAATAATAATAATAATAGATTTATTGCTGTACAGAATTATATTCATTTACAGAACAACATACAAAATAAGACCGTAGTACATATATACTTCAGACATAATAATGTTTATTATACCTAAAAAATGTTATATGATAATGTGTAAGCAAAACTCTTAAGTATGTAGTACTATGTTATATTTTCTCCTTATTTTGTATGTTTTTCTGTATACGAATGTAGTTTTAAAGAGCACTAAATCTATTATTATTTTCTTATCTTTTTATCTTTTTATCTTGTAGCCCTACCCATACCACCGTAAAGCTAGTAAAATCTAGTCTATCTCGTGCCGCCAGAAAGCGTTTAACTTTCCTTCTAGGGGGTTAGTTGTATCATTTTTGTATACAACCACTCGAGATATTGTGTGAATTCACCCTCATCCTGATGGCATGAGCATGTTGACGGTTATTACCATATGGGTGTGCATTGCTAATTCATGTAGTACCGCCAAATGGCGTTTAACTTTCCTCCTAGGGGGTTAGTTGTATCATAAAAGCTAGTAATATACAATTGTCATTATAATTTTTATAGCTATGATTTTTTTGCAATTTTTTAAATAGCCCACATAAGTTGGAGAGAGGTTACGTTTTTTACGCTTATCATTATTCTGATCTTAAACATTAAGATATATAAACATATTACATCTCATATTGTCTCTAATTAAGCTAATAACGCAGAATTGTCATCAGAATATTCAAAAATAATAACTACGATTTTTTGCAATTTTTCAAGTAGCTCACATAACTTTGAGAGGTTACTTTTCTAGTCTTATCGTTATTCTGTTCTTAATAATTAAGATATATAAACATGTTATAGCTCATTTTATAGCTAATTAAATTAGTAATACATGACTGTCATTAGAATTATCAAAAATAATAGCTACGATTTTTTGTGATTTTTTAAATAGTTCACATCAGCTTGAGAGGATACTTTTTTACACTTTTCATTGTTCTGATCTTAATAATTAAGCTATATAAACACACTATATCTCATCTTGTAGCAAATTAAGCTATTAACGCGGAATTCTTATTAGAATTTTCAAAAAAAATTACTAAATTTTTTTTGAAATATTTTTATTTAGCCCACATCAGTTTGAGAGGTTACTTTTTACGCTTTTCATTATTCTGATCTTAACAATTAAGATATATAAACATATTATATCCCATCTTGTAGCTAGGTAAGCTAGTAACTCAGAATTATATTATATAATAGCTACAATTTTTTGTGATTTTTTAAATAGCCCACTATAATGAAAAGTGTTAAAAGTAACCTATCAAGCCGAATAGGTTACTTTTAACTCTTTTCATTATTCTGATCTTAATAATTAAGATATATCAACATATTATATTTTTTTAGTAACGCAGAATTATCATTAGAATTTTCAAAAATAATAACTACGATTTTTTGTAATGATTTAAGTAGCTCACATAAGAGGTTACTTTTCTACGCTAATCATTATTCTGATCTTAATAATTAAGGTATGTAAATGTTTTATATATCGATTTATAGCTAATTAAACTAGTAATACATGACGGTCATCACAATTATCATAAATAATAGATAGGATTTTTATGAATTTTTAAAAAGCTTATATCAGCTTGAGAGGTTACTTCTCCACGCTTATCATTATTCTGATCTTAATAATTAAGATATATAAATATTTTATACCTCATTTTATAGCTAATTAAACTAGTAATACGCGACAGTCATTACAATTATAAAAAATAATAGATACGATTTTTTGAGATATTTTTAATAGCCTACATTAGCTTGAGAGGTTCTTTTTTTACGCTTTTCATTATTCTGATCTTAATAGTTAAGCTATATAAATATATTATATCTCATCTTGTAGCTAATTAAACTTTTAACACAGACTTGTCATTAGAATTTTCAAAAATAATAACTACGATTTTTTGCATTTTTTAAGTAGCCCACATAAGTTTGAGAGGTTACTTTTCTACGCTAATCATTATTATGATCTTAATAATTAAGGTATGTAAATGTTTTATATATCATTTTATAGCTAATTAAACTAGTAATACATGACGGTCATCACGATTATCAAAAATAATAGATAGGATTTTTTATGATTTTTTAAAAAGCCTATATCAGCTTGAGAGGTTACTACTACTCCATGCTTATCATTATTCTGGTCTTAATAATTAAGATATATAAACATTTTATACCTCATTTTATAGCTAATTAAACTATTAATACGTGACAGTCATTACAATTATAAAAAATAATAGATACGATTTTTTGTGATTTTTTAAATAGCCTACATTAGCTTGAGAGGTTCTTTTTTTACGCTTTTCATTATTCTGATCTTAATAGTTAAGCTATATAAATATATTATATCTCATCTTGTGGCTAATTAAGCTTTTAACACAGAATTGTCATTAGAATTTTCAAAAATAATAACTACGATTTTTTTAAATTTTTTTAAGTTGCCTACATAAGCTTCAGAGGTTACTTTTCTACGCTTATCATTATTCTGATCTTAATAATTAAAATATATATATATATATAAATATTTTATACCTCATTTTATATCTAATTAAACTAGTAATACACGGCTGTCATTAGAATTTATAAAAATAATAACTACGATTTTTTGTGATTTTTTAAATAGCCCACATCAGCTTGAGAGGTTACTTTTTTACACTTTTCATTATTCTGATCTTAATAATTAAGACATATAAATGTTTTATACATCATTTTATAGCTAATTAAACTAGTAATACACGATTGTCATTAGAATTATCAAAAATAATAGCTACAATTTTTTGTGATTTTTTAAATAGCCGACATCAGCTTGAGAGGTTACTTTTTTACACTTTTCATTATTCTGATCTTAGTAATTAAGATATATAGACATTTGATACCTTATTTTATAGCTAATTAAACTAGTAATTAGAATTATCAAAAATAATAGCTACGATTTTTGGTGATTTTTTAAATAGCCTACATTAGCTTGAGAGGTTACTTATTTACGCTTCTCATTTTTCTGATTTTAATAATTAAGCTATATAAACATATTATATCTCGTCTGATAGCTAATTAAGCTAGTAATGAAGAGTTGTCATTAGAATTTTCAAAAATTGTAACTACGATTTTTGCAATTTTTTAAGTAGCCCACATAACTTTGAGAGGTTACTTTTCTACGCTTATCATTATCTTAATAATTAAGACATGTAAACGTTTTATACCTCATTTTATAGCTAATTAAACTAGTAATACACCATTGTCATTAGAATTGTTAAAAATAATAGCTACGATTTTTTGTGATTTTTTAAATAGCCCACATCAGCTTGAGAGTTTACTTTTTTACACTTTTCATTATTCTGATCTTAATAATTAAGATATATAGACATTTGATACCTTATTTTATAGCTAATTAAACTACTAATACATGTTTATCATTAGAATTATCAAACAGAATAGCTACGATTTTTTGTGATTTTTTAAATAGAGTATAAAGAGTTTTTATAAATAATAGCTACGATTTTTTAAATAGCCCTTATAAGGTTAAGAAGTTACTTTTTTACGCTTTTCATTATTATGATCTTATTAATTTAGCTATATAAACACAGTATATCTCATTTTATAGCTATTTTATCTAATAATACTTATCTGTCATTATAATTTTCAAAATTGATAGCTACGATTTTTTGCAATTTTTTAAATAGTCCACATAAGTTTAAGGTTACTTTTTATAGCTATTTTATAACTATTTTATCTAGTAATACTTATCTGTCATTAGAATTTTCAAAATTTATAGCTACGATTTTTGCAATTTTTTAAATAGTCCACATAAGTTTAAGAGGTTACTTTTTACACTTTTCATTAATCTTATCTTAATAGTTAGCTATATAAACATATTATATATAATTTTTTAGTTTATTAAGCTAGTAATACATTACTGTAATTATAATGTTTTTAAATATTTGCTACGATTTTTAATATTTTTTTAAATAGCCCACACCAGTTTTGAGCGATTACTTTTTTACGCTTTTATTATTCTGATCATAATAATTTGGCTCTATAAACATATTATATCTTATTTTTTAGCTAATTATCCTAGTAACATAGCTAAAAAAAAAGATATAATATGTTTATAGAGCCAAATTATCCTAGTAACATATAACTATATCCTCTATTGTCTCTATTGCAAATATTTATTAGAATTAAATCTGCTGGACATGCGGCTTCATTATAACAATTAATATAAATGTTGGCAATAAAACTCACCTGCACATGTTGAGGTGTTCCCAAAACATACAAAATCCCATCCGCAATATCTTTGCTGTGCAAATAAGGCGCTAGTTCAGACAGTTGCCGGATCTCATCGATTTCCAAAAACCCGTTGGCTTCAGTGATTTCGGTTTTCACATAACCTGGACTGATACTCTAGAACATTAAATAAGGTACTAGGTAATACCCTAATAAACCTAGGTACCCTAAATACATCCGGAGTGTGCATTTTAAGGATTAGCCGATGTACGTTTTTTTTTAATAATAATAATAATTCTTTATCTGCGGCAATACCATTTTATACAAATTCTTACAAAATATAAGATATAAAATAAAATAAAATACAATTTTCGTCATGTATGTATGTAAGTATACGGAGAATTGCTTTTGGAAAACAGATGAAAAACATTATTTAAATTAATAGAACAATTGAAGAGTGTTAATATGATTATACAGTATAGGGAACAACGCGATTCTAGACCCTCAAGGTCTGGAGGAGGTTCTATAATCGGCTTGCTATAAAAGGTTCTAAAAATGACCTCTAAATGAGGTGGAGGGGCCTGGTTTTTGGGAAGATTTATAACCGTTGCATATACACACTCCATGTAGTATTAATAAGCAAGTTTATATCCATACCTCTATCATGTAAGTAATTATTGGGCGTATGACAAGTTTTATCTTACTTCATAAAGTAAGATAAAACTTGTCATACGCCCAATAATTACTTAAATGATAGAGGTATGGAAAAGAAAAATGTTGAGGAGAATTTTCGGAGGGAACAATTATTACTTTTAATTTATATCCTATAGAATGTTAAACTAAATGTTGTATAATTATGCAAATAAATTTTTATGGCATATTAAATTTTCTTTGAGCTTTTGGCACTCAAGCCAAAAAAGGTCATCCCTATACTACACGAAGCAATGAAGTAGTGAAAAAGCTGAATAAAGATCCAAATATAGTAGTAGTAGTAGTAGTAGTAAAAGTCTAAAGACTTCGGTGGTTAGGACACACAAGGAACAGGCACTAGAGTCCCAAAACAATTACTAAGCTGCACTGCAGGAGGAGAGAAGAGAAAAGGAAGGCCTATAGGATGCTGAGTTTTTTTTTATCTTAATAGCTACACTAAATATTTTGAAAACCTCTATATTAGGGGATATTAAGTTAGTTAGTACCGGCATATATAGAAAACTAATTTAAAATGTGTTCTGAAAATATACAACAATACAAAATTCTTACCGTAACTTTAATATTCCTCCCTGCTCTAAACAACTCCTGCCTCAATGTCTCTGTTAGTGCAGTCACCGCGTGTTTACTAGCAGGATATACATTACTAAGCGGAATTAGAGCACAATAATGCCCCAAAATGCTATTAATATGTACTATATGTCCATCCACATTATTAGCAATCATATTTTGTACGACCTCTCTTGTGCCAATGGTCAATGCGAGCACATTCGTATCGAAAACAGCTTTAAAATCCTCAGTCTTTCCATCAATTAAATTAACGGGCTTTGCCACCCCAGCGTTATTGATGAGGATGTGAACAGGCCCAAAATTCGTAACAGCCCATTTAATAGCGTCAATCAGTTGTTCTTCATTCGTTACATCGGCTTGACGAGGATGTAGACGACCTGGGTGAATTTTTAGCTTGTCCGAGAGATCTTTTACACGGTCCACACGTCTGGCTATGCCTACAACCTATAATAATGTTTTAAAGTTATACGAAGCCTTACGAAGAAATAAGACCATGTATATATATATATATATATATATATATATATATAAATATAAATTTTAGTGTGCAACCCACCTCTAATCCTTCTTTAACCAGCGCCTCCGCAACAGCCGCCCCAATTCCAGAACTAGCCCCGGTGACGATGGCAAGTTTACCGTGCCAACGATCCATGTTTGATGAAAGTACGCAAACGACTGGAGAAATGATGGCCCTGTTGTCTCAGAATAGTAGAACGCTTTTACTTCTCCACCGGCAAAAAATATCTATCTGCGAATTAACCTACATTTTCTAACATCACACAAAATTAACACCAGGAAAACGAGAGAAAGAGACACTGTAGATATACACAGTTAAGTTTAAAACCCATAATTTATTCACGTTCGTATTTGTGTAATTTTATTGGTCCTTCATTAATGGTGCTGTAGATAATTGCTTGTGGACACGAAACGGGCACGTTCAATAACATATAATATTGTTGTTGTTGCGTGAGGAGGGTAATTAATGAAAAAAAAAAGGAAATAGGTGGGTAAAAATATAACGCATCAATCAATATAAGAGGCCTAATTGAGAGGCACTAGATAGTAAATATATATATATATATATATATATATATATATATATATATAACAATCAAATACATACACGCACTATCAACAGACATAATAAAACTGTACAACAAAATCCCACAACACATAAAAGATCTTAATCACATCGCCTTCAAAAACAAAATTAAATTCCTTATACTCAACAACATATGGAGAAAAACAGGTTAGAAGGAAAACACATCCCCAGTGTAGCCTAAGATGCAACTAAAAAAAAAGGACCTTTATTGGCATTTCGCTCACTGCTCTTCCACATCACCAACCACAACAAAAATATACAAAAATAAAAATACAAATAGAAATGAAAGTTCCACATCCCGCAAAAATTACAAGATTACAACTACTTCCAGGACTCTTAAGGTGAAGAAAAAAGGACGAAAAGCCACCATAGGGAAACAACTGTATAATGAAAAAACCGTATAATAATGTATCCTCACTGCTCCACCGTAACCTGGTTATGTAGCCCCTATGTGATTATTATTAAATATTGTGTAGTTATATCTCTAATCTTCGGTAATGTTAATTACAGTGCATGTGTGTTTTTTAAATTAAATACGTATTGATAACATTTAATTTGTTTGTTTGTCGTTATAATTGTCGACGTATGAAAAACACTTATCGTGCAATCATTGATTTTTTTAAATATTGATAGAAATGTGTTTATCATTAGTTAAAATTTGATGTGATTGTGTTTAATCTATCCTACAATCATGCGAATCGTGTTTAATTTGATTTTAGAATCCCTCCCCGTGGGGCTGTATGCGTAATTCAGAAATCTCAACGGAGGGTGGCGTCCCCAAAGCGAACATCACCGCATCGGCCACATCCCGGCCCCTCAATTGCGGCAAGCTTGTCATTATATCCTTCATTACAGTGGCAACGTTATCCGTAAACTCAGTTTCGACTATGCCTGGACTGACGCTCTAAAAATTACACAAATAAAAATTTTGCCACATTAAACTACTTTCACATGAAGACGATACCATTTATACATTACATGGGATGCTAAAATATCTGGGTGTGAATGCTTTTATCACCTACTGGAAACTAGTTATGCATTGTAGGTGACAACAGCATTCACAAGCGTCTTCATGTGAAAGTAGTGTTATGGTCCCCGCAGACTACAAACTAAAGTATCGGCCGACAGATTAGTCAGATTGGGTTGCTTCGCGTTCAAATGTAAAGTTGGCAACTATCGGCCGACTGTTTATATATATAGTTTAAGCCCATCCACATATTTCTCGTTCGTTCAGCCAACTAGCTTCCCTTGAATGTGTGCACTCACGTATGTCTTCATATTGATTAAGCAACCAATTAAACTGTCGGCTGATTAAAACCTAGTACTTACAGTCACTTTAATCTTGCTCTTGGATGCACCCAACTCCATCCGCAACATCGTCGTTAAATTGGTAACAGCAAACTTAGACGCCCCATAGACATTAACACCGGGCATATAAAGCACCTTATGCCCTGCAACGCTATTAATATGCACAATATGCCCTGCAGTATTATTCGCAGTCATTATACGAACAGCCTCCCTTGTAGCAATGCACAAACCCAATACATTTGTATCAAATATGTCTTTCCACTTAGCAGTCTCGCCGTCTATAAGATTTGTGTTGGTTGCTAGTCCAGCGTTGTTGATCAGGATGTGAATTGGACCTACATTAGCTGTAGTCCATTTGAATGCGTTTAAGATGTCTGATTCGACTCTCATATCGGTTTTGCACGCGTATAGTTTGCCAGGTTTGCTGGCTAGTTTTTTGGCCATCAGCTCGACTCGATCGGAACGCCTAGCTAAACCAACGACCTGTGGGTTTAATCAGGTATTACTACTTACTATCAAATTATTGTATTTATTATTTAAACTACTCTAAACGACTTGAACTCTTCACTTCACAGATATCTGCAACTTTATATAATTACATCAATTCCATTGATTAGTTCAGGTTTGATTAACATGATTTTTAAATTTAATTTTGTGTGCAAATGGCGCCAGCAGCTCTTAGATATAAAAAAATAATAATAAATAAAACTGACAATTACTGGATTAAAAAAATAGTTTTTTACATAAACATCTAATGATTAAGATCAAAAATATTCATAAACACAGTACATAGACACCTGTCTAGCAGGGCCGAAAGAGTTAATAGAAAATTTCGAAAAACTGTGTAGTGCGAAGTTGTAAGGTGCTTTCGGCTAGCTTTACTAGTCACCCCGTGGCGTGCTGTATCGCTCCAAGTCTTGCAGTCATGCACCGCGAGTTGTAAGGGACGAGGTAGAATTGTGCGCATCGGGAGCGGCTTACACAACAAATACAACAAGAGACAATAAGTTCGTATCAGCACGCAGTGCTAAACGAAAACAGCTATAGTTAGTTTTTGATAATATACCTTCATCCCCGCTTCAACAAGCTTTACAGCGATTGCCGCCCCTATGCCTGAACTAGCACCAGTTACCACAGCCACTTTACCATCCCAACGTTCCATTGTGTTAACTTAAATGCAGTTCAATAACTAACTGCAACTTTCAAAGAAAACTGGCTTTTATAGTTGGGTCAATTTTATCTCTAAGCACTATGATTAAAAAATCAATTGCTTTTTTTCATGATTTATTCAGAGATAATTGGCGCACAAATTACAGGAAGTAGTGGAAGTGGAAGTGGGAAAAGTCTTGAAAGCCACGTATGTTGTATTATTAATTTAATATTAATTACTTTTTGTTTTTAACAATCACAACACATGTTCTTGCAGTTTAAAGTCAGTGTTTATTTATTTTGAGAGACCAACGTATGTTATTTATTGATTTAAAATCTACAGCACCTCACGATACCGTTAGCTCAAGATGGGAAATCACCCATAAATCCCACGGTGATAACACAGGGAAAAAAACATCAATCATATTTAAACAACTTCACATATTTTGTATTTATATAGAATATGTAACTTTGTTGTATAATGACCAATATATTGCTAATGCATTAGAGAAATTTCAAAAATATCCATCGACGGGTTTTGGAAATATTTACAAAATTGTGATTGAAACATACAAAATCGTATTTTTGTGAAATAATGATTTTGGCATTAAATAGCTTAAAAACTAGTAACACCATAATTTTTGATTATAACATTAAAGGATAGGCCAATATATTGCTAATGCATTAGAGAAGTTTCAAAAATATCCATTTAGGGATTTTGGAAATATTTACAAATTTGCGATTGAAACATACAAAATCGTATTTTTATTAAATACTGACTTTGGCATTAAATATCTTAAAAACTAGCAACACCGTAATTTTTGATTATAACATTAAAGGATAGGCCAATATATTGATAATGCATTAGAGAAGTTACAAAAATATCCATCGAGGGATTTTGGAAATATTTGCAAAATTGCCATTGAAACATACAAAATCGTATTTTTATGAAATAATGACTTTGGCATTAAATAGCTTAAAAAGTAGCAACACCGTAATTTCTGATTATAACATTAAAAGATAGGTCAATATATTGCTAATGCATTAGAGAAGTTTCAAAAATATCCATCAAGGGATTTTGAAAATATTTACAAAATTGCGGTTGAAACATACAAAATCGTATTTTTATGAAATAATGACTTTGGCATTAAATATGCTTAAAAAGTAGCAACACCGTAATTTTTGATTATAACATTAAAGGATAGGGCAATATATTGATAATGCATTAGAGAAGTTACAAAAATATTCATCGAGGGATTTTGGAAATATTTGCAAAATTGCCATTGAAACATACAAAATCGTATTTTTATGAAATAATGACTTTGGCATTAAATAGCTTAAAAAGTAGCAACACCGTAATTTTTGATTATCACATTAAAGGATAGGCCAATATATTGGTGATACATTATAGATGTTTTAAAAATATCAATCGAGGGATTTTGGAGATATTTCCAAAATTGCGATTGAAACATACAAAATCGTATTTTTATGAAATAATGATTTTGGCATTAAATAGCCTAAAAAATAGCAATACCGTAATTTTTGATTACAACATTAAAGGATAGGGCAATATATTGCTAATGCATTAGAGAAGTTTCAAAAATATCCATCGAGGGAATTTGGAAATATTTACAAATTTGGCATTGAAACATACAAAATCGTATTTTTATGAAATAATGACTTTGGCATTAAATAGCTTAACAAGTAGAAACACTGTAATTTTTGATTATAACATTAAAGAATAGGTCAATATATTTCTAATGCATTAGAGAAGTTTCAAAAATATCCATCCAGGGATTTTGGAAATATTTACAAAATTGTGATTGAAACATACAAAATCGTATTTTTATGAAATAATGAATTTGGCATTAAATAGCTTAAAAAGTAGCAGCACCGTAATTTTTGATTATAACATTAAAAGATAGGCCAATTTATTGCTAATGCATTGGAGAAGTTTCAAAAGTATCCATCGAGGGATTTTGGAAACATTTGCAAAATTGCGATTGAAACATACAAAATCGTATTTTTATAAAATAATAACTTTGGCATTAAATAGCTTAAAAAGTAGCAACACAGTAATTTTTGTTTACAACATTAAAGGATAGGCCAATATATTGCTAATGCATTAGAGAAGTTTCAAAAATATCCATCGAAGGATTTTGGATATATTTACAAAATTGCGATTGAAACATACAAAATCGTATTTTTATGAAATAATGACTTTGGCATTAAATAGCTTGAAAAATAGCAACATTGTAATTTTTGATTATAACATTGAAGGATAGTTAGGACAATATATTGATAATGCATTAGAGAAGTTTCAAAAATATCCATCGAGGTATTTTGGAAATATTTACAAAATTGCGATTGAAACATACAAAATCGTATTTTTATGAAATAATGACTTTGGCATTAAATAGCTTGAAAAATAGCAACATTGTAATTTTTGATTATAACATTGAAGGATAGTTAGGACAATATATTGATAATGCATTAGAGAAGTTTCAAAAATATCCATCGAGGTATTTTGGAAATATTTACAAAATTGCGATTGAAACATACAAAATCGTATTTTTATGAAATAATGACTTTGGCATTAAATAGCTTAAAAAGTAGCAACACTGTAATTTTTGATTACAACATTAAAGGATAGGCCAATATATTGCTAATGCATTAGAGAAGTTTCAAAAATATCCATCGAGGGATTTTGGATATATTTACGAAATTGCGATTGAAATATACAAAATCGTATTTTTATGAAATAATGAATTTGGCATTAAATATCTTAAAAACTAGCAACACCGTAATTTTTGATTATAACATTAAAGGATAGGCCAATATATTGCTAATGCATTAGAGAAGTATCACAAATATCCATCGAGGGATTTTGGAAATATTTACAAAATTGCGATTGAAACATACAAAATCGTATTTTTATGAAATAATGACTTTGGCATTAAATAGCTTGAAAAATAGCAACATTCTAATTTTTGATTATAACATTGAAGGATAGGACAATATATTGATAATGCATTAGAGAAGTTTCAAAAATATCCATTGAGAGATTTTGGAAATATTTACAAAATTGCGATTGAAACATGCAAAATCGTATTTTTATGAAATAATGACTTTGGCATTAAATAGCTTAAAAAGTAGCAACACCGTAATTTTTGATTATAACATTAGAGGATAGGCCAATATATTGCTAATGCATTAGAGAAGTTTCAAAAATATCCATCGAGGGATTTTGGAAATATTTACGAAATTGCGATTGAAATATACAAAATCGTATTTTTATGAAATAATAAATTTGGCATTAAATATCTTAAAAACTAGCAACACCGTAATTTTTGATTATAACATTAAAGGATAGGCCAATATATTGCTAATGCATTAGAGAAGTGTCAAAAATATCCATTGAGGGATTTTGGAAATATTTACAAAATTGCGATTGAAACATACAAAATCGTATTTTTATGAAATAATGACTTTGGCATTAAATAGCTTGAAAAATAGCAACATTGTAATTTTTGATTATAACATTGAAGGATAGGACAATATATTGATAATGCATTAGAGAAGTTTCAAAAATATCCATTGAGAGATTTTGGAAATATTTACAAAATTGCGATTGAAACATGCAAAATCGTATTTTTATGAAATAATGACTTTGGCATTAAATAGCTTAAAAAGTAGCAGCACCGAAATTTTTGATTATAACATTAGAGGATAGGCCAATATATTGCTAATGCATTAGAGAAGTTTCAAAAATATCCATCGAGGGATTTTGGAAATATTTACAAAATTGTGACTGAAACATACAAAATCGTATTTTTATGAAAAAATGATTTTGGCATTAAATAGCTTAAAAAGTAGCAGCACTGTAATTTTTGATTATAAGATTAGAGGATAGGCCAATATATTGCTAATGCATTAGAGAAGTTTCAAAAATATCCATCAAGGGATTTTGGAAATATTTACAAAATTGCGATTGAAACATACAAAATCGTATATTTATGAAATAATGACTTTGGCATTAAATAGCTTAGAAAGTAGCAATACTGTAATTTTTGATTATAACATTAAAGGATAGACCAATATATTTCTAATGCATTAGGGATGATTCAGCTCACTATAGGACTCATACAACTTTCACCCTAGGAGGAAAGTTGTGTCATTTTTGTATTTCGAGATAAAAGAAACTTTATCTTTATAGGGCTATCAGCCGTGAGGCTTTTCCGCCGGTTAAGGGAGAATCTGAGAGGAGTTTAATCACCCGGTATTTACCTTAATTTCACAGAAAACCTCTGAAAAACTGTAAAATTTGATTCGCGAAAATTCGCTCCCCGCTGGGGATCGAACTCAGGCCAACCCAATACTCAGTACGAGACGGATGACCTCTAACCACTCGGCCACTGAGCTGGCTGTATTTCGAGATATGTTAATTCATCCTCACTAGCTGAACTACACTGATGAGATCGAAGAAGATTGAAATCTATATATTTAGATTGCTAAGTGGTGGTTTCACACTTGTATATCCTACAGGACTATTTGTCACAATTCTGTAACTGGCTATGGACCTTCGGATTCTTCTGCTGTATATTAGTGTATGTGTATGTGGGTGTTAGGACTTACTACTTCAGAAAGGGTGTCATTTTGAGTATAAAAAGTATGTTATTTATTTAAAAGTATGTTACAAAACTAGTATACAAATATAAAACAACCCTTAATGCCTTAAAATGTCCTGCGACTGTAGCTTTAAATATAAACATCCAAATCGGTTTTTTGCTTTATTTTAGAATGCCTCCCCATGAGGCTGTATACGTAATTCAGAAATCTCAACTGAGGGCGGCGTGCCCAACGCGAACATCACCGCTTGCGCCACATCCTGGCCCCTCAATTTTGGCATGCTTGATATCATATCCTTCATTCCACCAGGAATTTTGTCCAAAAACTCGGTTTCTACCACGCCTGGACTGATACTCTAAATAAACAAATAAACAAATAAAAACCTTGACATCTTAGACTACTTTCACACGAAGATGATACCGCTATGCTGGATACTAATTTTATTTGGGACAGCTTGACTACAATCAGGGCTGTAACTAGCCTTTTTTGGGGCCCTGGGCATGACCTCATTACTACCACCAACACTAAATATTAAATATTAATTACTTTTTGTTTTTAACAATCACACACATGTTCTTGCAATTTAAACCTCATTACTACCGCGTACACTAAATTTTGTGTATTAAATAATTTTGATTAGCTTCTTAATCAGCTATAAAATGAGATACAATTAGTACAGCTAAAAGATGAATGAATGGTTAGCAGAAGATGGGAAAGGCGTGAAAATCTGTAGGAAGCTGACGTGGGAGAGGGAATTAGGGTCTAATTAAAGCTCTGCCTACAATACATAACTAGTATCGCATACTAACATCTTCGTGTAAAAGTAGTGTTACCATTATTAGTACTTACAGTCACTTTAATCTTGCTCTTAGTTTCACATAACTCCAGCCGTAACATGGTCGTTAAATTAGAAACAGCAAACTTGGAAGCCCCATAAACATTAACACCAGGCATATAAATATCCTTATGCCCAGCAACACTATTAATATGCACAATATGCCCTGCAGTTTTATTCGCAGTCATTAAACGAACGGCCTCCCTTGTAGCAATGCACAGGCCTATTACATTTATATCAAACGTTTCCTTCCATTTCGCAGTCTCTCCATTTGTGAGATTTGTGCTTGTTGCAAGCCCCGCGTTATTGATAAGGATGTGAACAGGCCCCACGTTATCTGTAGTCCATTTGAATGCGTTGATGATATCGGATTCGACTGACATATCGGTTTTGCATGCGTATAGTTTTCCCGGTTTATTGGCGAGCTTTTTTGCCACCTGCTCACCCGGTATTTACCTTAATTTCACAGAAAACCTCTGAAAAACTGTGAAAGGTGATTCGCGAAAATTCGCTCCCCGCTGGGGATCGAACTCAGGCCAACCCAATGCTCAGTACGAGACGGATGACCTCTAACCACTCGGCCACTGAGCTGGGTGTATTTCGAGATATGTTAATTCATCCTCACTAGCTGAGCTACATGAGAAGATCGAAGAAGATTGATAGATATATATATATATATATATATATATATATATATATATATATATATATATATATATGTAGATTGCTAAGTGGTAGTTTCACACTTATATATATATCCTACAAGACTATTTGTCACAATTCTGTAACTGGCTATGGACCTTCGGATTCTTCTGCTGTATGTTAGTGTATGTGTATGTGGGTGTTAGGACTTACTAAAGGACTTCAGAAAGGGTGTCATTTTGAGTATAAAAAGTATGTTATTTATTTAAAAGTATGTTACAAAACTAGTATACAAATATAAAACAACCCTTAATGCCTTAAAATGTCGTGCGATTGTAGTTTTAAATATTATAAACATCCAAATCGGTTTTTTGGTTTATTTTAGAACGCCTCCCCATGAGGCTGTATCCGTAATTCAGAAATCTCAACTGATGGCGGCGTGCCCAAAGCGAACATCACCGCTTGCGCCACATCCTGGCCCCTCAATTTTGGCATGCTTGATATCATATCCTTCATTCCACCAGGAATTTTG
Organism: Lordithon lunulatus; assembly: GCA_963942505.1. NCBI lineage: Eukaryota > Metazoa > Arthropoda > Insecta > Coleoptera > Staphylinidae > Lordithon > Lordithon lunulatus. The sequence continues at coordinate 35,543,793 of OZ012675.1, forward strand.
TCCAAAAACTCGGTTTCTACCACGCCTGGACTGATACTCTAAATAAACAAATAAACAAATAAAAACCTTGACATCTTAGACTACTTTCACACGAAGATGATACCGCTATGCTGGATACTAATTTTATTTGGGACAGCTTGACTACAATCAGGGCTGTAACTAGCCTTTTTTGGGGCCCTGGGCATGACCTCATTACTACCACCAACACTAAATATTAAATATTAATTACTTTTTGTTTTTAACAATCACACACATGTTCTTGCAATTTAAACCTCATTACTACCGCGTACACTAAATTTTGTGTATTAAATAATTTTGATTAGCTTCTTAATCAGCTATAAAATGAGATACAATTAGTACAGCTAAAAGATGAATGAATGGTTAGGAGAAGATGGGAAAGGCGTGAAAATCTGTAGGAAGCTGACGTGGGAGAGGGAATTAGGGTCTAATTAAAGCTCTGCCTACAATACATAACTAGTATCGCATACTAACATCTTCGTGTAAAAGTAGTGTTACCATTATTAGTACTTACAGTCACTTTAATCTTGCTCTTAGTTTCACATAACTCCAGCCGTAACATGGTCGTTAAATTAGAAACAGCAAACTTGGAAGCCCCATAAACATTAACACCAGGCATATAAATATCCTTATGCCCAGCAACACTATTAATATGCACAATATGCCCTGCAGTTTTATTCGCAGTCATTAAACGAACGGCCTCCCTTGTAGCAATGCACAGGCCTATTACATTTATATCAAACGTTTCCTTCCATTTCGCAGTCTCTCCATTTGTGAGATTTGTGCTTGTTGCAAGCCCCGCGTTATTGATAAGGATGTGAACAGGCCCCACGTTATCTGTAGTCCATTTGAATGCGTTGATGATATCGGATTCGACTGACATATCGGTTTTGCATGCGTATAGTTTTCCCGGTTTATTGGCGAGCTTTTTTGCCACCTGCTCGACTCGCTCCGAACGTCTGGCAAGACCAACAACCTAACGAATTTTAACTATATAATATTAATAATAATTATAACGCCTACAACTTACGGTAGAAGGCATATGATTAAAAATTAACTTGAAAGTTGATAAAATTCTAATGATAAGTTAACTAATATGTTGGTAATAAATTCAATTATAGGATAATACAAAATCTCATACGTTTATTGAATTAGTTACTTAATCGGCTACAAAATGAGATACAATTAGTATATTTCTCGCAATTATTGAGTTCGTAATAGTGAAAAACGTATGAAGCGCCAGTTCATAACATACGTTTGTAATTTGAAAATTGGTAATAAATTCAATTAAAGGATAATACGAATTCTCATAGGTTTATTGAATTAGTTACTTAATCAGCTACAAAATTAGTTACAATTAGTATATTTCTCTCAATTATTGAGTTCGTAATAGTGAAAAACGTATGAAGCGCCAGTTCATAACATACGTTTGTACTTTTAAAATTGGTAATAAATTCAATTAAAGGATAATACAAATTCTCATTGGTTTATTGAATTAGCTACTTAATCAGCTACAAAATAAGATACAATTAATATATTTCTCTCAATTATTGAGTTCGTAATAGTGAAAAACGTATGAAGCGCCAGTTTATAACATACGTTTGTACTTTGAAAATTGGTAATAAATTCAATTAAAGGATAATACAAATTCTCATTAGTTTATTAAATTAGTTACTTAATCAGCTACAAAATGAGATACAACTAGTATATTTCTCTCAATTATTGAGTTCGTAATAGTGAAAAACGTATGAAGCGCCAGTTCATAAAATACGTTTGTAATTTGAAAATTGGTAATAAATTCAATTAAAAGATAATACAAAATCTCATGGGTTCATTGAATTAGTTACTTAATCAGCTACAAAATGAGATACAATTAGTATATTTTTCTCAATTATTGAGTTAGTAATAGTAAAAAACGTATGAAGCGCCAGTTCATAACATACGTTTGTACTTTGAAAATTGGTAATAAATTCAATTAAAGGATAATACAAATTCTCATTAGTTTATTAAATTAGTTACTTAATCAGCTACAAAATGAGATACAACTAGTATATTTCTCTCAATTATTGAGTTCGTAATAGTGCAAAACGTATGAAGCGCCAGTTCATAACATACGTTTGTATTTTGAAAATTGGTAATAAATTCAATTAAAAGATAATACAAAATCTCATTAGTTTATTGAATTAGTTACATAATCAGCTAGAAAATGAGATATAATTAGTATATTTCTCTCAATTATTGAGTTCGTAATAGTGAAAAACGTATGAAGCGCCAGTTCATAACATACGTTTGTACTTTGAAAATTGGTAATAAATTCAATTAAAGGATAATACAAATTCTCATTAGTTTTTTAAATTAGTTACTTAATCAGCTACAAAATGAGATACAACTAGTATATTTCTCTCAATTATTGAGTTCGTAATAGTGCAAAACGTATGAAGCGCCAGTTCATAACATACGTTTGTACTTTGAAAATTGGTAATAAATTTAGTTAAAAGATAATACAAAATCTCATTAGTTTATTGAATTAGTTACATAATCAGCTAGAAAATGAGATACAATTAGTATATTTCTCTCAATTATTGAGTTCGTAATAGTGCAAAACGTATGAAGCGCCAGTTCATAACATACGTTTGTACTTTGAAAATTGGTAATAAATTCAATTAAAGGATAATACAAATTCTCATTGGTTTATTAAATTAGTTACTTAATCAGCTACAAAATGAGATACAATTAGTATATTTCTCTCAATTATTGAGTTCGTAATAGTGCAAAACGTATGAAGCGCCAGTTCATAACATACGTTTGTACTTTGAAAATTGGTAATAAATTCAATTAAAGGATAATACAAATTCTCATTGGTTTATTAAATTAGTTACTTAATCAGCTACAAAATGAGATACAATTAGTATATTTCTCTCAATTATTGAGTTCGTAATAGTGAAAAACGTATGAAGCGCCAGTTCATAACATACGTTTGTAATTTGAAAATTGGTAATAAATTCAATTAAAGGATAATACAAAATCTCATGGGTTCATTGAATTAGTTACTTAATCAGCTACAAAATGAGATACAATTAGTATATTTTTCTCAATTATTGAGTTAGTAATAGTAAAAAACGTATGAAGCGCCAGTTCATAACATACGTTTGTACTTTGAAAATTGGTAATAAATTCAATTAAAGGATAATACAAATTCTCATTAGTTTATTAAATTAGTTACTTAATCAGCTACAAAATGAGATACAACTAGTATATTTCTCTCAATTATTGAGTTCGTAATAGTGCAAAACGTATGAAGCGCCAGTTCATAACATACGTTTGTACTTTGAAAATTGGTAATAAATTCAATTAAAAGATAATACAAAATCTCATTAGTTTATTGAATTAGATACATAATCAGCTAGAAAATGAGATATAATTAGTATATTTCTCTCAATTATTGAGTTCGTAATAGTGAAAAACGTATGAAGCGCCAGTTCATAACATACGTTTGTACTTTGAAAATTGGTAATAAATTCAATTAAAGGATAATACAAATTCTCATTAGTTTTTTAAATTAGTTACTTAATCAGCTACAAAATGAGATACAACTAGTATATTTCTCTCAATTATTGAGTTCGTAATAGTGCAAAACGTATGAAGCGCCAGTTCATAACATACGTTTGTACTTTGAAAATTGGTAATAAATTTAGTTAAAAGATAATACAAAATCTCATTAGTTTATTGAATTAGTTACATAATCAGCTAGAAAATGAGATACAATTAGTATATTTCTCTCAATTATTGAGTTCGTAATAGTGCAAAACGTATGAAGCGCCAGTTCATAACATACGTTTGTACTTTGAAAATTGGTAATAAATTCAATTAAAGGATAATACAAATTCTCATTGGTTTATTAAATTAGTTACTTAATCAGCTACAAAATGAGATACAATTAGTATATTTCTCTCAATTATTGAGTTCGTAATAGTGCAAAACGTATGAAGCGCCAGTTCATAACATACGTTTGTACTTTGAAAATTGGTAATAAATTCAATTAAAGGATAATACAAATTCTCATTGGTTTATTAAATTAGTTACTTAATCAGCTACAAAATGAGATACAATTAGTATATTTCTCTCAATTATTGAGTTCGTAATAGTGAAAAACGTATGAAGCGCCAGTTCATAACATACGTTTGTAATTTGAAAATTGGTAATAAATTCAATTAAAGGATAATACAAATTCTCATTGGTTTATTAAATTAGTTACTTAATCAGCTACAAAATGAGATACAACTAGTATATTTCTCTCAATTATTGAGTTCGTAATAGTGCAAAACGTATGAAGCGCCAGTTCATAACATACGTTTGTACTTTGAAAATTGGTAATAAATTCAATTAAAGGATAATACAAATTCTCATAGGTTTATTAAATTAGTTACTTAATCAGCTACAAAATGAGATACAACTAGTATATTTCTCTCAATTATTGAGTTCGTAATAGTGAAAAACGTATGAAGCGCCAGTTCATAACATACGTTTGTACTTTGAAAATTGGTAATAAATTCAATTAAAGGATAATACAAATTCTCATTGGTTTATTGAATTAGCCACTTAAACAGCTACAAAATTAGATACAATTAGTATATTTCTCTCAATTATTGAGTTCGTAATAGTGAAATAGGTATGAAGCGCCAGTTTATAACATACGTTTGTACTTTGAAAATTGGTAATAAATTCAATTAAAGGCTAATACAAAATCTCATTGGTTTGTTGAATTAGCTACTAAATCAGCTACAAAATGAGATACAATTAGTATATTTCCCTCAATTATTGAGTTCGTAATAGTGAAAAACGTATGAAGCGCCAGTTCATAACATACGTTTGTACTTTGAAAATTGGTAATAAATTCAATTAAAGGATAATACAAATTATCATTAGTTGATTGAATTAGCTACTTAATCAGCTATAAAATTAGTTACAACTAGTGTATTTTTACCTTCACCCCCGCTTGAACAAGCTGTTCAGCGATAGCCGCGCCTATCCCTGAACTGGCGCCGGTCACTATAGCCACTTTACCACTCCAACGTTCCATTGTGTTATCTCAAATGCAGCAATATAACTAGCCGCAGCGTCCAAACAACACTAGCTTTTATAGTAAGGTCAATTCAATCGTTTTTATCTCTAATTACTATTATTAAATCGCTATTTGTAGTTTCATGCAGCGATTACATAATTCGCCGCCAATTACAGGAAGCACTTTAGTACAAAGACTGGTGTATGATTGATCAAGGCCACTGAGATGTTATTAATGGTAATCGTAATTACTCCCTCATTATTGAGGGCTCCATAAAATAACAAGCTCATACAATTTGCAACAATTATGAAGATGATTTTAAATTTAGTATTTGTTTGCATATTAAAATACGGATATTTACAACTTGATTCAAGATTCGCATTTTATATTTATATTATTTTTATTATTATATTTATATATACATATTTTTATATTTATATATACATATTTTTATATTGATATAAACATATTTTTATATTTATAAAAACGAAGACAATGTTTTGAAGCCGACCGACCTGTCATTTATGACTGTTGTGCTGTGCATGCCATGGCAAATATTTTTATTACTGGCACTTTTTTTCATCAATTGCAAACAAAACAACGTCATAGTAGGATAGTTGTGTCTATTCTAGTCTCAAAAGTTGCAACTGCTTAATTCGCAGACGAAGCAGAGCGCAGGATAGATTCAGGAGTATACAAATATTCACACGGCCTCAGAGGAGAAGTCTTCGGGCTGATAGATATAAAGATAGAAGTTTAAAAAAGAAACAGTGAGAAAAACTTTTATGTTGCTATTTTAGCAATGTAACTAAACAACATTTTAGACACTCAAACTAATTCAAAACTAAAAAAACCTCTACCTTATCTTATCAATCGGAATATTGAACTAAACAACATTTTAGACCCTCAAAACAAATCAAAACTAAAAAAACTTCTACCTTATCTTATCAGACGAAAGGCTTGCCGCGGCATTCAAAACTATATTTATGATATTGCTACTTTAATAAATAAAAAAAAAACTTATATCTTTATAGGGCCATCAGCCGTGAGGTTTTACCACCGGTCAAGGGAGAAGCTCAGAGAAGTTTAATCACCCGATATTTACCTTAACTTCGCAGAAATTTAATCAATATTTACCTACAAATTTAGAATTTATTACAAATTATTATAATATGATTTCAGGAAATCCCATATCAAATTTGTATATAATTTAGTTGAGATTTTCCCGAGTGGGTTTTTTGCTAGTCCCCCATTAGGCGCCTCCCCGAGTTGCGGATAGGAGAACACTCGCCATTTTAAGGAATGTACCGAGGATATAAAATACTTGGGGCGGACCAAAATAGTTAGGCACTGGAGGAGAGTAGCAGTGGTAGCATCGACCAATAATATGGCGAAATTATTCTAGATCGGCAAATCATCTAGACCAGCGGTCGGGGAACCGGGAAAATTACCCCAAATGGGGTAAAAGTGACATTATTGAAGGTAATAAGGAAAGTTTCTATTTTATAAACGTGACAGCAATTTTTACAAACCACTTTTTTTAAATTTTAAATTCAACGTACACGACGCCTCGTAATATTCGGGCCTTCTGTTAAAATTAATGTAATTTTTCTACTATTCAAGATGAGGCAAACGCCAATACTGAGGGCAATGGGTGCAATTCGAATTTTGTTTAATGTTTCATTTAAAAAAAAACTTTTTAAGAAATGCTTAAAGGAATGTTTAATACAACAAAGCTTTTATAATATCAATGAACAATGAGAATAGCCTGATTAATCTGTTTTAAGATAGTAATGAGAAATATTTAGACTATTAGTATATTTTTTGACTCAAAACCGAGACCTTGATTCCTGAAAATTTTCAGTCATTAAAAATAAACTAGCTGAAAAGTTGATTGAAACATTCAAATTGCATTCATTTCAATATATGTAATAAGAATATTTATAATAAAATTATTAAAATAATTTCAGCCAAAACTGATGTGATAAAAGCATATACTATATGTTTTTGGATAGTTTTATTAATCTATTTTCAGATAGTAATTAATACTAATAGTGTCATGTATAATTTTTTGAGATATCTATTTCAAACCAAGATGTTGATTATTGAAGTTTTTCAGTCGTTAAAAATAAACTAGCTGAAAAATTTAACTGAAACTTTCAACTAACATTCGTTTTGATATGTGCAATAAGAATATTTACTTTGAAACGAGTTACAATATTTATATTCAGCCAAATATAATTTTCAGTTTTGGCTGAAATTATATTTCAGCCGAATCAATTTTAAATTTACATAACTATTTAGTATGTTATAGTGAATAACTGATACAATTTTTAGCCATTTCCATACATAAGTTTTTCAGTTAGCAACTAATTTATTGAACTGAAAGCAAATTTTCACTGTTTTTCAGTCACCTGTAAAATTTGTTTCTCACTAGTTATTTTCAAATTCAATACATTTTTGGATAGCCTGATTCATATAATTTCAGATAGCAATGAAAAAAAAAAGTTAGTAGTATATATTTTTGATATATCGACTGAAAACGACCACCATGATTTTCGAACTTTTTCCGACATTACAAAAAAACTAGATGAATTTTTTTCCTGAAACTCTCAAATTACATTCATTTCAATAGATAGAATGCATATATAAAATTTGAAGTCGTTTTAAAAAACATGAAATTTCAGTAAAAACCAACATTTACAGGATTTTTCAGTGAACTGTAACTTTTGCTTCAAACCTGATCAAAACAAATTCTAAACGGATTTGATATGCTTAATTAATCTATTTTAGAATAATAATAAAAAATATGTACGTTATTTATATATTTTTAGAGATATCGACTGAAAACTAACACCATGTTTTCAGTAGTTTTTCAGTTATAACTGAAAAAGTATGAGCCTGAAACGACTAAATCCTTCAAAATAATGTTTATTAGAGCCGTTATAATATATATGCAAATTTTAAAGCAAATCGAAAAAATGGTCAAAATCGCCAAAAATCAAAAGTGTTTAACCTTCAGAATTTTTCAGCCAAAATTTTTTTTTGATGCGATCGGCCTGAAATTTGGCACAATCAATTTCGTCATTATTTTGAACATCGGAGGCGATTTTTAGCCATTTTCATCAAAAACTTTTTGAATTATTGGTCTTTAAAGTGAGCTGAAAATAAATTTTCATCTTTTTTCAGTAAGCTATATAATTAATACATGATGTTGAAAAAACATATACTATACATTTTTGGATAGGTAAATTAATCTACTTCACGATAATAATAAAAAAATAATTGTATTAGATGTATATTTTTTGAGATATCGACTGAAAACCAAGAGAGTTGTTTTTTGAAGTTTTTCAGGCATTACAAAAAAACTAGCTGAAAATTTTAATTGAAACTCTCAATTTACATTCAATTTCATATGTTCAATAATATTTCAGTCCGATCGATTTCAAATTTTGCATAACTATTTTACATATTATACTGAATATCTGATGCAATTTTCAGCCGTTTTCATTAATAAGTTTTTCAGTTATTGACTAATTCATTCAACTGAAACCAAATTTTCACTGTTTTTCAGTGACCTGTAAAATTTGTTTCTCACCAGATAAAATTAACTGCTATACATGTTTCGACAGTTTGAATAATATACTTTCAGATAATCATGAAAAACAGTTATGTCGCTAGTATATTTTTTTGTGATATCGACTGAAAACGACTACCATGTTTTTCGAATTTTTTCAGCCATTACAAAAAAACTGGCTGAAATTTTTTTCTGAAACTTTCCAAATACGTTCATTTGGATAGATAGAAGACACATTTAAAATTTCAAGTCGATGAAAAAAACTTGAAATTTCAGTAAAAATTGACTTTTTCAGGATTTTTCAGTAAGCTGTAACTTTTGCTTCAAACCGAATTAATACAAATTTTAAACGGATTTGACTTCCCTAATTAATCTATTTATAATAAAATCAGAAAGTATTTATGTCATTTATATATTTTTTGAGATATCGACTGAAAACTAACACCATGTTTTCAGTAGTTTTTCAGGTATCACTGAAAAAGTAAAAGCCTGAAACTACTAAATCCTTCAAAATAATGTTTATTAGATCCGTTACAATATATATGCTAATTTTAAAGCAAATCGAAAAAATGGCCAAAATCGCCAAAAATCGAAAGGGGTTAACCCTCAGAATTTTTCAGCCAAAAATTTTTTTGGATGCGATCGGCCTGAAATTTGGCATAATAAGTTTTGACATTATTTTGAACATCGGAGGCGATTTTTAGCCATTTTCATCAAAAACTTTTTGAATTATTGGCCTTTAAAGTGAGCTGAAAATACATTTTCATCTTTTTTCAGTAAGCTCTATAATTAATACCTGATGTTGAAAAAACATATACTATACATTTTTGGATAGGTTAATTAATCTACTTTAAGATAATAATAAAAAATAATTGTATTAGATGTATATATTTTTGAGATATCGACTGAAAACGAAGAGAGTGGTTTTTTGAAGTTTTTCAGGCATTACAAAAAAAAACTAGCTGAAAATTTTAATTGAAACTCTCAAATTACATTCATTTTCATATGTCCAATCATAATATACAGTTTGATATGTGTAGAAAAATTTGTAACAAAAATTTCAGCCAAATATAATTTTTAGGATAGGCTGAAATTTTTTTTCAGTCCGATCGATTTCAAATTTTGCATAACTATTTTACATATTATACTGAATAACTGATGCAATTTTCAGCCGTTTTCATTCATAAGTTTTTCAGTTATTGACTAATTCATTCAACTGAAACCAAATTTTCACTGTTTTTCAGTGACCTGTAAAATGTGTTTCTCACCAGACAAAATTAACTGCTATACATGTTTGGACAGCATGACTAATATACTTTCAGATAATAATGAAAAACAGTTATGTGGCTAGTATATTTTTTTGTGATATCGACTGAAAACGACTACCGTGTTTTTCGAAATTTTTCAGTCATTACAAAAAAACTGGCTGAAATTTTGTTCTGAAACTCTCCAAATACGTTAATTTAGATAGATAGAAGACACATTTAAAATTTCAAGTCGATGAAAAAAACTTGAAATCTCAGTAAAAATAGACTTTTTCAGGATTTTTCAGTGAGCTGTAACTTTTGTTTCAAACCAGCTAAGCACAAATTTTAAACGGATTTGGTATGCCTTATTAATCTATTTTCAAACAATAATAAAAAATATATTTCATTTGTATATTTTTTGAGATATCGACTGAAAACTAACACCATGTTTGCAGTAGTTTTTCAGTTGTAACTGAAAAAATAAAAGCCTGAAACGACTAAAACCTTCAAAATAATGTTTATTAGGGCCGTTATAATATATATGCTAATATGAAAGCAAATCGAAAAAATGGCCAAAATCGCCAAAAATCGAAAGGGTTTATTAACCTTCAGAATTTTTCAGCCAAAAATTTATTTTGATGCGATCGGCCTGAAATTTGGCACAATCAATTTCGACATTATTTTGAACATCGGAGGCGATTTTTAGCCATTTTCATCAAAATCTTTTTGAATTATTGGCCTTTAAAGTGAGCTGAAAATAAATTTTCATCTCTTTTCAGTAAGCTATATAATTAATACCTGATATTGAAAAAACATATACTATACATTTTTGGATAGGTTAATTAATCTACTTTAAGATAATAATAAAAAATAATTGTATTAGATGTATATATTTTTGAGATATTGACTGAAAACGAAGAGAGTTGTTTTTTGAAGTTTTTCAGGCATTACAAAACAACTAGCTGAAAACTTTAATTGAAACTCTCAAATTACATTCATTTTGATATGTCCAATCATAATATACAGTTTCATATGTGTAGAAAAATTTGTAACAAAAATTTCAGCCAAATATAATTTTCAGGATAGGCTGAAAAAAAATTTCAGTCCGATCGATTTCAAATGTTTCATAACTATTTTACATATTATACTAAATAACTGATGCAATTTTCAGCCGTTTTCATTCATAAGTTTTTCAGTTATTGACTAATTCATTCAACTGAAACCAAATTTTCACTGTTTTTCAGTGATCTATAAAATTTGTTTCTTACCAAATAAAATTAACTGCTATACATGTTTGGACAGCTTGAATCATATACTTTCAGATAATAATGAAAAACAGTTATGTCGCTAGTATATTTTTTTGTGATATCGACTGAAAACGACTACTATGTTTTTCAAAACTGTCCAAATACGTTCATTTGGATAGATAGAAGACACATTTAAAATTTCAAGTCGATGCAGAAAACTTGAAATTTCAGTAAAAATAGACTTTTTCAGGATTTTTCAGTAAGCTGTAACTTTTGCTTCAAACCGAATTAATACAAATTTTAAACGGATTTGACTTCCCTAATTAATCTGTTTTTAAATAAAATCAGTAAGTATTTATGTCATTTATATATTTTATGAGATATCGACTGAAAACTAACACCATGTTTTCAGTAGTTTTTCAGTTATAACTGAAAAAGTATAAGCCTGAAACGACTAAATCCTTTAAAATAATGTTTATTAGAGCCGTTATAATATATATGCAAATTTTAAAGCAAATCGAAAAAATGGCCAAAATCGCCAAAAATCGAAAGGGTTTATTTAACCTTCAGAATTTTTCAGCCAAAATTTTTTTTTAATGCGATTGGCCTGAAATTTGGCACAATCAATTTCGACATTATTTTGAACATCAGAGGCGATTTTTAGCCATTTTCATCAAAATCTTTTTAAATTATTAGCCTTTAAAGTGAGCTGAAAATAAATTTTCACCTTTTTTCAGTAAGCTATATAATTAATACCTGATGTTGAAAAAACATATACCATACATTTTTGGATAGGTTAATTAATCTACATTAAGATAATAATAAAAAATAATTGTATTAGATGTATATATTTTTGAAATATTAACTGAAAACGAAGAGAGTGGTTTTTTGAAGTTTTTCAGGCATTACCAAAAAACTAGCTGAAAATTTTAATTGAAACTCTCAAATTACATTCATTTTCATATGTCCAATCATAAAATACAGTTTGATATGTGTAGAAAAATTTGTAACAAAAATTTCAGCCAAATATAATTTTCAGGATAAGCTGAAAAAAAAAATTCAGTCCGATCGATTTCAAATTTTGCATAACTATTTTACATATTATACTGAATAACTGATGCAATTTTCAACCGTTTTCATTTATAAGTTTTTCAGTTATTGACTAATTTATTCAACTGAAACTAATTTTTCACTGTTTTTCAGTGATCTGTAAAATTTGTTTCTCACCAGATAAAATTAACTGCTATACACGTTTGGACAGCTTGAATAATATACTTTCAGATAATAATGAAAAACAGTTATGTCGCTAGTATATTTGTTTGTCTTATCGACTGAAAACAACTACCATGTTTTTCGAATTTTTTCAGCCATTACAAAAAAACTTACTGAATTTTTTTTGTGAATCTCTCCAAATACGTTCATTTGGATATATAGAAGATACATGTAAAATTTCAAGTCGATTGAAAAAACTTTTTCAGGATTTTTCAATGAGTTGAAAATGGATTCTAATGACATCTAACATTATAAAAGTCTATACATTTATGTGTGTGTTGATTTCAGTCTTTCAATACACCTGAAATCATTGCTCGCCCCAGTTTAAAACACAGGAAAGACAACATTCAAGTGAGTTGATATGACATGTGATGATGTGAGGACTTGCACAAGCTCTATGGTGTAACATTATATATTACAATGATGAAAAGCGAGGACATGTTGATACCTACAATTCTAGAGTCTCTTCTACACTCAATGTTTTTCACAATCTGCAAGGCAATAGTGAAGGCTGAGATGAAGAAACATCATACATAAGCAAATACTATTTATTGAAATATTTTAATGAATAAAATAGTTATATATAAATTGTAATATTGCTAGATGTAATAATTATCCCATTTTTCTTGGTTGCAGGACTATTTATCAACAAATTAGTATCATATGCCTTAAATGAACTTAACTAAACACTTATTAATGGTATAAACTGTTTTTATGTTTTAAATATGACTCGCTTTGATGTTTGAATCAACTTTCTAATATAACTCCAACAAAATGCAACCAGTTTTTTCATCGTACATCTTATTATGATATCACACTATTAAATTACACTAAAGCTCTACAATACAAAGCTCATCTGTATTAATTATCACTTACAGAACTTACTAGTTATCAGTTCTAACAAAGACACTTTTAAAAATTAATTTACATCCAATAACATTGTGAAGGGTTTAAGGATTATATTTTCTTTGGCTTTAACTGTGTGACTGTAGTTAAACCCTTCACAATGTTATTGCATACCTTCAATAAGTATTAGAAAACACTTTCTTCACTGATACATCGTTATAGTAATTTGAACCTACTACGAAAAAATTGGTTGTAAATTCATTCAATATATTCATTCATAAATACTATTATTCATTCAACAATATTCATTAATAATAGTTCGAACTGTCAGAAAGCAGGGCTGCCTATATTATAAAAATGGATCTCACAAACGCATTTTTTATGTTTCTATGTAGCAAACTAGCTACATTAATCAATAAATATTTAATTATAAGTTAATTGTAAGCGGGAATATTATAAAACTAATTACTGTAATGCATAATTAAACCAGTTTTAATTTTCAACAGCGCCATCTATCAGGAAATAGCTAAAACTATCTGCAGTGGCTTAAAAATAATGGTTATAAATCATTATATTGCTATATAATTGATATATTTAATTGCATTATTAATGCATAATTAAATTATCTACTAGATTTTCTATCGTAGCTTTCACAAAAGAAAAAATATGAAATTTATTTCCGCCAGCGACATCTGACAGGAAGTTAGTGAAGCTTGCAGTTCAAGCATATTGGCGCTAGTGTCGCACCGCTGTCAATTTTAAAAAATATTAATTTTATTACTATCAGGGCAATTCAAACGCTTAATTACTTTTGTATTTACAACGCTAAAGGGATGATTTAACTGAGAACATGTATGGAGTTTCTAGCCTAACACAATTTCTTGCGGTGTTTTCAGCTAATTCTTACAGTTTTTTTTCACAAAATGCAAGAAATTATCTGGAAGGTGGTGAGATTTAGACTGTTTTTCCCTGCAAATATTTTTGTTTAACGCGAACGAATGATAATTGTAGAGAATTTAAAGCCCTACAATATAGCCTATAAATATTTTGGGGGAGCTGTTAAGAGTTATGCAATAAAAAAAAATTATCTGTTAGATGGCGGTTATATCAACAACAGGCGATACAGAATTATGGTGAATGCGCCGGGTAGTATAAGTTGGGTATATTTCAGTAAGCTATAAAACTAGTTTATAGTTAGAAAATAGCTATTTGTGATACCGTTTTGGATAACATGATTCGTGTATTTTACGATAATAAAGAAAAAAAGATATGTCAGTAGCATAGTTTTTTGAGATAACAACTATAAACCACGAGCATACATTTTAAAGTTTTGAAGGTATTACAAAAAATGTAGCTACAAGATTTTTCTTAAATTCTCAAATTATATTCATTTGAATATATAGAATACAAATATAAAATTTAAAGCCGATTGAAATGTTGGTAATAACCAACATTTTCAGCAAATGTTTAGTAAGATGTAACTCTTATTTTATAAGATAAGCAAACCAATCTAATATATTTTACGATAGCTAGATTAATGTGCTTTCAGATAATAATTGAAATAATACAATATTAATGGAATACATATGTAAAATTTGAAGTGGTCTGAGCAAAAATAAAATTTGAAATTTCAGTAGACTGTAATATCCATTTCATAAGAGATAAAAATCAATATAATATGTTTTTGGATAGCCCTATTAGTTCACTTTCAGGTAATAATGAAAAATATTTAGGTCAGTCATATATTTTTTGAGATATAGACTGAAAAGTAACATCATTATTTTAATCAGTTTTTCAGGAATAAAACAAAAACTAGCTGAATTATTTTTCTTAATTTCATAAATAATATTCATTTTTATATATAGAAATCATATATAAAATTTGAAGTGGTTTGAATAAAAATAAAATGTGGGCAAAATTCATATTTTCAGAAACTTTTCAGTAAACTGTAACATCCATTTCATAAGAGATAAAAATCAATTTAATATGTTTTTGGAAAGCCTAATTAATTTACTTTCAGATAATAATAGAATTAATTCTAGTGTTTTTGTAGTTTTTCCAATATCGACTGAAAACCAACACCATGTTTTCAGAAGTTTTTGAGTCATAACTGAAAAATGAAATGCTTGAAACAATTAAAACTCTCAAAATAAAGTTCATTATATCTGTTATAATAAATATACAAATTTTAAAACAAATCGAAAAAATGTCAAATTTCGTCAAAAAACGTCGACCTTCAGAATTTTTGGCCTGAAAAAAATTTGGTTTGCGATCGAGCTGAAATTTGGCATAATTGTTACTCTTGTCAATTTGAACATCGGAGGCTATTTTCAGCCTTTTACACTCAGAAATTTTTTAGTTATTGACGTTTGAATTTGCCGGAAATCCAATTGTCATCATTTTTCAATAAGCTATAAAATTAGTTTCTGAAAAGAAAAGAACTAGACGTGATATAGATTTGGATAGCCGTATTACTCCACTTTGAGGTAATAATGAAAAATATTTAGGTCAGTAATATATTTTTTTGAGATATCGACTAAAAAGTAACACCATTATTTTAATAAGTTTTTTTAAGAATAAAACTTAATTATGGTGGATGCGCCGGGTAGTATAAGTTGGGTTTATTTCAGTAAGCTATAAAACTAGTTTCTGAATAGAAAAACACTAAATTTGATACATGTTTGGATAGCTTGCTTACGTCACTTTATGGCAATAATAAAAAATATGTAGGTTAGTAGTATAATTTTTGAAAAATCAACTGACAACTATAACCGTAAATTTGTAAGTTTTTCAGCAATTACAAATAAACTAGCTGAACAATTTTGCTGAAACTCTCCAATTATATTTACTTTGATATATAGAATACATACCTAAAGTGGTTTAAATAAAAATGAAATTTGGACTAAATTAATATTTTCAGGGATTTTTCAGTAAGCTGTAGCATCCATTTCATAAGAGATAAAAATCAATGTTATATGTTTTTGGATAGTCTAATTAATTTACTTTCAGATAATAATAGAAAGGGGTTAGTTAACATCGGAGGTGATTTTTAGCCTAACTACTTTTTGAATTATTGGCTTACTAAGTCGGCTGAAAACAAAATTTCACTTTTTTTCAGTAAGCCACATAATTAATTCCTGATGTGATAAAAATATATACTATACGTTTTTGGATAGCTTTATTAATCTATTTTCAGATAGTAATAAAATATAATAGTGTCAGTTGTATATTTTTTGAGATATCGGTTTAAAACCAAGATATTGTTTTTTGAAGTTTTTCATTCTTTAAAAATAAACTAGCTGAAAAATTTAAATGAAACTTTCAAATTACATTAATTTTGATATGTGCAATTAGAATATTTACTTTGAAACGAGTTCCAATTTTTATTACAAAAATTTCAGCTAAATATAATTTTCAGTTTTGGCTGAAATTATTTTTCAGCTGGATCAATTTCAAATTTTACATAACTATTTTATATATTATAATGAATAACTGATGCAATTTTCAGCCATTTTCATACATAGGTTTTTCAGTTAGCATCTAATTCATTCAACTGAAAGCAAATGTTCACTGTTTTTCAGTCACCTGTAAAATTTGTTTCTCACTAGATATATTCAACTTCATACATTTTTGGATAGCCTGATTCATATAGTTTGAGATAACAATGAAAAAAAATAAATTACTACTATAACTTTTTGAAATATCGACTGAAAACGACCACCATGATTTTCGAACATTTTCAGAAATTACAAAAAAACTAGATGAAATTTTTTCCTGAAACTCTCAAATTACATTCAATTCAATAGATAGAATGCATATATTAAATTTGAAGTCGTTTGAAAAAACTTGAAATTTCAGTAAAAATCAAAATTTTCAGGAATTTTCAGTAAGCTGTAACTTTTGTTTCAAACCAGATAAAAACAAATTCTAAACGGATTTAGCATGTCTAATTAATCTATTTTAAAATAATAATAAAAAATATATACGTCATTTATATATTTTTAGAGATATCGTCTGAAAACTAACAACATATTTTCAGTAGTTTTTCAGTTATAACTGAAAAAGTAAAAGCCTGAAACGACTAAATCCTTCAAAATAATGTTTATTAGAGCCGTTACAATATATATGCCAATTTTAAAGAAAATCAAAAAAATGGCCAAAATCACCAAAAATCGAAAGGGTTTAACCTTCAGAATTTTTCAGCCAAAAAAAATGTTGGTTGCGATCGGTCTGATTTTTTGCATAATCAATTTTGACATTATTTTGAACATCGGAGGCGATTTTGAGCCATTTTCATCAACAACTTTTTGAATTATTGGCTTATTAAGTCGGCTGAAAACAAAATTTCACTTTTTTTCAGTAAGCCACATAAGTAATTCCTGATGCGCTAAAAACATATACTATACGTTTTTGGATAGCTTTATTAATATATTTTCAGATAGTAATAAAAACGAATAGTGCCAGGTGTATATTTTTTTGAGATATCGATTTAAAACCAATATGTTGATTTTTGAAGGTTTTCATTCTTTAAAAATAAACTAGCTGAAAAATTTAACTAAAACTTTCAAATAACATTTATTTTGATATGTGCAATAAGAATATTTATTTTGAAACGAGTTTCAATTTTTATAAAAAAAAAAATTCAGGCAAATATAATTTTCAGTTTTGGCTGAAATTTTTTTTCAGCCGGATCAATTTCAAATTTTACATAACTATTTTATATGTTATAGTGAATAACTGATACAATTTTCAGCCATTTTCATACATAAGTTTTTCAGTTAGCAACTAATTCATTCAACTGAAAGCAAATTTTCATTGTTTTTCAGTCACCTGTAAAATTTGTTTCTCACTAGATATATTCAAATTCAATACATTTTTGGCTAGCCTGATTCATATAGTTTGAGATAATAATTTAAAAAATATGCTGCTAGTATATCTTTTTGAAATATCGACCGAAAACGACCACCATGATTTTCGAAGTTTTGAACGGATTTCAAGGCCAACAAAATCCTTTATATTAAATTTAATAAATATATAATTAAACTAGTTATATAGTATTTTTTGATAGTCCCATACAGTGGACTTGAAACAGATTTTAGTGTGAGCAGCACTCAACAAGAATCAGAGAGACTATGAAGAGTTTGAAGGTCTTTAGACAGTCTGAAAGAGACTTGACATGGACTATTTCATTTTTGGACTGTCTTCAGTCTGAAGCCAGATTTAGGAGTGAGCAAAAGTCACAGAAATTATTAGAGAATATGAAAGTCTTGGTTAGAGTCTGAGAGAAAATTTCTAAGGACTTGACATAGTATGCATCTTCAGACTTTTAGTTTTTAGAAGGTATGTGTTCAATCTTAAGACATATGTTAAAGAGTCATCCGGACAGGAAGAGTCTTCAGGTAGTAGGTAGAGAATTTTAATCAGGGTGGTAGGGTGCATAAAAAAGTCTTATAGTTTTTATAAAAAATATAATCCAAAAATATATTCTTGTTTATACAAATAAAAAACAACAATTAAACAACGATGGCGGTGTGATTGAGGTTGGTAAACGTCCACTTCTGATGGGGACTGGCCTTGCACTCGTCGATCACCAGCCCGCTCGACTCGTGCACCCCCTCCGAGCTCAAACAGCGCTTAAACGAAGGACTATAAATACGCCCGTCTTTGGGGAAGTAGATCCAGAACTGCTCGCGGTTGTGGCTGTGGCACTCGGTGAGCTGCACGTTGAAGTTCGCAAACGCCTCCGCGCAGAAGGCTTCTTTGCGGAGCTCACCCTTGGCGCTCATTGAGAAATATTGCGACATGGCAGTGTAAGGGTGGCACTGGTAAAGCCCTAGTGGGCCAACTTTGTCGTCGGCGAGCTGCAGGTCGTCCAGACACATGTCGAGTTTGTTTCGGACTTGCCCGTACGCGCTCACGTTTTCATCAGGGATGAATTTCTCGGGGTACACGTTCGCTAGGTACCATTTGAATGTTTTGCACCGCAGCTTCTGGCGGAGCTGCCTGCGGTGGGTTAGGTCACCGATGATGGGGTTGTTTTCCAATGCGGGTTGGTGCATGAAGAATAAACGCTTGTAGTCGTCCATCCAGACGTGCGCGAGGCGCGCGGTGTTGATGCCGTGTGTGTCTTTGTTGTCCGGAAATGAGTAGGGGTGGAAGTCACGGAATATGTGTCCAACGCGTGAACATGGTACCTACACAGATGGTGTTATTAGTGTTATGTTTGGGGGTGTTGTGAGGATAAGACGAACTTATATAACTAGATATCAGGATGGAAGTAAACAACAAGAAACTATGGAAAAGTCTAGTCAAGAACATGGAGAATGATCTACTCCAAAACTAACCAACGTTCCCTAGTTTTACATTTTACTTATGTCCTGGTTTCCTAGCAAGCGGTATCGATAAAAACGGCCGTTTTCACGTCATTACACATTACAAGATACGTTTTAAGGACATGTAATTGAATAATTCACTAGATTCCAGTGTAATTCATGACATTTTCCCAATACTTTGAAGTATACCGCTCTCTGGATTACCAGACTTATTTAACGTAAAAGAAATGTGTGACGTCAAAATACGGCCGCTTTTGTCGATACCGCTTCCTATGAAACCAAGGCTTTAGTAAAATTTGTCCTAGTGTAGACGAGTTCGGGGGACAACCCTACAAAGGGTGTTTATGCATTATAAATAGATATTACTAAGAATTTGAAGCATAAAACAACGAAAAGGGTCCACTTTTCATTATTTTCCGCATAAAAATTGCAAACTTCATAGGTATGACCCTTTAAAGCTACAATATCGTAATGAACTTACCGTTTCTAATCGTCCTCCGCATTGCCAAATCCTGAAAGACATCTCGAGGTTCTCGCCGCCCCATCCGTCCATTTGCTCATCATAGGAGCCCACCTCCCAGAAATACTGTCGATCTATCGCAAACAATCCTCCAGCCATCGTCGGCGACTGCACCGGCGTCAACTTGTCCTTGTCGTCCTCATTCTGGATATCAATCCACGTGAAATGCCCGGCCCAGGTGAAACCACCCACCTGATATGAATCACCTGAGATTAATAATAAATTAAACTTTGTTGGCTGGAATGGCGTCTGTTTGGAAAACAAATTTCATGCACAAAATCCATAGCCAACACCATCATAAAAAGCTATAGTTCGGTTTACCATCAACAGATGGCAACACTTGCTATTATAATACTTATTTTAAGAAAAATAAATGTTTTAATGGGTGATTAGGGTTAATAAGTATTTGCAGTAGTGCACAAAGTTATTTAAAACAGTTATTTCAATTGTTTAGAAGCTTTTTGGGGTGTTAAACATGAAAAACTACTAATCCAAAATTTGTAGACACAAAAAGTGCTGTAAATCGGTTTGTTTCGAAAAAAATATCAAACTTCATAGAATATATTCACAAATCATAATCATAATTTCTCACTATAAAGTTTGAAATATGTAACTCAATTATTTGTACCCCTTTTGGGCTGTCAAAGTCAAAAAATATAAATCTGGCATTAGTCAATGACAAAAAGTAGAATAACTCTGTTTGTAGTTATCAAAATTTTATAAAATTACTTTGAATATGTTGACAAATAGTCATATTTAGTCTCCACAAAGTTTGGAATATACATCTCAACTATTTGTAGTCTTTTTGGGCTGTTAAACCCAAAACAAAAAACAAATCTGACATAAGTCAGGGAACAAAAAGTACCATAACTCGAGTTATAGTTGATTCAATTGAATCAAACTCGCACATAAAATAGCTAATAAGTTTATAATACAAAATTGAAGATTTCAAAATGATTCGAATCAAATTGAATTTTTGGCGAATTTTCTAATCGGATATTTGTATTATATTTTCATGAAAATCACTGTTTATACTGTGATAACTCGAGTTATAGTTGATTCAATTGAATCAAACTCGCACATAAAATAGCTAATAAGTTTATAATGCAAAATTTAAGATTTCAAAATAATACGAATCAAATTGAATTTTTGGCGAATTTTCTAATCGGATATTTGTATTATATTTTCATGAAATTCAGTGTTTAAACTGTGATAACTCGAGTTATAGTTGATTCAATAGAATCAAACTCGCATATAATATAGCTAATAAGTTGATAATCCAAAATTGAAGATATCAAAATGATTCGAATCAAATTTAATTTTTGGCGAATTTTATAATCGGATATTTGTATTATATTTTCATGCAATTCAGTGTTTAAACCGTGATAACTCGAGTAATAGTTGATTCAATTGAATCAAACTCGCACATAATATAGCTAATAAGTTTATAATGCAAAATTAAAGATATCAAAATGATTCGAATCAAATTAAATTTTTGGCGAATTTTCTAATCAGATATTTGTATTATATTTTCATGAAATTCAGTGTTTAAACTGTGATAACTCGAGTTATAGTTGATTCAATTGAATCAAACTCGCATATAATCTAGCTAATAAGTTTGTAATGCAAAATTGAAGATATCAAAATAATACCAATCAAATTGAATTTTTGGCAAATTTTCTAATCGGATATTTGTATTATATTTTCATGAAATTCAGTGTTTAAACCGTGATAACTCGAGTTATATTTGATTCAATTGAATCAAACTCGCACATAATATAGCTAATAGGCTTATTATACAAAATTGAAGATTTCAAATTGATTCCAATCAAATTGAATTTTTGGCGAATTTTATAATCGGATATTTGTATTATATTTTCATGAAATTCAGTGTTTAAACCGTGATAACTCGAGTTATAGTTGATTCAATTGAATCAAACTCGCACATAATATGGCTAATAGGCTTATTATACAAAATTGAAGATTTCAAAATGATTCGAATCAAATTGAATTTTTGGCGAATTTTCTAATCCGATATTTGTATTATATTTTCATGAAATTCAGAGTTTAAACCGTGATAACTCGAGTTATAGTTGACTCAATTGAATCAAGCTTGCACATAATATAGCTAATAAGTTTATAATGCAAAATTTAAGATTTCAAAATAATACGAATCAAATTGAATTTTTGGCGAATTTTCTAATAGGATATTTGTATTTGATTTTCATGAAATTCAGTGTTTAAACCGTGATAACTCGAGTTATAGTTGATTCAATTGAATCAAGCTCCCACATAATATAGCTAATAAGTTTATAATACAAAATTGAAGATATCAAAATGATTCAAATCAAATTGAATTTTTGGCGAATTTTATAATCGGATATTTGTATTATATTTTCATGAAATTCAGTGTTTAAACTGTTATAACTCAAGTTATAGTTGATTCAATTGAATCAAACTCGCATATAATATAGCTAATAAGTTTATAATGCAAAATTGAAGATATCAAAATGATTCGTTTCAAATTGAATTTTTGGCGAATTTTCTAATCGGATATTTGTATTATATTTTCATGAAATTCAGTGTTTAAACCGTGATAACTCGAGTTATAGTTGATTCAATTGAATCAAACTCGCACATAATATAGCTAATAAGTTTATAATACAAAATTGAAGATATCAAAATGATTCAAATCAAATTGAATTTTTGGCGAATTTCCTAATCGGATATTTGTATTATATTTTCATGAAATTCAGTGTTTATACTGTGATAACTCGAGTTATAGTTGATTCAATTGAATCAAACTCGCACATAATATAGCCCATAAGTTTATAATACAAAATTGAAGATTTAAAAATGATTCGAATGAAATTGAATTTTTGGCGAATTTTATCATCGGATATTTGTATTATATTTTCATGCAATTCAGTGTTTAACCCGTGATAACTCGATTTATAGTTGATTCAATTGAATCAAACTCGCACATAATATAGCTAATAAGCTTATAATGCAAAATTGAAGATATCAAAATGATTCGAATCAAATTGAATTTTTGGCGAATTTTATAATCGGATATTTGTATTATATTTTCATGAAATTCAGTGTTTAAACCGTGATAACTCGAGTTATAATTGATTCAATTGAATCAAACTCGCATATAATATAGCTAATAAGTTTATAATACAAAATTGAAGATTTCAAAATGATTTGAAGCAAATTGAATTTTTGGCGAATTTTCTAATCGGATATTTGTATTATATTTTCATGAAATTCAGTGTTTAAATCGTGATAACTCGAGTTATAATTGATTCAATTGAATCAAACTCGCATATAATATAGCTAATAAGTTTATAATACAAAATTGAAGATTTCAAAATGATTCAAATCAAATTGAATTTTTGGCGAATTTTCTAATCGGATATTTGTATTATATTTTCATGAAATTCAGTGTTTAAACCGTGATAACTCGAGTTATAGTTGATTCAATTGAATCAAACTCGCATATAATACAGCTAATAAGTTTATAATGCAAAATTAAAGATTTAAAAATGATTCAAACCAAATTGAATTTTTGGCGAATTTTCTAATCGGATATTTGTATTATATTTTCAAGAAATTCAGTGTTTAAACCGTGATAACTCGAGTTATAGTTGATTCAATTGAATCAAACTCGCACACAATATAGCTAATAAGTTTATAATACAAAATTAAAGATTTAAAAATGATTCAAATCAAATTGAATTTTTGGCGAATTTTCTAATCGGATATTTGTATTATATTTTCATGAAATTCAGTGTTTAAACCGTGATAACTCGAGTTATAGTTGATTCAATTGAATCAAACTAGCACATAATATAGCTAATAAGTTTATAATGCAAAATTGAAGATATCAAAATGATTCGAATCAAATAGAATTTTTGGCGAATTTTCTAATGGTATATTTGTATTATATTTTCATGAAATTCAGTGTTTAAACTGTGACAACTCGAGTTATATTTGATTCAAATGAAGCAAACTCGCACATAATATAGCTAAAAAGTTTACAATACCAAATGGAAGATTTCAAAATGATTCGAAAGAAATTTAATTTTTGGCGAATTTTCTAATCGGATATTTGCATTATATTTTCATGAAATTCAGAAACCGTGATAACTCGAGTTATAGTTGATTCAATTGAATCAAACTCGCATATAATATAGCTAATAAGTTTATAATGTAAAATTGAAGATTTCTAAATGATTCGAATCAAATTGAATTTTTGGCGAATTTTATAATCGGATATTTGTATTATATTTTCATGAAATTCAGTGTTTAAATTGTGATAACTCGAGTTATAGTTGATTCAATTGAATCAAACTCGCACATAATATAGCCCATAAGTTTATAATACAAAACTGAAGATTTCAAAATGATTCGAATCAAATTGAATTTTTGGCGAATTTTCTAATCGGATATTTGTATTATATTTTCATGAAATTCAGTGTTTAAACCGTGATAACTCGAGTTATAGTTGATTCAATTGAATCAAACTCGCACATAATATAGCTAATAAGCTTATAATGCAACATTGAAGATATCAAAATGATTCGAATCAAATTGAATTTTTGGCGAATTTTCTAATCGGATATTTGTATTATATTTTCATGAAATTCAGTGTTTAAACCGTGATAACTCGAGTTATGTTTAGCTCATTAGTGTTTTTTTTTAATACTTACCATTTGTTGCATAAGCCAAATTGCTAGCCTCAATGACATCAATAATAGGTACAAGCACTGCAGTCCTTTCCTCCTCAATACGAGCCAATAGAGGCTCCATCCACTCCTTCGTAGCCTCACAGTGGGCATCCAAAAAAATAAGTACATCACCTGTTGCAATACGAGCACCATGCAACCTAGCCCTGATCAGCCCCATTCGATGCTTCAGTGACAACAATTTGATATCAAAATCTTTCAGTCTTGTCTTTATATAATGATTTAACAAATCTTTAAGCCCCTCTGCAAGACAAAAAACAACATTAGCCCACCAGAAAGTGCCAGCGAAGCTCTCAGACATACCCTCAGTACTGGCATCATCAACTAAAATAATCTCCTTGAGCAAGTGTTTGGGTGTTTGTAAAATAACACTCCAAATCGTCCGTAAAATCACGCTGAGTAGCTCATTGTAGAAAATCACAACCACACTACCCCTTAATGTTGGGTTGTAAATGAATTCTCGACATCTAGAACAAAAAATTAAGTCATATTAACTAACTAGAATCCTAATTGGTTTTTTATTTCCTCGTGTTTTCTAAAAATAACATAAATTAATGATGTTTGGTATAATTGTAGTATTATACTACTAGATAATAGTTTATGACCATGAAATATTGCTACAGATAAGTTTTTATACAGCAAAATGTTCTAATGATGTTAAATTAACATGGATATTGCAAAATAACTTATATTTTATGTCTTGAATGTCTTCAGTATAGCAAATATTATTGATTTTATTAGAGTATAACAGTTTATTACCTTGACTAACTATAATATGTTACCATTACTAACTACAGACAAGTTTTAATATATAGAAATGTCCTGATGGGGTTAAATAAAGCTGGATCTTACAAAATAACTTACTTTTTATGTCTTGGATCCCGCAGACTTCTATTAAGAGGCATACGATCACTCAAAACAGTATTCAAAGCAACTTTTTTCAGAGCAGCCGTGCCCAGCTCCTTCTCACCACCCTCCAAAAACGCAGCCTCACCCTCATCCCCCAAACCTTTAATAATCCTGCCCTCATACAACCTCAGTCTCCCCTCCAGACTCCTCGCTTCGGGTGTGTCAAACACCCTCATACTTTCAATCTCACCACCACCCAGCTGCCGTAGATAAACCACAACCACGAAAAACACCAGCACCACGACTAGGGCCCTGGTGTGGGTGCGCCGCAGCCTCAAAAACTTGAAAAACATAGCTCTGAACTAAGGTGCTCGCATATTGGGTGGGATTCACACGAGCTGCGAATCCATTGTTTCCGCGTTTGATGGGAAACTGGGTCGAGTGTTACTGCCACGGACGGGACATTTTTATAAGGACTTTTTAGGTTATGGTGTTTGTAGGTTAAATAGGAACGTCATCAACAACAATGGAGTAGTTCATACATTCACCACGAAAATATATTTTCTAAACTAATTTCAAGCAATTAATGATCAATAAGTTGTAGCTAATTAAGTTAATATAGTTAATTTAAATAGATATACATGTAAATATATTTAATTTTATTGAATGCAATATAATATTGGTTGTGCTTAGTTCAGCTACTGGCCACTAGATGGCGGCACATGCATCAAAATCGATTTAATCCGCGAAATTTTCAAAAAGCGCGTTTTAAATCAAATTAAACTAATTACGGCTTAATTAAATACAATAATTATATATTTAACAGCAGGCTATTTGTTTTATGTACTTGTTTGCAAAATTTATTTCATATATATTCAATAGTTTGCACGTTACAAACAATTGTCTGACTGTTGAACTAATTTAGCTAAAAAAAATTAAAACTTGTTAACTAATTAAGTTACGTAATTTTTATTTGCAACAGTTATTTTAACTATATCAAGGATTGTATATAAAAATAATCAACTTTCTAGATGAACTTATAGCTCGTTGAGAGTAGTATAATAACTAGTTATAGTCTGACAGCTATAAGTTATAAACTAGTTAATTTCAGCTAGTGTTATTTTGTATATATAAATCTACATATATTTTGAACATATGTGCCAATTTTCATTATTTGATCTCTACCAGTTTGTGTTTTTTTAATTATTTTATAAGGTAGCAGCGTAGTTGCTTGTAGTCTATAAGTTACAAACAGCTATAAGTTACAAATTAATTTATTTAAAAGGGTGTAAATATTTGTATATAATCATAGATATATTTGGTGCATATCTGCCAAATATCTTTGTCTTATCTGGCGTACTTTATGAGTTATGAATTATTTTCCGATCGATGTAAGAGCTATCGCCATAGTTAGCTGTAGTCTGACAGCTGTAAGTTACAGACTGGTAAATTATAAGTGATGTAACTTTTTTATTATAATACCATGTATATTTGCAACATGCTTGCAAATTTTTTTCGTTTTAAGATTCGAAGTTTGTGAGTTATGAATTATTTTCCAACCGATCTTATTGACGTCAGTATGGTTGGTTATAGTCTGACGACTATAATTTCCAAATTATTTAATTTCAAAAAATCTGTATTCTCAAATACATTAACAGTTATATTTTCCATATTCATGTCAATTTTGTTCGCTTTATCTTTCGCAGTTTGGGAGATATGAATTATTTACCGAGCGATTTCACGACTAACAGCACAGCTAGTTGTGGTCAAACAGCTGTAAGTTACAAACTAGTTAATTTTAACTGGTGTAATTTTTTTAATAAAATTCCATTTATATTTCTAATAAGCATGTTAAAAGCTTTCGTTCTATCTTTTGTAGTTTGAGAGTTATGAATTATTTTCTGATCGATCTTAATGGTATAATTTTATTTAAACAAAATGTCTTTATCGTAAAACTATATGTCGTGTATTTTATTACATTAAGACGTTATTAATTAACCAAAATAAACAAGTAATACTTCATGTTGAAGCTAAGAAAGTGCTAAATTTAATTCTATTTTCACTTAAATTTAATTTCAAGAATTGATTTTATTACGATTTTTCTTAAACAGAAAGTCTTTATCGAAAACCTATATGTCGTGAATTTTCTCAGATTAAGACGTTATTAATTTACCAAAATAAATAAACAATACTTCATTTTGAAGCTAAATAACTGCCAATTATAATTTTATTTTTATTTAGATTTAATTCCAAGAATTGAATTTATTACGATTTTTTTAAACAAAAAGTCTTTATCGAAAACCTATATGTCGTGAATTTTCTCACATTAAGACGTTATTAATATACCAAAATAAACAAACAATACTTCATGAAGCTAAGTAAGTGCCAATTACTATTTTATTTTTATTTAGATATACTTCCAAGAATTGAATTTATTACGATTTTTTTAACAAAAAGTCTTTATCGAAAACCTATATGTCGTGAATTTTCTCACATTAAGACGTTATTAATTTACCAAAATAAACAAACTATACTTCATTTGGAAGCTAAGTAAGCGTCAATTACAATTTTATTTTCATTTAGATTTTATTCCAAAAATTGAATTTATTACGATTTTTTTAAACTAAAAGTCTTTATCGAAAACCTATATGTCGTGAATTTTCTCACATTAAGACGTTATTAATTAACCAAAATAAACAAACATTACTTCATTTTGAAGCTAAGTAAGTGCCAATTGCAATTTTATTTTCATTTAGATTTAATTCCAGAAATTAAATTTATTACGATTTTTTATACAAAAAGTCTTTATCGAAAGACGTTGTTATTTGTGAATTTACTCACATTAAGACGTTATTAATTAACCAAAATAAACAAATAATACTTCATCTTGAAGCTAAGTATATGCCAAATATAAATGTATTTGTTTTTAGATTTAGTTTCAAGAATTGAATTTATTACAATTTTTTTAATCGATTTAGTTTAATGATTGAAAAACTTCAGAATACAGGGTCTAATTTTTCAGTAAATATCTCAAAAAATATACTACCGACATACATGTTTTTCATTATTATCTCAAAACAGACTAATCAGGCTATCTAAAACCGTTTAGTATTTGTTTCTAGCTAGTATGATATGAAAGTTACAGGCTACTGAAAAATCCTGAAAATGTTGATTTTTATCAAAATTTTCAGTTTTTTCAATCGATTTTAAATTTTATATTTGAATTCATTCTATTCAAATGAATGTAATTTGAAAATATTACATAAAAATTTCAGACAATTTTTATTTTATTGACTGAAAAACTTCAGAAAACAATGTCTCAGTTTATAGTCAATATCTCAAAAAAATATACTACTTACGTACATATTTTTCATTATTTTCTCAAAATAGACGAATTAGGCTATCCGAATATGTATATCAAATATTTTTTCCTCAAGAGAAATTAGTTTTATAGCTTACTGAAAATTAGTGAAAATTCCTTTTCAGCCAAATTATTTCGTCTATATCTCAATAAATTCTGGCTGAAATTGGCTGAAAATCCCCTCCGATGTTCATAATACTACCTGAATTAAGTATGCAAAATTTCATGTCGATCGCGAGCAAGAAAAATTTTGGCTGAAAAATTCTGAAGGTTAACTAAACTAACCCCTTAAGTTTTTTGACGAAATTTGGCATTTTTTCAATTTGCTTAAAATGTTGCAAACTTATTACAACTACCTAAGAAACCCTATTTTGGTAAATTTTAGTTGTTTCAGATTATTACTTTTTCAGTAATAGCTGCAAAACTACTGAAATTTGTGATGGTTTGAAAAAGAATCAACTTCTAACAGTTGTAATTTTAAGAAAACAAATTTATTGGGCATGTCAATTTTTTGTATAATTTTTTATTATATTATTAACATTTTTGGGAAGTTTTGGCTTTGTAAGTCAATTATTTCGTAAGTTACATTTATTTTCCCGTACCAGTTAATATTTTGTCAGTTTAAGGAAAAAAATTATAACTCGTCAAATAATAGAGATATAAAATTCATATTTCACACACATATTTTTAATATATTTAGACATAACTAAAAAAATTGATCAGTTTTATTAATCGCCCCTTCGGGATTTGTGATGGTTTGAAAAAGAATCAATTTCTACCAGTTGTAATTTTAAGAAAGACAATTTATTGGGCATGTAAATTTTTTGTATAATTTTTTATTATATTATAAACATTTTTGGGAAGTCTTAGCTTTGTAAGTCAATTATTTCGTAAGTTACATTTATTTTCCCATCCCAGTTAATATTTTGTCGGGCGGCCATCTTGCTAAAACCATAAATCAGTTTAAGGAAAAAAATCATAACTCGTAAAATAATAGAGATATAAAATTCAAATTTCACACACATATTTCTAATATATTAGGACATAATTTAAAAAATTCATCAGTTTTATTAATTACCCTTTTATGATTTGTGATGGTTTGAAGAAGAACCGCATTTCTACCGGATGTAATTTGCAAGATAAAAATTTGGCTGGGATGTCAATTTTTTGTGTAATTCTTCATTACATAATAAACATTTTTGGAAAATTTTAGCTTTGTATGTCAATTATTTTGTAAGTTACATTTATTTTCCCCTACCAGTTAATATTTTGTCGGGCTGCCATCTTGCTAAAACCATAAATCAGTTTAAGGAAAAAAATCATATCTCTTAAAATAATAGAGATATAAAAATCAAATTTCACCAACATATTTCTAATATATTAGAACATAATATAAAAAATTCATTAGTTTTATTAATTACCCCTTCGTGATTTGTGATGGTTTGAAAAAGAATTAAATTCTACCAATTCTAATCTTAAGAAAAAAAATTAAATTTGGCATGTCCATTTTTTGTATAATTTTTTATTATATTATAAACATTTTTGGAAAGTTTTAGCTTTGTAAGTCATTTATTTCGTAAGTTACATTTATTTTCCCGCACCAGATAATATTTTGTCGGGCGGCCATTTTGCTAAAAACATAAATATGTTTAAGGAAAAAAATCATAACTAGTAAAATAATAAAGATATAAAATTCAAATTTTACACACATATTCTTGATATACTAGGACATAAACTAAAAAATTCATCAGTTTTATTAATTACCCCTTCATGATTTGTGATGGTTTGAAGAAGAACCGCACTTCTACCGGATGTAATTTGTAAAATAAAAATTTGTTTGGAATATTAATTTTTTGTGTGACTTCTCATTATATTGTAAACATTTTTGGAAAGTTTTAGCTCTCTAAGTCAATTATTTCGTAAGTTACATTTATTTTCCCATACCAGTTAATATTTTGTCGGGCGGCCATCTTGCTAAAACCATAAATCAGTTTAAGGAAAAAAATCATAACTAGTAAAATAATAAAGATATAAAATTCAAATTTTACACACATATTCTTGATATATTAGGACATAAACTAAAAAATTCATCAGTTTTATTAATTACCCCTTCATGATTTGTGATGGTTTCAAAAAGAACCGCACTTCTACCGGATGTAATTTGTAAAATAAAAATTTGTTTGGAATATTAATTTTTTGTGTGACTTCTCATTATATTGTAAACATTTTTGGAAAGTTTTAGCTTTCTAAGTCAATTATTTCGTAACTTACATTTATTTTCCCATACCAGTTAATATTTTGTCGGGCGGCCATTTTGCTAAAAACATAAATATGTTTAAGGAAAAAAATCATAACTAGTAAAATAATAAAGATATAAAATTCAAATTTTACACACATATTCTTGATATATTAGGACATAAACTAAAAAATTCATCAGTTTTATTAATTACCCCTTCATGATTTGTGATGGTTTGAAGAAGAACCGCACTTCTACCGGATGTAATTTGTAAAATAAAAATTTGTTTGGAATATTAATTTTTTGTGTGACTTCTCATTATATTGTAAACATTTTTGGAAAGTTTTAGCTCTCTAAGTCAATTATTTCGTAAGTTACATTTATTTTCCCATACCAGTTAATATTTTGTCGGGCGGCCATCTTGCTAAAACCATAAATCAGTTTAAGGAAAAAAATCATAACTAGTAAAATAATAAAGATATAAAATTCAAATTTTACACACATATTCTTGATATATTAGGACATAAACTAAAAAATTCATCAGTTTTATTAATTACCCCTTCATGATTTGTGATGGTTTCAAAAAGAACCGCACTTCTACCGGATGTAATTTGTAAAATAAAAATTTGTTTGGAATATTAATTTTTTGTGTGACTTCTCATTATATTGTAAACATTTTTGGAAAGTTTTAGCTTTCTAAGTCAATTATTTCGTAACTTACATTTATTTTCCCATACCAGTTAATATTTTGTCGGGCGGCCATTTTGCTAAAAACATAAATATGTTTAAGGAAAAAAATCATAACTAGTAAAATAATAAAGATATAAAATTCAAATTTTACACACATATTCTTGATATATTAGGACATAAACTAAAAAATTCATCAGTTTTATTAATTACCCCTTCATGATTTGTGATGGTTTGAAGAAGAACCGCACTTCTACCGGATGTAATTTGTAAAATAAAAATTTGTTTGGAATATTAATTTTTTGTGTGACTTCTCATTATATTGTAAACATTTTTGGAAAGTTTTAGCCTTTCTAAGTCAATTATTTCGTAACTTACATTTATTTTCCCATACCTGTTAATATTTTGTCGGGCGTCCATCTTGCTAAAACCATAAATCAGTTTAAGGAAAAAAATCATAACTAGTAAAATAATAAAGATATAAAATTCAAATCTTACACACATATTCTTGATATATTAGGACATAAACTAAAAAATTCATCAGTTTTATTAATTACCCCTTCATGATTTGTGATGGTTTGAAGAAGAACCGCACTTCTACCGGATGTAATTTGTAAAATAAAAATTTGTTTGGAATATTAATGTTTTGTGTGACTTCTCATTATATTGTAAACATTTTTGGAAAGTTTTAGCTTTCTAAGTCAATTATTTCGTAAGTTACATTTATTTTCCCATACCAGTTAATATTTTGTCGGGAGGCCATCTTGCTAAAACCATAAATCAGTTTAAGGAAAAAAATCATAACTAGTAAAATAATAAAGATATAAAATTCAAATTTTACACACATATTCTTGATATATTAGGACATAAACTAAAAAATTCATCAGTTTTATTAATTACCCCTTCAAGATTTGTGATGGTTTGAAGAAGAACCGCAATTCTACCGGATGTAATTTGTAAAATAAAAATTTGGTTGGGATATCAATTTTTTGTATAACTTTTCATTATTTTATAAATATTTTTGGAAAGTTTTAGCTTTGTAAATCAATTATTTCGTAAGTTACATTTATTTTCCCGTACCAGTTAATATTTTGTCGGGAGACCATCTTGCTAAAAACATAAATCAGTTTAAGGAGAAAAATCATAACTCGTAAAATAATAGAGATATAAAACTCAAATTTCACACACATGTTCCTAATATATTATGACATAAATAGAAAAATGAATCAGTTTTATTAATGACTCTTTCATGATTTGTGATGGTTTGAATAAGAACCGCACTTCTACCGGATGTAATTTGCAAAATAAAAATTTGGTTGGGATGTCAATCTTTTGTATAATTCTTCATTATATTATAAAATGTTTTGGGAAGTTTTAGCTTTGTAAGTCAATTATTTCGTAAGTTTCATTTATTTTCCCGTACCAGTTAATATTTTGTCGGGCGGCCATCTTGTTAAAACCATAAATCAGTTTAAGGAAAAAAATCATAACTCGTAAAATAATAGAGATATAAAACTCAAATATCACACACATGTTTTTACTATATTATGACATAACCGAAAACATTCATTAGTTTTATTAATTATCCCTTCATGATTTGTGCTGGTTTGAAGAAGAACCGCAATTCTACAAGATGTAATTTGTAAAATAAAAATTTGGTTGGGATATCAATTTTTCGTATAACTTCTCATTACAATGTAAACATTTTTGGAAAGTTTTAGCTTTGTAAGTCAATTATTTCGTAAGTTCCATTTATTTTCCCGTAGCAATTAATATTTTGTCGGACCGCCATCTTACCAAAACTATAAATCAGTTTAAGGGAAAAAATCAAAACTCGTAAAAGAATTGAGATATAAAATTAAAATTTCACACACATATTCTTAATATATTATGACAAAACCAAAAAAAATCATTAGTTTTATTAATCATCCCTTTCTGATTTGTGATGGTTTGAAAATTAATCAACTTCTAACAGTTGTAATTTTAAGAAATAAAATTTATTTTGCATGTCAATTTTTTGTATAATTTTCGATTATATTGTAAACATTTCTGAGAAATTTTAGCTTTGTATCTCAATTATATCGTAAGTTACAATAACTTTCGCGTGCCAATTAATAATTTGTGTGGCGGCCATCTTGCTAAATCCATAAATCAGCTTAAACTTTTGAGCATAAGTCATGAAAGAGACCATAAATATGCCTGTTGATTTTCTTTGTTTATGGCTTAATATCTTGGGAATATGCATGTGAAATTTTATTTTTATACTATTATTATTTTACGAGTTATGATTTTTCTTCTTGAACTGATTTATGGTTTTAGTAAGATAGATAATATTAATTGGTAATGGAAAATAAATGTATCTTACGAAATAATTGACTTATAAGGTTAAAATTTCCCATACTTATTTCCCAAATATGTGTGCGAAATTTGAGCCATGTAAGTCAATCATTTCGTAAGTTTACATTTATTTTCACGTACCAATTAATATTATCTATCTTACTAAAACCATAAATGAGTTCAAGCAGAAAAATCATAACTCGTAAAATAATAATAGTAGAAAAATTAAATTTCACATGCATATTCCCAAAATATTATGCTATAAACAAAAAATCAACATGTATATTTATTGTCTATTTCATGACTTGTGATGAAAAGTTGCAATGTCAACCAAGCTCGTTTTTTTAAGCGGAATTAATTTTGCCCTTTGAAATGTCCGATTGTCTTTTTTAATGAACTGCACCCTCGACTGATGCCCCAGCAACGTGCATGCAACTGGGAGCGGCCGGCTGCACTAAACGGGGGGCGGTTTGCGTGTCGAAATGTCCCGCGGCGAGTTCCATTAGCTAATAGGGGCCCCCGTGTGGCGATCCTGAAACTGTGCCGTCTGCACACAAAAAATTACATAACTCACCACCCCCCCCCCCCCCGATTGGCTTATCATGTGACGAGGTTGATAGCGTTATTATTATTGTTATTATTATTATGAGTCTCAAGCAGCGCACCCAAATGCTATAGCAATTAAGTAGCGCTATTTTCTTTCCAGTTTTTTTCAAGAAGGAATTATTGTATGATAAAAAACCAAAAAGGGTAATATTCTACATAAAATGTACTAATACAAAGTACTAATTGATATAATCAGTGTGGCGCGTAGTTTTTTTGGTTGATTACCAAAAAATTACGTTATAAATTAACATTTTATACAAATAAAAAAAGATATAGGGTTTTTGAGGTTTTATGAAAGAAATAAAAATCGTACGATAATAAATCAAAAAGGGTAACATTCTGCACAAAGTTTAAAAAAACAAAGTCTCATATAATATTTCTGTAGGTACTATATTTTGATTATAATCTGCAAGTGAATTGCCAACAATATGAAAATCACTAACTTCATCTTGATTTTTTTTCAATATGACACTAACTTCATCTAGATTTTTCAAAATTTCTAAACAACAAATCAACGTACGATAAAAACTCGATTTTTTTTCAATATGAAACTAACTTCATCTAGATTTTTTCAAAATTTCTAAACAACAAATCAAGGTATGATAAAAACTCGAAAAACATAGTATTCCGATTAAAATTGCCTAAAACAAAAACGTAATGAATATTTTCTGTAAATCTGATATTTTCAATATAGTTTGTAGAAATCTTATAGTTTTCTTTTCAATCGAACCAGATGCAGATTTTTCAGTATCGTGGGATATATTTGGGCCCCTCATGAAACTTCGCGTGTTCACGAGGAACCCTCGGGGTGCCGTTTCCATTAGGTAATGCAGAAAACATGCTGCGGGGTGGCCGTCCCGCCCGCAAACCCAGGGACACAGGGATGATTAAATCCTGGCAATCGCCAATCGATCGTTGCTTACTTATTAGATAAGACTGCCCCACTTACAAATCGACTATTTGATTAAATTAACAACTGTTTAAAATAAAACATACAGAATTGTTGCTGAAGAAAAATGTGTCTGCAACTTTTTGACGGTGCGCAAACAACACACGCGTAAAATCGGTTTTATGGCCGCGATTTTAATTAAAGTTACGGGCAAAGAAAGCATAAACTCTATTAGATACGATCGGCCGTTATATACAAAGGTGGGGTGCAATAAAATAGCGAGAAGCGACCCCCCTCTGTGGCAAACTTCGGCCGCGGATAAACCACGGCGGCGGGGGTGTTTCCATTTTGTAAAGCGCGCACAATGGGAATAGTTTAACAAATTTTAGGAGGGCAAACAATGCGGAAGGATTTATTTTGATTAAAAGCATTTTTTTATATCCTCAAAATGAATTATTATAGAAGTTGGCACAATTATGCTCGTTATAAAACTTGCGGTATTAAAATCCTCCACTATTTTTTTTGTCTATGGTCCTTTATATTTCTAGCTATTTGCCAAAAGCTGATATGTATATTTAAATTATTGTACTTTAAATTACCGCGTTTTGGTTACATTTGGTAATGAAATTCGGGGGTTATTACAATTCCAAATTAATAATAAAATATACCATTTATTAAAAGTGAATTTATGAATATTTATGAGAAAAATTTAGTCAAATTTTTATATCAGTAAAACCTCTTTATTATAAATTCTCGAATTTTTCAATTTTTCAAATCAGTAACAGAGAAAAACTATATTTAATTTGGTGAAAATTGGTTGCTTTAACTCTTTAGAGTGCTGCAGTTAGAAAACTAGACTGCATAAAGGGGTGCGGTATGAAAATTCTATTTCCCCTTTAAACCTTTTTAATATAAATTCTCGATTTTCTCAATTTTTCAAATCAGTAACTGAGAAAAACTATATTTAATTTAGTGAAAATGATTACAAATGTTGTTTTAACACTGCTGCAGTTGGAAAACTAGACGAGATACAGGGGTGCGGTATGAAAATTCTATTTACCCTTTAAACCTTTTTAATATAAATTCTCGAATTTCTCCATTTTTCAAATCAGTAACAGAGAAAAACTATATTTAATTGGATGAAAATTATTACAAATTTTGTTTTAACTCTTTAGAGTGCTGCAGTTGGAAAACTAGACGACATACAGGGGTGCGGTATGAAAATTCTATTTACCCTTTAAATATTTTTAATATAAATTCTCGAATTTCTCAATTTTTCAAATCAATAACAGAGAAAAACTATATTTAATTTGATGAAAATTATTACAAATGTTGTTTTAGCTCTTTAGAGTGCTACAGCTGAAAAACTAGATGACATACAGGGGTGCGGTATGAAAATTCTATTTACCTTTTAAACCTTTTTAACATAAATTCTCGAATTCCTCGATTTTTCAAATCAGTAACTGAGAAAAACTATATTTAATTTGATGAAAATTATTACTAATGTTGTTTTAACTGTTTAGAGTGCTGCAGTTGGAAAACTAGACGACATACACGGGTGCGGTATGAAAATTCTATTTACCCTTTAAACCATTTTAATATAAATTCTCGAATTTCTCAGTTTTTCAAATCAGTAACAGAGAAAAACTATATTTAATTTGATGAAAATGATTACAAATGTTGTTTTAACTGTTTAGAGTGCTGCAGTTGGAAAACTAGACGACATACAGGGGTGCGGTATGAAAATTCTATTTACTCTTTAAACCCTTTTAATAAAAATTCTCGAATTTCTCAATTTTTCAAATCAGTAACTCAGAAAAACTATATTTATTTTTATGAAAATTATTACAAATGCTGTTTTAACTCTTTAGAGTGCTGCAGTTGGAAAACTAGACGACATACAGGGGTGCGATATGAAAATTCTATTTACCCTTGAAACCTTTTTAATATAAATTCTCGAATTTCTCAATTTTTCAAATCAGTAACAGAGAAAAACTATATTTAATTTGGTGAAAATTATTTCAAATGTTGCTTTAACTCTTTAGAGTGCTGCAGTTGGAAAACTAGATGAGATACAGGGGTGCGGTATGAAAATTCTATTTACCCTTTAAACCTATTTATTATAAATTCTCGAATTTTTCAATTTTTCAAATCAGTAACAGAGAAAAACTATATTTAATTTGATGAAAATGATTACAAATGTTGTTTTAACTGTTTAGAGTGCTGCAGTTGGAAAACTAGACGACATATAGGGGTGCGGTATGAAAATTCTATTTACCCTTTAAACCTTTTTAATATAAATTCTCGAATTTCTCAATTTTTCAAATCACTGACAGAGAAAAACTATATTTAACTTGATGATTTTTATTGCCCAACATACATAATATGAATGCGCGCAGTAGATTCAGTTTATCTCGCAAAATAATTACTTTACAAAGCTGAAATTTTCCAAAAAAAATTATAATGTAATAAGCAATAATAAAAAAAAGTATTAACACCCCAATTAAATAGCTGTATTCTTTAAATCATCGAATTCTCTCTTGTAGCATATACAATTTTTAATCCGTATCGCTTTAACTCTATTTATAATCAAGATTAAATACTGCGCAGTTTCCATAATAAATTCGAGAACATTTATAAATAAAATAGCGATAACAATGAATCTTCACTGCATGCAAAAAACCATACGCTATCGCACTGCAGCGCGCATCGCGCTCTCAGTCGCCCGCGTTGACCGGTCGAGAGCACATGAACGTACTATCACCGGGAGTTATTTTATTAATTTATTAGTGAAGTGCTTTGTGTTAAGTGTGTGGGAGCATGCACCCATCATCCCGTACAATTAGCAGCTTAATTAATGGTGAGTACAGTCTTGATTAAACGCCCGCATATCGCCAGCAATCAATCCAAAGCCAACACGAATAAAAAAAAGTCACGGCTGTTGCGACTGATGCGCTTAAGTAATTGCTTATAATGTTTTTTAGGGGTGTTACTAATTTATAATATATTGTATTATTTAGTATTATTAGTGGTTTAGGTTGTATATTGATGCAACAAGTTTGTATGTATGAGTCACACATGTTTTACTTAACGCAGATATCGTACTTTAAATCAATTACTTACTATTCAAGTTTTTTTTTTATTTGGGGCTGTTATAATAATAATACTAATAACAGATGTTGCAGATAAAATACAATATTTATATAAGTAATAACATAAAAATAACCTAAAAAATATTATTAAAAAAAATGTGTTGGACTTTAAGAATGTAAGAAACTTATGAAATTAACACACCTAGGAATGCCTAGACTCATTGTACTCTAGGCATTCCTAGGTGTGTTAATTTCATTAGTTTCTTACATTCTTAAAGTCCAGCACATTTTCTTTAAATAATATTTTTTAGGTTATTTTTATGTTATTATTACTTATATAAATATTGTATTTTATCTGCAAAAGCTGTTATTAGTATTATTATATTCTTAGAAGCCAGCACATTTTTTTAAATGTATTTGTTAGGTTCTTTTTATGTTAGTGCTGAGGGATACTGTAGGAATTTATAAAAGTCAAAATGTAAGGTTTTTCATCCCTAGTTCTTTATATCCGGCTCCATACATTCATGAAGGACAAAAAAACATTTAATTATTCATGTACAAAATAAACATACAAATTAAAATTTAAAAAATCAATATACAGCTACTTTCACAAGTAGCTATGTATTGATTTTATTATCTTATTTTTTATTATATTATCTTAAAAGATTTAACTGCACAGGATTAAAAAAAAATAACTAAATAATAATATTCATCTTGTCTAAAATATTTTTAAAAACATATATATTTTTTATAATAAAATTTGATACCATTTGGGAGTTTTGGGGGTGTGGGAGTTGTGTCAGTCCGTTATTTTTGGATTACAAAAGGCCGTCGGACGGTAATGGGGTCGCGCTGTTCATATAGAATTAAGGGCGTGTGTTACACGAATTTTCTTTTACCAAATTAAATATTATTATTGTTAATGGCAGGCCAGACCGAGAGGGTTCTGCTGCTTACGGATTTTTAAACGCAAATCCATTTAATATCATTTTAAATGAATCAAACTTCATCATTACATTGCAAAAAAACTAACGAATATGTATTTTGGATTATAATAATTTCGGTTAGCTTAATTAATTGCTAATCGAATAGCAAAATGTGAAAGATATCCATCGAAGGGTTTTTGAGTTTCATACATTTATTTGTCTCTGGTATTAAAAGTCGTACAAATCGCATTTTTATGAAAAATTTAATTCGACATAAAATAACCAATAAACTAGCAACCCCGTAATTTTGGTTTATTGCATATTTCATTACTTTATTCTATTGCTAATCGACTAGCAGAATATGAAAAATATCCATCGAGGGGTTTTTGAGTTTCATACATTTATTTGTCTCTGGTGTTAAAGGTCGTACAAATCGCATTTTTATGTAAAATTTAATTCGACATTAAATAACCAATAAACTAGCAACCCCGTAATTTTGGTTTATTGCATATTTCTATACTTTATTCTATTGCTAATCGAATAGCAAAATATAAAAAATTTCCATCGAGGAGTTTTTGAGTTTCTTACATTTATTTGTCTCTGGTATTAAAAGTCGTACAAATCGCATTTTTATGAAAAATTTAATTCGACATTAAATAACCAATAAACTAGCAATCCTGTAGTTTTGGTTTATTGCACATTTGTATACTTTTTTCTATTGCTAATCGAATAGCAAAATATGAAAAATATCCATCAAGAGGTTTTTGAGTTTCTTACATTTATTTGTCTCTGGTATTAAAAGTGGTACAAATCGCATTTTTATGAAAAATTTAATTGGGCATTAAATAACCAATAAACAAGCAACTCCGTAATTTTGGTTTATTGCATATTTCTATACTTTATTCTATTGCTAATCGAATAGCAAGATATGAAAAATATCCATCGAGGAGTTTTTGAGTTTCATACATTTATTTGTCTCTGGTATTAAAAGTCTTACAAATCGCATTTTTATGAAAAATTTAATTCGACATTAAATAACCAATAAACTAGCAACCCCGTAATTTTGGTTTATTGCATATTTCTATTCTTTATTCTATTGCTAATCGAATAGCAAAATATGAAAAATATCCATCGAGGGGTTTTTGAGTTTCTTACATTTATTTGTCTCTGGTATTAAAAGTCGTACAAATCGCATTTTTATGAAAAATTTAATTCGACATTAAATAACCAATAAACTAGCAACCCTGTAATTTTGGTTTATTGCATATTTCTATACTATATTCTATTGCTAATCGAATAGCAAAATATGAAAAATATCCTTCGAGGGGTTTTTGAGTTTCATACATTTATTTGTCTCTGGTATTAAAAGTCGTACAAATCGCATTTTTATGAAAAATTTAATTCGACATTAAATAACCAATAAACTAGTAACCCCGTTATTTTGGTTTATTGCATATTTCTATACTTTATTCTATTGCTAATCGAATAGCAAAATATGAAAAATATTAATCGAGGGGTTTTTGAGTTTCATACATTTATTTGTCTCTGGTATTAAAAGTCGTACAAATCGCATTTTTATGAAAAATTTAATTCGACATTAAATAACCAATAAACTAGCAACCCCGTACTTTTGGTTTATTCCATATTTCTATACTTTGTTCTATTGCTAATCGAATAGCAAAATATGAAAAATATCCATCGAGGGTTTTTGAGTTTCATACATTTATTTGTCTCTGGTATTAAAAGTCTTACAAATCGCATTTTTATGAAAAATTTAATTCGACATTAAATAACCAATAAACTAGCAACCCCGTAATTTTGGTTTATTACATATTTCTATTCTTTATTCTATTGCTAATCGAATAGCAAAATATGAAAAATATCCATCGAGGGGTTTTTGAGTTTCTTACATTTATTTGTCTCTGGTATTAAAAGTCGTACAAATCGCATTTTTATGAAAAATTTAATTCGACATTAAATAACCAATAAACTAGCAACCCTGTAATTTTGGTTTATTGCATATTTCTATACTATATTCTATTGCTAATCGAATAGCAAAATATGAAAAATATCCTTCGAGGGGTTTTTGAGTTTCATACATTTATTTGTCTCTGGTATTAAAAGTCGTACAAATCGCATTTTTATGAAAAATTTAATTCGACATTAAATAACCAATAAACTAGTAACCCCGTTATTTTGGTTTATTGCATATTTCTATACTTTATTCTATTGCTAATCGAATAGCAAAATATGAAAAATATTAATCGAGGGGTTTTTGAGTTTCATACATTTATTTGTCTCTGGTATTAAAAGTCGTACAAATCGCATTTTTATGAAAAATTTAATTCGACATTAAATAACCAATAAACTAGCAACCCCGTACTTTTGGTTTATTGCATATTTCTATACTTTGTTCTATTGCTAATCGAATAGCAAAATATGAAAAATATCCATCGAGGGTTTTTGAGTTTCTTACATTTATTTGTCTCTGGTATTAAAAGTCGTACAAATCGCATTTTTATGAAAAAATTAATTCGACATTAAATAACCAATAAACTAGCAACCCCGTAATTTTAGTTTATTGCATATTTTTATACTTTATTCTATTGATAATCGAATAGAAAAATATGAAAAATATCCATCGAGGGGTTTTTGAGTTTCTTACATTTATTTGTCTCTGGTATTAAAAGTCGTACAAATCGTATTTTTATAAAAAATTTAATTCAACATTAAATAACCAATAAACTAGCAACCCTGTAATTTTGGTTTATTGCATGTTTCTATACTATATTCTATTGCTAATCGAATAGCAAAATATGAAAAATATGCATCGAGGAGTTTTTGAGTTTCATACATTTATTTGTCTCTGGTATTAAAAGTCGTACAAATCGAATTTTTATGAAAAATTTAATTCGACATTAAATAACTAATAAACTAGCAACAGCGTAATTTTGGTTTATTGCATATTTCTATACTCTATTCTATTGCTAATCGAATAGCAAAATATGAAAAATATCCATCGAGGGGTTTTTGAGTTTCTTACATTTATTTGTCTCTGGTATTAAAAGTCGTACAAATCACATTTTGATGAAAAATTTAATTCGACATTAAATAACCAATAAACTAGCAACCCCGTAATTTTGGTTTATTATATGTTTCTATACCTAATTCTATTGCTAATCGAATAGCAAAATATGAAAAATATCCATCGAGGAGTTTTTGAGTTTCATTCATTTATTTGTCTCTGGTATTAAAAGTCGTACAAATCGCATTTTTATGAAAAATTTAATTCGACATTAAATAACCAATAAACTAGCAACCCCGTAATTTTAGTTTATTGCATATTTCTATACTTTATTCTATTGATAATCGAATAGCAAAATATGAAAAATATCCATCAAAGAGTTTTTGAGTTTCATACATTTATTTGTCTCTGGTATTAAAAGTCGTACAAATCGTATTTTTATGAAAAATTTAATTCGACATTAAATAACCAATAAACTAGCAACACCGTAATTTTGATTTATTGCATATTTCTATACTACATTCTATTGCTAATCGAATAGCAAAATATTAAAAATATCCATCGAGGAGTTTTTGAGTTTCTTACATTTATTTGTCTCTGGTATTAAAAGTCGTACAAATCGAATTTTTATGAAAAATTTAATTCGACTTTAAATAACCAATAAACTAGCAACCCCGTAATTTTAGTTTATTACATATTTTTATACTTTATTCTATTGATAATCGAATAGCAAAATATGAAAAATATTCATCGAGGGGTTTTTGAGTTTCTTACATTTATTTGTCTCTGGTATTAAAAGTCGTACAAATCGCATTTTTATGAAAAATTTAATTCGACATAAAATAACCAATGAACTAGCAACCCCTTAATTTTGGTTTATTGCATATTTCTATACTTTATTCTATTGCTAATCGAATAGCAAAATATGAAAAATATCCATTTAAGGGTTTTTGAGTTTCTTACATTTATTTGTCTCTGGTATTAAATTTCGTACAAATCGAATTTTTATGAAAATCTTATTTTGACCTTAAATAACCAATAAACTAGCTACCCTGTAATTTTGGTTTATTACATGTTTCTATACATTATTCTATTGCTAATCCAATAGCAAAATATGAAAAATATCTATAGAGGGGTTTTTGAGTTTCATACATTTATTTGTCTCTGGTATTAAAAGTCGTACAAATTGCATTTTTATGAAAAATTTAATTCGACATTAAATAACCAATAAACTAGCAACCCTGTAATTTTGGTTTATTACATGTTTCTATACCTAATTCTATTGCTAATCGAATAGCAAAATATGAAAAATATTTATCGAGGAGTTTTTGA
This sequence comes from Lordithon lunulatus, assembly GCA_963942505.1. Taxonomy (NCBI): domain Eukaryota; kingdom Metazoa; phylum Arthropoda; class Insecta; order Coleoptera; family Staphylinidae; genus Lordithon; species Lordithon lunulatus. The sequence goes on from OZ012675.1 coordinate 35,588,005, forward strand.
GTTTCATACATTTATTTGTCTCTGGTATAAAAAGTCGTACAAATCGCATTTTTATGAAAAAATTAATTCGACGTTAAATAGCCAATAAACTAGCAACCCCGTTATTTTGGTTTATAGCATATTTCTATACTTTATTCTATTGCTAATCGAATAGAAAAATATGAAAAATATCCATCGAGGGGTTTTTGAGTTTCTTACATTTATTTGTCTCTGGTATTAAAAGTCGTACAAATCGCATTTTTATGAAAAATTTAATTCGACATTAAATAACCAATAAACTAGCAACCCCGTAATTTTAGTTTATTGCATATTTCTGTACTTTATTCTATTGATAATCGAATAGCAAAATATGAAAAATATCCATCAAAGAGTTTTTGAGTTTCATACATTTATTTGTCTCTGGTATTAAAAGTCGTACAAATCGTATTTTTATGAAAAATTTAATTCGACATTAAATAACCAACAAACTAGTAACACCGTAATTTTGATTTATTACATATTTCTATACTACATTCTATTGCTAATCGAATAGCAAAATATGAAAAATATCCATCGAGGAGTTTTTGAGTTTCTTACATTTATTTGTCTCCGGTATTAAAAGTAGTACAAATCGAATTTTTATGAAAAATTTAATTCGACTTTAAATAACCAATAAACTAGCAACCCTGTAATTTTAGTTTATTGCATATTTTTATACTTTATTCTATTGATAATCGAATAACAAAATATGAAAAATATCCATCGAGGGGTTTTTGAGTTTCTTACATTTATTTGTCTCTGGTATTAAAAGTCGTACAAATCGTATTTTTATGAAAACTTTAATTCGAAATTAAATAACCAATAAACTAGCAACCCCGTAATTTTGGTTTATTGCATATTTCTATAATTTATTCTATTGATAATCGAATAGCAAAATATGAAAAATATCCATCGAGGGGTTTTTGAGTTTCTTACATTTATTTGTCTCTGGTATTAAAAGTCGTACAAATCGTATTTTTATAAAAAAATTAATTCAACATTAAATAACCAATAAACTAGCAACCCTGTAATTTTGGTTTATTGCATGTTTCTATACTTTATTCTATTGCTAATCGAATAGCAAAATATGAAAAATATCCATTAAGGGCTTTTTGAGTTTCTTACATTTATTTGTCTCTGGTATTAAAAGTCGTACAAATCGCATTTTTATGAAAAATTTAATTCGACATTAAATAACCAATAAACTAGCAACCCCGTAATTTTGGTTTATTACATTTTTCTATATCAAATTCTATTGTTAATCAAATAGCAAAATATGAAAAATATCCATCGAGGGGTTTTTGAGTTTCTTTCATTTATTTGTCTCTGGTATTAAAAGTCGTAAAAATCGCATTTTTATGAAAAATTTAATTCGACATTAATTAACTAATAAACTAGCAACTCCGTAATTTTGGTTTATTGCATATTTCTATACTTTATTATATTGCTAATCGAATAGCAAAATATGAAAAATATCCATCGAGGGGTTTTTGAGTTTCTTTCATTTATTTGTCTCTATTATTAAGTCGTACAAATCGCATTTTTATGAAAAATTTAATTCGACATTAAATAACCAATAAACTAGCAACCCCAAAATTTTGGTTTATTGCATATATCTATACTATATTCTATTGCTAATCAAATAGCAAAATATGAAAAATATCCATCGAGGAGTTTTTGAGTTTCATACATCTATTTGTCTCTGGTATTAAAAGTCGTACAAATCGCATTTTTATGAACATCTTAATTTGACTTTAAATAACCAATAAACTAGCAACCCCGTAATTTTGGTTTATTTCACGTTTCTATACCTTACTCTATTGCTAATAGAATAGCAAAATATGAAAAATATCCATCAAAGAGTTTTTGAGTTTCATACATTTATTTGTCTCTGGTATTAAAAGTCGTACAAATCTCATTTTTATGAAAAATTTAATTCGACATTAAATAACCAATAAACTAGCAACTCCGTAATTTTGGTTTATTGCATATTTCTATACTATATTCTATTGCAAATCGAATAGCAAAATATGAAAAATATCATTACAATGTAACACTCCATAAACTGCAATTTTCATACCACATACATGTAGCACAAAATTGCCTCACTCGGCCACACAAGTGCGCTTTTAGGGTCATTATAATAAAATGCCGGGGTGGTGTTCTATACACAAAGGGGGTGCATACACACATGCCCCTACGTAAGTCACTCGACCTTTTAAAAAGAGGCGAAATGTCGAGTTCTCGGTCGGCTGAAGGGCCGCCGGCTTGTGAAATACCAGACCGTACGTTATTAGCGCCGCTCCGGCTCCCTCTTTATTACCCGAATATGTCATACTTTTATTACACGGACATATATATTTTCCGGGGGGGCGGCGGCTGATCATTTCATTGCTGTCGAAAAGGTTGAGAGCGGTCGCCGCGCCGCTGAAATATTCAAAGGGCGACGTTTAACAACATGTGGACTAAATTATGTGTTATTTTTTTTTTCTTCAAATTTTTATTGTATGAAAAGTTGCTGATAAAAAAATTGCTGATCTAAATATTAGTTTGTAGTAGTTTTTAAAATGCAGCAATTACAACGCCCATCCGTGCGTGCGCTAGGATTCCGTCGGTGGCGGCAACCGCCCGCCCCCCAAGTGAATTTATTGCGAGCAGCGAGCGCTATTTGTTTTACGACCGTCTCGGGCTCCCGGGCTGTTAATAATAATTAATATTCAAGTGGTGCGTCTTTTATATTAGACTTAATAACCGCCCGGGAATCGGGGGGCGGCGGCGGCGGGCCAGAGGATGCGGTTTGAAATATTACGGACAATTCGCATTGCTGAAGATCCAGAGGGAAAGCAGGAGACGAAGAGAAGTGCAAGGACGTTTTAGTGTACAGTCAAATGTAATAAGTGTTGAATTGAAAACTGAATAGGGTTGACAATTTTGGGAATATTTCAATTAAAAAATTCCTCAATGAATATTTTTCAAAATTAATCATTTAATTACCACTTTAACTGTTTTAGTTTATCACTATGTGCTGCTCCGGGTTTATTTGTTGCTCTCAATGTGCACAATTCTACCTTGTACACCTTACAACCGTACAACACAACACCAAAAAAACTTGGAGCGATACAGCATGCCACGGGGCGACTAGTAATGTTAAACGAACGCACCTTAAATTAGGCTATTTAATAATGTTTTAGCTTACATTATAGCCTAACTGTGCAATTTAAAAAACAAAATTTGAACGTTACTTTGTGCATGAAATTGAAAATAAGTGAAAATTTGAAAAAAAATCTCAAATTGATGTTTTTCAAAATTATCCAATCAATTACCAACATATGAGGTTTTTAAAATTATTTCTTTTAAATTTAATTGTATGATCATACATTCTTAATTACATTACATTAACAAATTAATAGAAGTTTCCCTCGCAGTGGTTTCACCAATACTGGATTAGTTTTCTATTCTTAATTTGTACGTTGTTACTTCTTATTACTTTATTTTAAAAATAATTTACCCAATATTATAGGGTGAATATTATTTTTGTTATATAAAAATAACCGCGCTATGTCTCTCGTAATTCTCATTCCGCAGTAGTTCATGCTTATGCAAATTGCCTCCCAGATAATATTTCTTTCCCCACTGATCTCCTTAAATATTGAAGCAAATCGTTCGCGCTCGTTTCGTATTGTTGGGTAAACTGCGCCCGGCATATTATCCTTGCCGCCGCCGTCCGCGCAACACTGCATGCATTTTACATGAGGGGGCGCCGATATTTTTGTTTCCATTTATCGCGTTCACAGTTATCATCCCGCCATCGCGCTGTTGATAGCACAAAAGAATATTTGTGCACGAGACTAGATAATTGTGTGTGCCGAGGGAAGAATATTCTAAACGGTTGTAACCTTTTGCGTAGCAACAACGATAAAATCAAGGCGATGCTACAAACAAATATAAAGCTATTTACTGTGCAATAATTTTGTTTAGAGAACAACCCCGTGGATAATAACGATTTTCAACCATGTCTCTTAATATATTTGTATTCAGGGTTGTTTTTTGCATGTACTAATACACTATCATAACATTTTCATAAATCAAATTTTCATGTGGACTCAAAAACACAGAAGTTACTAGTTAAAATGTTAGAGATATTTTTCAACTCATTTTTTATTATATTAATATAATTAAAACCGTCTCTAGCCAATTTATGGTTCAATTAAGCGAAAATCATAATATAAAAAAGTTGTAGATAATTAAAAAACACAGTAATTCCATGCAGTAAGTTTTTATGTAGAATAAAAAACAAATGAGTTACGAGTTGAATTGTCTAACATGATTGGACGATTTTCAACTCACTTTTTATTATATTAAAACCCTCTTTAGCCAACTTATTATTCTATTTATAGAAAAATATAATATTAAAAAGTTGTAGATAATTAAAAAACTCCATAATTCCATGCAGTAAGTTTTTATGTAGAATAAAAAACAAATGAGTTACGAGTTGAATTGACTAACATGATTGGACGATTTTCAACTCCCTTTTTATTGTATTATAACCCTCTATAGACAATTTATTATTCTATTTATAAACAAATATAATAATAAAAAGTTGTAGATAATTAAAAAACTCAATAATTTGATATAGTAAGTTTTCATGGTGAATCAAAAATAAATGAGTTACAAGTTGAATTGTCTGACATGATTGAACGATTTTCAACTCACTTTATATTATATTAAAAGCCAATTTATTATTCTATTTATAGAAAAATATAATATTAAAAAGTTGTAGATAATAAAAAAACTCAATAATTTCATATAGTAAGTTTTCATTGTGAATCAAAAATAAATGAGTTACAAGTTGAATTGTCTGAGATGATTGGACGATTTTCAACTCACTTTTTATTATATTAAAACCTTCTTTAGCCAATTTATTATTCTATTTAGAGAAAAATATAATATTAAAAAGTTGTAGATAATTAAAAAACACAATAATTCCATGCAGTAAGTTTTTATGTAGAATAAAAAACAAATGAGTTATGAGTTGAATTGTCAGACATGATTGGACGATTTTCAACTCACTTTTTATTATATTAAAACCCTCGTTAGCCAACTTATTATTCTATTTATAGAAAAATATATTTTTAAAAAGTTGTAGATAATTAAAAAACTCAATAATTTCATATAGTCAGTTTTCATGGTGAATCAAAAATAAACGAGTTACGAGTTACGAATTCAATATAAGTCAGAACATTAATAATAATCAACTTAATAAATATAAAAGATACGTTTTTAAAAGTCATAAATCAATTTTCTATTTAGAACGCCCTAAATGGCCCCTGTTTATTTCTTAAGTGTCAACCATTTATAGCTATTCACGTCAGGATTCCAACTTTTTTTTCAAGTTTCCTTATAAATTTACATTCGTGCATTTTTTGTCTTCAAGGGTTTTTAGTGGGGGTGGCTGTATCGTGCAATCGCACAAGTGGATTGAACCGAAGAAAAATAAAATCTTGCTGATCATTTTTTGGTGGATGCGCCGGGCTGTAAGATACGCGTAATCACATATATGTGTATGTTAGTGTGGGTGGGGGTGGGGGTGGAAAAAATTGCAATCAGCTGGTGGCCTAGTTGGAGGCAAGCAGGACGTAGTGTAGGGTAGCAGGAATAGGACACGCCGGAAACCGCGCAGGCGCTATCCCCATGATGCAACAGGCGATCAATAACGCGTACGTTTCTTATATATACCTATATATACATGGTGATTACACGCGCGTCACTAGAGGGCTGGGAGGATGGGGGTGTGCATTCGCAGTGGTAATGCGATGGGGTGGAATGGAAATAACACAAACACCAGTTTGATTTTTAGAAAAGTTATTCAACACTTTCCCGCTGATGATAAAAAAGTATCCATAATGGAAACTTTAAGATGTTAAATGAATTTTCATTTCTATTTCTCTAAGAAAATATTACGCATACAATACAATAGTTTAATAATACCAAAATATAACAGAAAACATAAGTTTTTCTTTAAGAAATCTAATTATCAATACAAATAGTGATTAAACTCCTCTGAGCTTCTCCCTTGACCGACGGAAAAGCCTTACGGCTAATAGCTCTATAAAGATAGAAATTTTTAGTGTCGTTAAAGTTAAGCAAATATAATTATTTTTGTTATCCCTGTTATATTTGCAGTTTTCCATTGAATTAATCCAGCAACCATACATCTTTAACAGTTACCGACTACTTTAACATCAAAGCAAAATTGTAGACAAGAGAAAAAATAAAATAAAACAAAACTCTTGCAACGTCTTTCAATTAGAGCATTTTGTTTTGTTTTCTATTTGCCCGCCGTGCATTATCCTGAGTCATTTTACTTTAAGGATAACTGCGCTCTCGAGCTGAACGTTTGGAGGGTTTCACGTAGCTCGCGTTATAGTAACTAAAGGAAACGAGTGGCGTTTTAATTACCGACGAATTAACCAACCCTGCAGTCCTTACTTTCAGCAGGCCGCGCACTGAAAAGAGCTTTCAGGTGTAAGCGGCATGAAAACGAAGTTTTATACATGTCGTTTAGCGACAAAAACAGGGGAATTAAGAGTGGTAATCTGGATTGCAGAGGGTTTCTCAATGAAAAACAGAATTATGTTTATAAAATTAACAACCGGAAGTTTCTAGGTTCAACCATTTTTGAGATGCAGGATGTTGAAATTTAAACATATCTAAATGTAAAACGTTATATATTATTACAAATTTCATATTTAGAGCCCTGTGTGTTGGAAACTGTAACTGATAGCTATATCCGGTTTGCATATTCATATTCCTTAATTAATTTTAAATGAAATAGACTTATAGATTTAAAAAAAATTATAACGCATTAAGAATGCAAGTACGAATAGAAATTGTCCATACAAATTTCATATTTAGAGCCCTGTATGTTGGAAACAATAACTGATAGCTATATCCGGTTTGCATATTCTTATTCCTTAATTACTTTTAAATGAAATAGGCTTATAGATTTAAAAAAAAATCATAACGCATCAAGAATGCAACTACGAATAGAAATTGTCCATACAAATTTCATATTTAGAGCCCTGTATGTTGGAAACTATAACTGATAGCTATATCCGGTTTGCATATTTATATTCCTTAATTAATTTTAAATAAAATAGACTTATAGATTTAAAAAAAAATCATAACGCATCAAGAATGCAACTACGAATAGAAATTGTGCATACAAATTCCATATTTAGAGCCCTGTATGTTGGAAACTGTAACTGATAGCCATATCCGGTTTGCATATTCATATTCCTAAATTAATTTTAAATGAACTAGACTTATAGATTTAAAAAAAATCATAACGTATCAAGAATGCAAATACGAATAGAAATTGTCTATACAAATTTCATATTTAGAGCCCTGTATGTTGGAAACTATAACTGATAGCTATATCCGGTTTGCATATTCATATTCCTTAATTAATTTTAAATGAAATAGACTTATAGATTTAAAAAAAATCATAACGCACCAAGAATGCAACTACGAATAGAAATTGTCCATACAAATTTCATATTTAGAGCCTTGTATGTTGGAAAATATAACTCATAGCTATATCCGGTTTGCATATTCATATTCCTTAACTAATTTTGAATGAAATAGACTTATAGATTTAAAAAAAAATCATAACGCATCAAGAATGCAACTACGAATATAAATTTTCCATACAAATTTCATATTTAGAGCCCTGTATGTTGGAAACTATAACTGATAGCTATATCCGGTTTGCATATTTATATTCCTTAATTAATTTTAAATGAAATAGACATATAGATTTAAAAAAAAATCATAACGCATCAAGAATGCAACTACGAATAGAAATTGTCTATACAAATTTCATATTTAGAGCCCTGTATGTTGGAAACTGTAACTGATAGCTATATCCGGTTTGCATATTCATATTCCTTAATTAATTTTAAATGAAATAGGCTTATAGATTTAAAAAAAATCATAACGCATCAAGAAGGCAACTACGAATAGAAATTGTCCATACAAATTTCATATTTAGAGCCCTGTATGTTGGAAACTATAACTGATAGCTATATCCGGTTTGCATATTCATATTCCTTAATTAATTTTAAATGAAATAGTCTTATAGATTTAAAAAAAACTATAACGAATCATGAATCCAACTACGAATAGAAAATGTTCATACAAATTTCATATTCACAGTCCTGTATGTTGTAAACTGTAACTGATATCTATATCCGGTTTGCATATTCATATTCCTTAATTAATTTTAAATGAAATAGATTTATAGATTTAAAAAAAAATCATAACGCATCAAGAATGCAACTACGAATAGAAATTGTCCATACAAATTTCATATATAGAGCCCTGTATGTTGGAAACTATAACTGATAGCTATATTCGGTTTGCATATTCATATTCCTTAATTAATTTTAAATGAAATAGACTTATAGATTTTTAAAAAAATCATAACGCATCAAGAATGCAACTACGAATAGAAATTGTCCATACTAATTTCATATTTAGAGCCCTGTTGGATACTATAACTGATAGCTATATCCGGTTTGCATATTCATATTCCTTAATTAATTTTAAATAAAATAGACTTATAGATTTAAAAAAAAATCATAACGCATCAAGAATGCAACTACGAATAGAAATTGCGCATACGAATTTCATATTTAGAGCCCTGTATGTTGAAAATTGTAACTGATAGCTATATCCGGTTTACATATTCATATTCCTTAATTAATTCTAAATGAAATAGACTTATAGATTTAAAAAAAAGCATAACGCATCAAAAATGCAACTACGAATAGAAATTGTGCATACAAATTTCATATTTAGAGTCCTGTATGATAGAAACTAAAACTGATAGCTATATCCGGTTTGCATATTCGTATTACTTAATTAATTTTAAATTAAATAGACTTATAGATTTTAAAAAAAATCATAACGCTTCAAGAATGTAACTACGAATAGAAATTGTCCATACAAATTTTATATTTAGAGCCCTGTATGTTGGAAATTATAACTGATAGCTATATCCGGTTTGCATATTCATATTCCTTAATTAATTTAAAAATAAATCAAATAGACTTATAGATTTAAAAAAAAATCATAACGCATCAAACATATCAAGAATGCAACTACGAACAAAAATTGTCCATACTTATGTTATATTTAGAGCTTTGTATGTTTTAAACCGTAACTGATAACGGTATCTCGTTTGAAAATTCAAATTCCTTATTAAATATTAATTAAAATACACTATTAATTTTTTATGGGGGAAAAAATTGCAGCTCATCAATCATCAATTTGGAAACCTCAATATGACGCGCATCGTCTCCCTTTTTATTACTTTTATTATCACCTCCAACACATCTCGTCAGTCAAATTGTGCATGTACGAGGGAATTTAATGAGAGACGCGGGGGCGGCTTGTTAGCGCGACACGAACCACCTACCCCCCCTGCCCTACCGCCCCCGCCTAATTTTATTATAGAACTCTCATATTTTTGCGCGCATCGAATGATATATTCCGCTCGGTTTGTTAGCGAGGACGGGCGTCTTTTTATTTATATTTCTTGTAAGCGCCGTCTGGTCCTGAGGGCTCATTCCGCAGTTATCCTTAGATGTCAGGACGCGCTGTTTGTTTGCATGATTATTTTTTTCTTCTTCTTCTTCTGTCGCCAGATTATTAAGCGACATATAATCAGGTTTGTACGCAAGAAACCCACCTACATTATGCGTGATAGGAAGTAAAAAAGAACCTAATTTTCGAACAAATATAACAAAAAGATTAAAATGTTTATAATAGAATTAGCAGAGGCGGAAAGGCCAAGGGATGAATTACACAAACTAATTAAAGATTACTCATGACCTAATATAGATATAATATTAAGATCTTTCAAAAATATTCATATTATAGGAGGTAATTAACAAAAAAATCATCAGCTCTAGCACATTTTTATTTCATCCGTTACAGCCCCCTGAAGACCAAACGCTGATGTCGCCCGATTCGAACGTGGGTGATAATTACACAAACAAATTAAAAATTACTCATGAACTAATATAGATATAATATTGAGATCTTGCAAAAATATTCATATTATAGAAGGTAATTAGAAAAAAAATCATCAGCCCTAGCACTTTTTTATTTCATCCGTTATAGCCCCCTGAAGACCAAATGCTGATGTCGCCCGATTCGAACGTGGGTGATAATTACACAAAAAAATTAAAAATTACTCATGACCTAATATAGATATAATATTAAGATCTTTCAAAAATATTCATATTATAGGAGGTAATTAGCAAAAAAATCATCAGCTCTAGCACATTTTTATTTCATCCGTTACAGCCCCCTGAAGACCAAACGCTGATGTCGCCCGATTCGAACGTGGGTGATAATTACACAAACAAATTAAAAATTACTCATGAACTAATATAGATATAATATTGAGATCTTGCAAAAATATTCATATTATAGGAGGTAATTAGAAAAAAAATCATCAGCCCTAGCACTTTTTTATTTCATCCGTTACAGCCCTCTGAAAACCAAATGCTTATGTCGCTCGATTCTAACGTGGGTGATAATTACACAAACAAACTATACATTGCTCATGACCTAATATAGATATAATATTGAAATCTTGCAAAAATATTCAAATTATAGGAAGTAATTAGAATAAAAATCATCAACCCTAGCACTTTTTTATTTCATCCGTTACAGCCCTCTGAAGACCAAAGGCTTATGTCGCTCGATTTTGACGAGGGTGATAATTACACAAACAAATTAAAAATTACTCATTAACTAATATAGCTATAATACTGAAATCTTGTATAAATATTCATATTGTAAGTGGTAATTAGAAAAAAAAAATATCAGCTCTAGAACTTTTTTATTTCATCCATTACAGCCCTCTGAAGTTAATATATTTATTATTATTTCCCAATTGTAATGTCGTGTTATGGCCATACAAAAGCTAATAACTCATGAATTAATATATCTATAATATTCGTATACTTTAAGAATATTCATATTGTATTAGGTAATATGTAGAAAAATTAACAGCCCTCTCAAGTTGCTATTTTATACGTTGCAGCCCTTTGAAGAAATAATATTTATATTTTTTCATTATTATTTAGGTGATAATTACACACATAAAAATTAATATCACATGAAATACTGTACTTATAATATTGCAAAAATATTCACAATATAATGAGAAACCTCTAAAAAAAATAACAACCCTGCAGGTTTTCTGGTTCAGGTATTACAACCCTTTGAATATCGCACGTTTAATAATCAAAAAAATTAATAACTGTCGCACAAATCTGTGCCATTAGTATCTCATTAATAAATATTTCCACCCCCACACCGCATTATGTGATTTACCACTAACCACTAACCACCCTCCCCCACCCCATCAGCCAACAAGATCTTTATCACGCGGCCATCCGTTCTGCTTTTGCATTAGTGTTAAGTGTTTTGCATTTTTCCCAACGAACGAGGTAACAGGATTCGCGATGGTATCGCCGCCCCCAGCCCCCAGCCCCCGCGGGCTGATAAGTATCACGGAAAATATTGCGGAATTTATTTAGATTGCTGTCGCGGAAAAAAAATACACCTGATTTTCACGGGGGAAAACGAATCCTGCGGGGCGATAACGTCGCGCGTTTTAACAGCCACAACCGTTTTTATTTTAGGGTGGAAAATAGTTACGACGAAAAAATAATTCTGTCTTTATTGGACTATCAGCCGTAAGGTCAAGGGAGAAGTTTAATCACTCGGTATTTACTTTAACTTCATAGAAAACCTCTGAAAAACTGTGAAAGGTGATTACTGAACATTCGCCCCGCTGGGATTCGAACTCAGGCTTCCCAATGCTCAGTACGAGACGGACGACGCCTCTAACCACTTGACCACTGAGCTGGGTGGTGGAAATTCTGATAGTAGTTCTTGAATATGGCTATAAATTCAATTCTGAATCATATAAATAAAAACTGATTTTATCTACAACTTTTTTTTGGTATAGTTAAAATATTTGCGGGTTATTAGTGTGTATGTGAATGGGGTCGATAGCATATTGTGAAAATATGCGGAGCAACCCTCTCGCGTAATGCAATATGAATTACGTAATGCGGACGAGCGCCATGTTCGCCCCGCTGTCCCATATTTACCAGCGAATAGTGGACGCGTGTATATAGGGTGGCGCCAGGGCCGGCGGCGGCGTCAGACGGCGCCGCGACGCCATTAATTCAGCAAACAGAGCCTAATGATTGAATCAACAGTGTGATGCGCGCCGCTGCCGCCGCCGCCGAGGCCGGAGCCCCCCTTTAATACTGCATCAATCTTCCTCTCCAGCCCCCGCGGCCTACGAATTACTTCATCTGCACATCGTCCGGCGCCCGACGGGGGCGGCGGCGGCGGCGGCGGCGGCCGTTTTAATCAGAGGGGCTCGCAGAACGCGGCCGCTCGTGAATTTAATTCCCATCGACGCGGAAACGCAACAATGGCAGAGGGAGCCGGCCGGCTTGCAGCTCGAGCGACCTTAAAATGCTATTCTGTGCTACTATTGACGGGGGTTGTTATAAACCACCCTTTTAAGACGATTTTAGCAAACAAATCCAAACAAGTTGAAAAAAAGTATATAAATTCGCATAAAAATGTCCAGACGAGTTCAAATCGTAGTAAACTACGCCAAATTATCTTTAAAGAATGTACATAGGGGGGGTCAAAATATGTCTATCATCAGGTTGAAACAGGGGCTGTTTAATAGCAGTAGCTGTTTACAGGTGGCCTTGTAATTCATGTTACTATGTAACCGGGGTTTCAAACTTTTTAAGGCGCGATGATATAAGGTTTCTTTTTTTACAAAATCAAAACAATCAGAAAGGTTGTAACTTTACAACGGACGGCTGTACAACATTTTTATATACAAAATCGAAATCCTCATTCATTTCTGTATAACATTATCTAATAGATTATGTTTAGAAAAAATAATACAACAAGCTGTAGCTGTTTAATTACATACAGCTACATCAGCTCGGATGATTAATTTAAATAGTTTGAAAAAATTATTAAAAAATTGCATGCTATAGATTTCAAGCTACAGCAGCTCTGATGGTTAATTTAAACAGTTCAGGTTGTAGCAATGTAAGGTGCTTTCGTTTAACCGCCCCGCGGCGTGCTGTATCGCTCCAAATGTTGCGATCGTACACCGGTTGTAAGAGAGAAGGTAGAATTGTGCGCATTGCGAGCTCCAAATTGAGACACTACGCCCGGAGCAGCAAATAGTTATAAACGAAAACAGCTATATTTTCCATCTGTGTTTATACAATGCCCAATTACAACAGTTTTATTTAATTTTTGTGTTGTTCTTGATGAGCATCGTATATTGGAGGGTTTTTGTATTTTTTGTTGTTGTCATGCCAAATAAAAGTCTTTTTTTACAACAGTTTTATGATAAATTAGGAAAACTAATTGTTATTTTTGCAAGAAAATATTTTCATGGTAAAATTAAATGAAGCCTCATATTCTTATAAGCACACACAAAAAAAAACAGTAAAAACAACAACAACAAAACATTATCCTCCCCTAATTACTCAAACAAAGTACAGAAAAACAAGTTTCCATCATCGCTAATGCGCTCAAAGCATTTTCCTCGTGCGTTAATTAGCCGGGTCAAACTTTTAAAGCTCTCTGCGCTGCAATTGTCTGTCGATTCTTCACGTCTCCAGCCGACGACAAATTGAAAGTTACGCATTTGCATGGCACACAAACACAAACACACACACAAACACACACACATACACAAATACACACAAACACACACACAACACACACACAAATACACACACAAACGCACACACACACGAGAGAGAGGATGGATATTGGTTGCGAAATAAACACAGCACCGGGGAGGATTTGCATGCGCAAATATCGCCGACTCCTTTGTAATTCGTTTACAAAGGATAACAAATTTGAATATACTTTAAAAGACAGTTTTATAACACTAGATTACACATGCAGTATATCAATGCTAGTACTTTTTTGATTACCAGTTCAAAACATTATTTTTTTCAGTATTCAAAAAAAAAATAATATGACTATAATATAATAATATATATATATATATATATATATATATATATATATATATATATATATATATATACATATATATACAAAAGTAATACAGATTGTTAAAAAAAAATCATATTTCCTGCAAGCAGATGGACCATAGCTTCCTTGGTGAAGGGCTCGTCCGTCTGCTTGGTTTAGAAAACTGCTTCCATTGTCCGTTGTCTTGGATGGTTGGTTAGATGGTCAATTGTCTCCATTTTTATATGTTCTTTATATATTTGTATGTTTTATATGTTCTTTATACTACTTTATACTTTATATGTTCTTTATACTCACTTTTAAATTTTTTGATGTCCTTACTGTCTTTAATATATTTTGGTAGCTTGTTATATTCCAATGAGTTGTTTATAATAAGACTTTTATATAGGGCTGAAAGACCACGGTCGATGGCCTCTTGTACATGTATGTAAGTATATCTTGTATGTATGTATGTTACAATAAATATATCTTCTTCTTCTAAGGCTTTTATTTAGGGTGCTAGTTTTATTCTTTGTTGGGTTAAAAAAGAACCCTAGATTTTTTATATTACAATTTTAATTTTGATTGGAAATCCTTTGCACCAGTTACAAATAAGTTGTGTATCGATTGCATCTTCGTGTATTTTTTGTGTGTGCGCTGCATCGCGCGAAATTACCGCGGGGATTACTCCGAGAGCGCGTTTTTACTTTTCGCCACTAATCCGGAATTGGCGGGGAGATTACTCTGCACTAATCGAGTTTACACTGTGATAACTAACTACTAAGATGTTTTTTAGCTGTTACAAAAAAAATTCAATTGAATTTTTTTTACCGAATTATTTTACTCAAATTATTGTTGGTCATTTATAAAACTGTAAAAAAAATCAAAATATTTTTTTTTAAATTCTGATTAAAACACTATGTTGCTAACTTAATTAGCTATAATATGAGGCATAATATGACTATTTAGCTGGTTTATTAAGATCAGAATTATGAAAAGTTTACAGAAAGTGACCACTCAAATTATTGTAGGGTATTTAAAAATTTGAAAAAAATCGTAGCAATTTGTGTTTTAAATTTTGATAACACTATTGTGTTACTAGCTTAATTAGTTACAAAATGAGGTACTGCGTGACGACTTTACTCAATTATTAAGATCATAATGATGAAAAGTTTACAAGACGTGACCTCTGAAATTAGTATAGGTCATTTAAAAAATTGT
This sequence comes from Lordithon lunulatus, assembly GCA_963942505.1. Lineage (NCBI taxonomy): Eukaryota > Metazoa > Arthropoda > Insecta > Coleoptera > Staphylinidae > Lordithon > Lordithon lunulatus. The sequence continues at coordinate 35,603,365 of OZ012675.1, forward strand.
AAAAAATCAATGTTAACTTTTTTTTAAATTCTGATAAAAGTACTATATTACTAGCTTAATTAGCTATACTATGAGGTGTAATATGTTGATTTAGCTAGATTATTAAACTCAGAATTATAAAAAAATGTTTACAGGATGTTACCTCTGAAATTATTGTTGGTCATTTAATAAATTGTAAAAAATCATAGTTAACTTTTTTTTTTTAATTCTGATAAAAATACTATATTACTAGCTTAATTAGCTATAATATGAAGTATAATATGTTCATTTAGCTAGATTTTTAAGATCAGAATTATGAGAAGTTTACAGGATGTGACTTCCCAAATTATTGTTGGTAATTTAAAAAATTGTTAAAAAATCATACTTAACTTTTTAAATTCTGATAAAAATACTATGTCGCTAGCTAGCTTAATTAGCTATAATATGAGGCATAATATAACAGTTTAGCTAGATTATTAAGATCAGAATTATTAAAAGTTTACAGAAAGTAACCACTCAAATTATTGAAGGGTATTTCAATAATTTAAAAAAAATCTTGGCCATTTTTTTTTTAAATTTTGATAATACTATTGTGTTACTAGGTTAATTAGTTACAAAATGAGGTACTGCGTGATGACATTACTTAATTATTAAGATCACAATGATGAAAAGTTTACAAGATGTGACCTCTGAAATTATTGTTGGTCATTTAAAAAATTGTAAAAAATCGTAGTTAACTTTTTGTTAAATTCTGATAAAAGTACTATATTACTAGCTTAATTAGCTATAATATAAGGTGTAATATCTTGATTTAGCTAGATTTTTAAGATCAGAATTATGAGAAGTTTACAGGATATGACTTCCCAAATTATTGTTGATAATTTAAAAAATTGTTAAAAAATCATACTTAACTTTTTTTAAATTCTGATAAAAACACTATGTTGCTAGCTTAATTAGATATAATATGATGTATAATATAACAGTTTAGCTAGATTATTAAGATCAGAATTATTAAAAGTTTACAGAAAGTAACCATTCAAATTATTGAAGGATATTTCAATAATTAAAAAAAAAATCTTAGCCATTTTTGTTTTAAATTTTGATAATACTATTATGTTACAAGTTTAATTAGTTACAAAACTAGGTACTGCGTGACGACATTACTTAATTATTAAGATCAGAATGATGAAATGTTTACAAGATGTGACCTCTGAAATTATTGTTGGTCATTTAAAAAATTGTAAAAAATCGTAGTTAACTTTTTGTTAAATTCTGATAAAAGTACTATATTACTAGCTTAATTAGCTATATTATGTGGTGTAATATATTGATTTAGCTAGATTATTAAGATCAGAATTATGAAAAGTTTACAGGATGTGACCTCCCAAATTATTGTTGGTAATTTAAATTTTTTTAAAAAAATCATACTTAACTTTTTTTTAATTCTGATAAAAATACTATGTTGCTAGCTTAATTAGCTATAATATGAGGCATAATATAATAGTTTAGCTAGATTATTAAGATCAGAATTATTAAAAGTTTACAGAAAGTGACCACTCAAATTATTGAAGGGTATTTCAATAATTAAAAAAAAATCTTGGCCATTTTTGTTTTAAATTTTGATAATACTATTGTGTTTCTAGCTTAATTAATTACAAAATGAGGTACTGCGTGATGACATTACTCAATTATTAAGATCAGAATGATGAAATGTTTACAAGATGTGACCTCTGAAATTATTGTTAGTCATTTAAAAAATTGTAAAAAATCCTAGTTAACTTTTTGTTAAATTCTGATAAAAGTACTATATTACTAGCTTAATTAGCTATATTATGTGGTGTAATATATTGATTTAGCTAGATTATTAAGATCAGAATTATGAGAAGTTTACAGGATGTGACTTCCCAAATTATTGTTGGTAATTTAAAAAATTGTTAAAAAATCATACTTAACATTTTTTAAATTCTGATAAAAGTGCTATGTTGCTAGCTTAATTAGCTATAATATGAGGTATGATATAACAGTTTTGCTAGATTATTAAGATCAGAATTATTAATAGTTTACAGAAAGTGACCACTCAAATGATTGAAGGGTATTTGAATAATTTAAAAAAAATCTTAGCCATTTTTGTTTTAAATTTTGATAATACTATTCTGTTACTAGCTTAATTAGTTACAAAATGAGGTACAGCGTGACGACATTACTCAATTATTCAGATCAGAATGATGAAAAGTTTACAAGATGTGACCTCTGAAATTATTGTTGGTCATTTAAAAAATTGTAAAAAATCATTGTTAACTTTTTTTTAAATTCTGATAAAAGTACTATATTACTTGCTGAATTAGCTATAATATTAGGTGTAATATGTTGATTTAGCTAGATTATTATGATCAGAATTATGAAAAGTTTACAGGATGTGACTTCCCAAATTATTGTTGGTAATTTAAAAAATTGTTAAAAAATCATATTTAACTTTTTTTTAATTCTGATAAAATTACTATATTTCTAGCTTAATTAGCTATAATATGAGGCATAATATAATAGTTTAGCTAGATTATTAAGATCAGAATTATTAAAAGTTTACAGAAAGTGACCACTCAAATTATTGAAGGGTATTTCAATAATTAAAAAAAAATCTTGGCCATTTTTGTTTTAAATTTTGATAATCCTATTCTGTTACTAGCTTAATTAGTTACAAAATGAGGTACTACGTGACGACATTACTCAATTATTAAGATCAGAATGATGAAAAGTTTACAAGATGTGACCTCTGAAATTATTGTTGGTCATTTAAAAAATTGTAAAAAATCATTGTTAACTTTTTTGAAATTCTGATAAAAGTACTATATTACTAGCTTAATTAGCTATAATATGAGGTGTAATATGTCGATTTAGCTAGATTATTAAGATCAGAATTATGAAAAGTTTACAGGATGTGACCTCCTAAATTATTGTTGGTAATTTAAAAAATTGTTAAAAAATCATACTTAACTTTTTTTAAATTCTGATAAAAATACTATGTTGCTAGCCTAATTAGCTAGAATATGAGGCATAATATAATAATTTAGCTAGATTATTAAGATCAGAATTATTAAAAGTTTACAGAAAGTGACCACTCAAATGATTGAAGGGTATTTCAATAATTTAAAAAAATCTTGGCCATTTTTGTTTTAAATTTTGATAATACTATTGTGTTACTAGCTTAATTAGTTACAAAATGAGGTACTACGTAACGACTTTACTCAATGATTAAGATCAGAATGATGAAAAGTTTACAAGATGTGACCTCTGAAATTATTGTTGGTCATTTAAAAAATTGTAAAAAATCATAGTTAACTTTTTTTTAAATTCTGACAAAAGTACTATATTACTAGCTGAATTAGCTATAATATGAGGTGTAATATGTTAATTTAGCTAGATTATTAAGATCAGAATAATGAAAAGTTTACAGGATGTGACTTTCCAAATTATTGTTGGTAATTTAAAAAATTGTTAAAAAATCATACTAAACTTTTTTGAAATTCTGATAAAAATACTATGTTGCTAGCTTAATTAGCTATAATATGAGGTATAATATAACGGTTTAGCTAGATTATTAAGATCAGAATTATCAAAAGTTTACAGAAAGTGACCACTCAAATTATTGAAGGGTATTTCAATAATTTAAAAAAATCTTGGCCATTTTTGTTTTAAATTTTGATACTATTCTGTTACTAGCTTAATTAGTTACAAAATGAGGTACTGCGTGACGACAGTACACAATTATTAAGATCAGAATGATGAAAAGTTTCCAAGACGTGACCTCTGAAATTATTGTTGGTCATTTAAAAAATTGTAAAAAATCATTGTTAACCTTTTAATAAATTCTGATAAAAGTACTATATTACAAGCTTAATTAGCTATAATAAGAGGTATAATATGTTGATTTAGCTAAATTATTAAGATCAGATTTATGAGAAGTTTACAGGATGTGACCTCCCAAATTATTGTTGGTAATTTAAAAAATTGTTAAAAAATCATACTTAACTTTTTTTAAATTCTGATAAAAATACTATGTTGCTAGCTTAATTAGCTATAATATGAGGCATAATATAACAGTTTAGCTAGATTATTAGGATCAGAATTATTAAAAGTTTACAGAAAGTGACCACTAAAATTATTGAAGGGTATTACAATAATTTAAAAAAAATCTTGGCCATTTTTGTTTTAAATTTTGATAATACTATTGTGTTACTAGCTTAATTAGTTACAAAATGAGGTACTACGTGACAACATTACTCAATTGCTAAGATTAGAATGATGAAAAGTTTACAAGATGTGACCTCTGAAATTATTGTTGGTCATTTAAAAAATTGTAAAAAATCATAGTTAACTTTTTTTTTAATTCTGATAAAAGTACTATATTACTAGCTTAATTAGTTATAATATGAGGTGTAATATGTTGATTTAGCTAAATTATTAAGATCAGAATTATGAAAAGTTTACAGGATGTGACCTCTGAAATTATTGTTGGTCATTTAAAAAATTGTTAAAAAATCATATTTACCTTTTTTTAACTTCTGATAAAAATACTATGTTGCTAGCTTAATTCGCTATAATATGAGGTATAATATGACAGTTTAGCTAGATTATTAAGATCAGAATTATGAAAAGTTTACAGGATGTGACTTCCCAAATTATTGTTGGTAATTTAAAAAATTGTTAAAAAATAATACTTAACTTTTTTAAATTCTGATAAAAATACTATGTTGCTAGTTTAATTACCTATAATATGAGGTATAATATAACAGTTTAACTAGCTTATAAAGATCAGAATTATTAAAAGTTTACAGAAAGTGACCACTCAAATTATTGAAGGGTATTTCAATAATTAAAAAAAAATCTTGGCCATTTTTGTTTTAAATTTTGATAATACTATTGTGTTACTAGCTTAATTAGTTACAAAATGAGGTAATGCGTGACGACTTTACTCAATTATTAAGATCAGAATGATGAAAAGTTTACAAGATGTGACCTCTGAAATTATTGTTGGTCATTTAAAAAATTGTAAAAAATCATACTTTTTTAGTGATAAAACAAAAATCTTGATGCAAAAACAAAATACTTTTAAAATTCAATAGATGGCCTCTTCCCCTTCATTGGGAAACCAAAAAAAAAACTTTTATTAGCAATCATGCAACTGTTAATTTCTTAAAGGCGCACCCAGTCGCTGCAGGGGTAGGTTGGTGGTTGTGCCAGATTCAATGCGAGCACTGGCGACTTTAATTAAACCCACAGGGGGGTGGGGGCGACGCTCGTGAGCTGTCCACATTCACGTGTGCCCCCTTATTAATAATGATAAGTCTAATTCGCGGGCGGCACGCGATAATTTATTTAATTCACCCCACGCGGCGTGACAGAGCCATCGCCCAACCCTTCGACTGTCAGACCTACCCACCTAAATAAATAAATTTAAAAAAATCACTTCTGCTTCATTCTGCACCACAAAAAAATAAACAGTTATTGACTTTTATATCCAAAAGCTAATATGGACTGGGTTTAAAATGTCCGTAAGCCTTAAGTGTCATCAGTGAGGGTGAAAAATCATCAAATTTGCATATTAATGTTCCTTAACTAATAAATAAATTATTATACAAAAGAAGAAGATATATTTATTGTAACATACATACATACATGATATACTACATGTACAAGAGGCCATCGACCGTGGTCTTTCAGCCCCCAATTATTATACAATAATTTGGTTTTTCATTTATGGTTCCATTAGTAGCAAAAATAGTGATAAAATAATAAATAATCAAAATAATCTCGCTAAAAAACTTGAAGTGTTCTAGCTAATTAAATTTCATAGCCATTTAGCTTAGCCTATATTCAGCATACTAAAGGACATATTAGGTTCCTCAGGTGTTAATTTACATACATATATTGATTACTTAAATTTATGTTTTTCTGACAATAGAGAATTAAAACCTCTATCTATATAGGGCTATCAAAATGTTCGCCAATAAAAAGAGAAGCTCCGAGGAGTTAAATCACCCGATATTTAACTTGACTTCATAGAAAACCTCTGAAAACTATGAAAGGTGATTCAACTGGGTTTGAACCCAATGCTCAGAAAGAGACGATCGGCGCCCTGAACTAATAGCTGGTTTAAACCTTTCAGGCCTAAAATAGATATTATGTAAATTTCATTAATCTTTGTCGGTAACAGATTTTTATGATAATATTAGAAAATTTGAATATTAAATATATTATTATTATATAATTTTAATATTATGGAATGTAATTATTCCATAATATTAAAATTATATAATAATAATATAATATTGGATTGTTAAGGCGTCTACTTTGTGATAATTCATTTTAAATGATAAATAAAACGATTCTTTACTTTGTTTTTTATCATCGGAGGAGCTCGAAAATAGCTAGAGCTTAGCCGAAACTACTTGCAAAGTGTAACTGAAGTGATAAAAAACAAAGTAAAAAATCGTTTTATTTATCCTTTAATAATAATATATTTAATATTCAAATTTTCTAATATTATATGAAAATCTTTTTATCGACAAAGATTAATGTAATTTACAGTTAGTAGCCACGAAATGGCACCATATTTACAATTTGGCGTATTTGGTTTCTAAAAGCTACCACTGGATCTTTAGAAATAATTTATATTAACAAGGTGGTTTATTTGTGAAATCACTAGGAACAAAAGGGTTTGTACAAGCAAATTTAAAAATTCCAAAGTTAAAAATTCTTTAGTTCTTTAGTTAGTTTAGTTTAAAATAGCAAGATTTTTTATTGAAACTGAATAATTTAAAAAATTGAAATATTTTAAAATTGCATGTACACAATTTTTATATAATTTAAAAAAAAAATAGTTATATGTAATTTGAAGCTAATTAGTTATATTAATTAGTATAGTATTTGATATTTACAAGTTAAAACAAGCTCTAAAACCTATATAACTTGAATAAATTCAAAAATTGTAGTAATCACATATTTTGAACTCACTGAAAACAACACTTACCTTTTAATATCCCTGTTAATAAGTAAATAAACCATTTAATATTACATCTTAAAGCCTAAATTTGTACAGTAAAACACACGCTAGCGTGCGAGGAGCTGTTTCTGTCGCTCCTTAAAGTTGGCCAGGGGGTCCGCGTACGATTTGTAGTTAGCCAGCACGTTGCGGATATCCTCCACCTCCCACTCGTAAATCGCTAAAGCCCCGAACAAAAACGCTCATAAAATGCCTGCCAACGCACCTAAGACTAAGCATAAAAAACTCATGACTTACTCATAAGAAACGCGGTTAGATCAAACAGCGTTGTGTCGTCGTCGTTACCGTCCCACCGGGGGATCTTGAAGAGGTTGGCTTCGTGCATTTTTGTGGATTCAGGATTCCAATCGACAACAATTACCTAAATTTAAATATTACAAATTAATTATACATTAGATTTCATCCGTGAAATGATTTTTTTTGTACTCAAAAATGTACTCCATTCAGATCAAATTTAGATATAAAAATAAATTAATTATAAATTAGATTTCATCCATGAAACTTTACTAATAAAATAATAATTTTTCTTACTCAAAAATTTACTCCATTCAGATCAAGTTTAAAATAAATTTATTTTTTTGAACCAAACATTTACTCCATTTTGATCAAATTTATATATTACAAAAAATATTATAAATTAGATTTCATTCATGAAACTTTACTAATAAAATATTTTTTTTACTGAAAAATATACTCCATTCCGAGCAAATTTAATTATTAAAAATAAATTAATTATATATTAGATTTCATCTGTGAGACTTTATTAATAATTCATTTATTTTTACTCAAAAATATTCTCCATTCAGATCAAATTTAAATATTAAAAATAAATTAATTATAAATTAGATTTCATCTGTGAGACTTTATTAATATTTTTTTTTACTCAAAAATTTAATTTAAAATAATTTTTTTTGTTGACTCAAAAATTTAGTCCAGATTTAGTCAGATCATATTTAAGTATTACACATAAATTAATTATAGATAAGATTTCATCTGTGAGATTTTATGAATATTTTTTTATTGCTCAAAAATTTACTCCATTCAGATCAACTAATTTGTTAGTTTTTTAAACCAAAAACAGTAAAAAAAATTATTTGATCTGAATGAAGTAAATTTTTGAGTAAAAAAAATAATTTAATTTATTATTCAATAATTTTCTGAATTTTTAATGTGATTTTACTATGTAGCTTTTAATCTATTTGTACTTGATTTCGTATGTGACCTGTGTAAATACTTACTGTAGACACCAACAAATCAATAAATAAATAGTTTTAGGGTCGGTTCTACAATTGACATTTAATTGGAGAATAAGGCAATTCGTGAAATAAGTGTGAGATGTTGACACCAATATCTCAAACTTATTATTCGAATATCCTTATTCTCCAGTTAAATGTCAATTGTAGAACTGGCCCTTAACCTACTATCCCAATCCGACGGAAAAGTTCATCGGAACATTGGTCCTTTATCGGATTTATTTGTAAAGGTCTGAAATTTTGAAAATAGGGTTATTTATTGCAAATGCTACTTCCAAAATACTAAAACTTTGCGCATGGGGAACTTAGCGCAACCGAGGTAGAGGTTTGCGCATTTAGCAGGATCTATTTCACGTGTAGTCAAAAGTGTGTAGACCGGTTTAGATGCCATAGGCGAAATCGCAGTAGAAGGAGCTAATAAAATTTTGGAAAAATCCTACAACTCTTCCTTAAACTGAATATGTTTGCAATATTGTCCTTCAAAAAATTTAATTTTGCCTCTTAAATAGAATTTATTTTGTGGTGTCACCTTTTTCAAGTCCCGATTCAACTTGTCCAAATCCTTCACGTGGTGCCCGTCGACGAAGTGCGTTGCATCCCTCACCAGTCTATACGCGATCAATCCGTTTTTATCCAAAGTCTCCAGCAGCGGAAACACCGTCAGTCCCATTTCCGCCGTATACACAACAACCTCGTAACGACTATAGAGAGTTTCCAAGAAGTTATCAAGCCCTATACAACAGAAAAACATTATAGAACCCATGAAGTTACAAAATTTAGAAAAATTATCTAGCTCTAGAAAATCCCAAAACTTTACAAAATTCAAAAAAATTATCTAGCTCTAGAAAACCCCAAAACTTTACAGAATACCAAATGTTATAAAAGCTAAGACTTTGCATAGCCCAAAACGTTGCATAGATCAGAAGCTTACAAAACACAAAACGTACAAATCTCTTCTAACGCATAATCAGTGTCTAGAAAGTTATCAAGCTCTAAAAAAATACATTCATTAGGCATAGCAAACACAAAAAAAAAACATCTATTACTTTCCACTCCCAACAAAAATAATATACAGATTCAACTATCTGGTTCTAGAACACCCAAAAACTTTACGGAATACCAAATGTTATAAAAACTATGACTTTGCCGAGCCCAAAACGTTGCAAGGACCAAAAGCTTACAAAACACAAAACGTACAAATCTCTTCCAACATCTTCCAGTCTCTAGAAAGTTATCAAACTCTAAAAAAAATACATTTATTAGGCATAGCAAACACCAAAAACACATCTAATATTTACCACACCGAAAAACACCAAAAACACACCTAACATTTACCTCAACCCAAAAAAAAAACACCAAAAACAAATCTAACATTTACCACACCCAAAAAAAATAACAAAAACACATCTAACATTTACCACAACCCAAAAAAAAATACCAAAAACACATCTAACATTTACCACACCCAAATAAAACACCAAAAACACATCTAGCATTTACCACACCCAAAAAAACAATATTCAGATTCAATTAAATCAAATTAAATACGCTCCTCCTCCCACTATTCATCTATGCCCTCACCAACTTCCTTTCCCACGCCCTTCCCCTCCTCGCCTTTCTGCAATCCCCCAATCCACTCTGCTTTCACTTCCACATTCGTTGCCAAGGTGCAATAACGTGCGTTGTACCACAGCCCCATCTCCACTTTCCTTCCTCTATATTCTAACCTACACCACGCACTTGCCATGCATAATTTGTACTCCCTACTCCACCCACTGCTGACTAAGTAGCTCACACTTGCCACTCTACATAGCCGGGGATTTATGAGCCCTCAGCCATTATTTATGTCTTCGTTGCCTCTCAGTCTCGCCTCAGTTCCTTGGCTTCCCATTCTTCTCTGTTTGTACTCTACTCACACCTCAAACATACCCACTATTTCATACATCCTTCCTCTATCATTTCTGCTTCCACTCTCTGGTCTACATTTTAACTACATTTGCCCCATCAGTATCTGCTCACTCAACTCTTGATATCTTTCTTCGACCTACACCACCCTCACAAGCGACTACCATCACATGCTCATCTCTCAGTCTCTCCTCAGTTCCTTGGCTTCCTATTCCTCTCTGCTTGTCCTCTACTCACACTTCAAACATACCCTATATTTCATACATCCTTACTCTATCATTTTTGCATCCAGTCTACATTTTATCTGCATTTGCCGCACCAGTGTCTGCTCACCCAACTCCTGAAATCTTTCTTCGAACTTCACCACCCTCACAAACGACTCCCATCACATACTCATCTCTCAGTCTCGCCTCAGTTCCTTGGCTTCCCATTCTTCTCTGTTTGTACTCTACTCACACCTCAAACATACCCACTATTTCATACATCCTTCCTCTATCATTTCTGCTTCCACTCTCTGGTCTACATTTTAACTACATTTGCCCCATCAGTATCTGCTCACTCAACTCTTGATATCTTTCTTCGACCTACACCACCCTCACAAGCGACTACCATCACATGCTCATCTCTCAGTCTCTCCTCAGTTCCTTGGCTTCCTATTCCTCTCTGCTTGTCCTCTACTCACACTTCAAACATACCCTATATTTCATACATCCTTACTCTATCATTTTTGCATCCAGTCTACATTTTATCTGCATTTGCCGCACCAGTGTCTGCTCACCCAACTCCTGAAATCTTTCTTCGAACTTCACCACCCTCACAAACGACTCCCATCACATACTCATCTCTCAGTCTCGCCTCAGTTCCTTGGCTTCCCATTCCTCTCTGCTTGTCCTCTACTCACACCTCTAACATACCCACTATTTCATACATCCTTCCTCTATCATTTCTGCATTCAGTCTACATTTTATCTACATTTGCCGCACCAGTATCTGCTCACTCAACTCTTGATATCTTTCTTCGACCTTCACTACCCTCACAAACGTCTTCCATCACATGCTCATCTCTCAGTCTCGCCTCAGTTCCTTGGCTTCCCATTGCTCTCTGCACACCTCTAACATACCCACTATTTCATATATCCTTCCTCTATCATTTCTGCATCCAGTCTACATTTCATCTACATTTGCGGCACCATTGTCTGCTCACCCAACTCCTGAAATCTTTCTTCGAACTTCACCACCCTCACAAACGACTCCCATCACATACTCATCTCTCAGTCTCGCCTCAGTTCCTTGGCTTCCCATTCCTCTCTGCTTGTCCTCTACTCACACCTCTAACATACCCACTATTTCATACATCCTTCCTCTATCATTTCTGCATCCAGTCTACATTTTATCTACATTTGCGGCACTAGTGTCTGCTCACCCAACTCCTGAAATCTTTCTTCGAACTTCACTACCCTCATAAACGACTCCCATCACATGCTAATCTCTCAGTCTCGCCTCAGTTCCTTGGCTTCCCATTCCTCTCGGCTTGTCCTCTACTCACATCTCAAACATACCCACTATTTCATACATCCTTCTTCTATCATTTCTGCATCCAGTCTACATTTTATCTACATTTGCGGCACCACTGTCTGCTCACCCAACTCCTGAAATTTTTCTTCGAACTTTACCACCCTCACAAACGACTCCCATCACATGCTCATCTCTCAGTCCCGCCTCAGTTCTTTGGTTTCCCATTACTCTCGGCTTGTCCTCTACTCACACTTCAAACATATCCACTATTTCATACATCCTTCCTCTATCATTTCTGCATCCAGTCTACATTTTATCTACTTTTGCGGCACCAGTGTCTGCTCACCCAACTCCTGAAATCTTTCTTTGAACTTCACCGCCCTCACAAACGACTCCCATCACATGCTCATCTCTCAGTCTCGCCTCAGTTCTTTGGCTTCCCATTCCTCTCGGCTTGTCCTATACTCACACCTCAAACATACCCACTATTTCATACATCCTTCCTATATCATTTCTGCATCCAGTCTACATTTTATCTACATTTGCGGCACCAGTATCTGCTCACTCAACTCCTGAAATCTTTCTTCGAACTTCACCACCCTCACAAACGACTCGTAACAGTACCGTATTAGGTGTCGATCTCTTGTGTCCTAGCAAACTCTTTACGAAGCATCATGATCAATGTAAATGGTCGCGCCCTTTAAGTTGCCTCCTCTGTTTATCGCAGCTCGTCAATTCGATCGCCACGTTTCCCCAGACCGGCTGCCCTTTGCACCTGGATCTTCTCTGGAAAATGAGAGACTGATTGTTAAGATCCAGGTACAAAGGGCAGTCGGTCTGGGGAAACGTGGCGATCGAGTCCTACTGGAATTGATCAGCTGGGATAACAACATTGATGGTACACTGTCTCCCCCGATCCCACACAACTATACGTTATTCCTTCTTTCGGCGCCCTCCTCTGTCTTTTCAATTGTCCCACCTTTTTCTACTACACGCACCCTACTACTCCCAGGGCTCTTCCCTCTTCTCCCACAGCTTCACCAATTGGTTCAACTTGTCCAACAACTCTATTGTCATTCGCTTACTCTACAAGTACCTCCACCCATCCATCCTCTCCCATCTCCTTTTTTTCAAACCCATGCACTTTCCCGCCCGCGGCTTGAACGGATCGCGCTCTTCATGGTCGCCTACTACCCGGCCAGACAAGCTCGTGTATAAAAATGGATTTTGTTTATATTTATATAATTATGTTCTGTTTATATCTTCGAGAATTTAACCCCTTCGACTAGTTCTTATATACATCAGCGATTTCTTATTCACTGAACTTTTATTATATTTCACATAACACACTGATTCCCTCGCGTTTATATCCTCGGCGCTGCAATTTTCCGCACTCATTATATTACTCACGGGGTGGGACACTTATTCATCACTACTGATCACTCCTATCAATTTCTTGAGCTTTGCTAACACGTAGCAGACTCTAGAGTCATTCGATTTTTTTTTATCAAGTTCTATAAAACCAACACTTAGCAGACTCTAGAATCATTCGAATCCTTTTATCAAGTTCTATAAAACCAAAAAAACTTTACAGAAAACAAAATGTTATAGCAGCCAAGACGTTGCATAGCCAAAACGTCCTAAAACTCAACACATTAAAAAGCTTACAAAACTCAGAACGTACAAAACTATTTCAACAGCCCCTTTTCCAAGTATCAAAGAAGTTATCAAGCTCTATAAATCGTAAAAACTTTACAGAATACAAAATGGTATGGAATCTAAGACGTTGCAAAACCTAAAACGTACAATACTCTTCAAATAAATAAACGTATTTGAATTGTAGCGACTTTAAAGATCCCATTGTCAAGCTATATGAAACTCAAAAACTTTACAGAAAACAAAATGTTGATAACAGCTAACAGACGTTACATAGCCAAAATATCGTAAAGCTCAAAACATTGCATAGCCAAATAGCTTACAAAACTGTAATGTACAAAACTCTTCCAACAGTCCATTTTACAAGTATCCAAGATGTTATCAAGCTCTATAGAAACCAAAAACTGTACAGAATACAAAATGATATATAATCTAAGACGTTGCAGGGTCCAAAGATCTATAACACCTAAAACCTACAATACTCTTGAAAGAAATAATCGTATTTGACTTGCTCTACATGGAGCCAACTAATGATGATGATGAAGGTTTGAAGACTTTAAAGAATCTCCAACTTCCTGGAGTCTTCAAGCCTTTATCATCATCAGTTGGTTCCCCAGCGCCGGAGGCTTCAAGCCTTATAAACTAAAAAAAACTACAACACAACAAATAATTCCATATCTAAAAAGCGTAGGATGTTGCAAAGCCTGACCCAAAAAGGTTACAAGCTCAAATTGCTTACCCAGAACTTTACAAACTCCTTACAACAGATACTCGAGTTTAACTTGAAAAGTACCTGGTCTTTTTTTAAAACGCCACCCAGTGTTGTATGTCCACTCTGCGTGTACTAGAAGATCGGTGAACTCCAGCACTAGAGTGTAGGGTGGTTGATAGAAATGGGGTAGTGGGTCGGGCAGAAGTTTCTCTCTAGATGGCTCCTTTATTAACTAATAACACAAGTAGGAGCTTTTACAATTAATAACGACTTTTCGAATTCGCACACTACATGAACGAAACTTTTCTTATTTTTGATTTTTCGCAATTATTTCAAAATACTGAACAACTATGCACCTACAATATATCTGTACAATTTTCGTAGAAATGGACCCCGTTACAAACACACACATTGATTTTTTTTGAAAATAGTCTATTTCTACTTTTTTTACTTAGAAAGTAGAAATAGAGTTATATATTCGAAAATGTTGGCGTATTTTTTATTACTTCTCAAAGATTTTGTATTCATTTATAAATCATGTACAAAATCTTATGAAATTTGTAGCTAATTTAGTTATATTTAATGCTTACAAAGTTACTGTTGTATTAAAACTTGAATTTGAGCTTACAAATAAAGTGGTAGAAAATTACTTAAGTTACTCACATTGTTGTAGTACTTCATTTCAGCAATCGCCCTATACAAGTACTGACTTGCGGTGGGCATCTCAGAGAACTCATCAGGAATCACCTGGCCATCAGCCCCAACGCGCGGTTGCCCGAAACAATAAAACATATAAATCGCCCCGCCCGCCCCACTCACCACCCCAAACAGTATCCCATAACGCATCATTTTCGCCGCAAAATCCTCAGCCCTATCCCGTCCCTTCCGGTAATCGCCGCCCCCTTCACCCTCACCCCCATCCTTCTTCTTCAAAATGGTATCCATCACCTCACTATTGGGTTTTTCAAAAATCGGTGCTGTTATTTTCTTCAGATTCTCTTTAGGCAAAGCTGGTGGTGCTATAGCAGGTATATTTTTAATAGATGTTGGGGCCTCCTTTGGAGTAGCACGTGATGTAGGGATGGTAACCTCCGGCGCTTGGTACGACTGAATTTTTGATATCTCCGCGAGTTTTTGTGTGTAGCTGCCGGGCACGGGTTCGGATTTTTTTTTGAGAGGCGACGGGCGCGTTATCGGCGCGAAACTTTTCACCACGCCGCCCCGTTTGAGGGGATGGAACTTTGGGGGAGGCCGCTTTGAATCTTAAAAACAATTATAATACTCAAAATTAGTGTTTATTTGTTAAATATTAGAAGACTAGGCGAAATGTTCGATGGGGAGGATTTTTAATTACAAAAAAAGATAAATCCTTAAACATTGCTATTCCTTCAAAAACACTGAATACAGTAGTATTACAGTAGTATTAGAGTAGTATTACAGTAGTATTACAGTAGTATTACAGTAGTATTATAGTAGTATTACAGTAGTATTAGAGTAGTATTACAGTAGTACTACAGTAGTATTACAGTAGTATTACAGTAGTATTACAGTAGTATTACAGTAATATTACAGTAGTATTACAGTAGTGTTACAATAGTACATAACTACCGCCTCCTACGTGTATTTAACAGTACAGTCGAGATATATAATATGCAATTCACTAGAAATCACAAGAAACATTCATACTACTCATAACAGAGGAAAATAACCCATAGAAATCATTTATCAACGTCATATCAAACATTAGAAGGAAGCTAACTTCCTCATATGCTGCTGTATATGAAGTTAACTTCATTATACATCTTTATAATTCGTGTAACTGCTGTTGAATATTCCAAATTTCAACTCAAATAGGTTAAATTCTAAAAAAGGTACAACTAACCCCCTAGGAGGAACGTTAAACCTTTTTTGTATATAACCACTCTAGATATTGTGTGAATTCATCCAGTCTAGCTAATCTACACTGATGATATCTAATAAGATTGAAATCTAGATATGTAGAGTACTAAGAGGTGGGTTCACACTTATATAGGTTAAATTCTATTTGAGTTGAAATTTGGAATATTCACGCAATATCAAAGAGTGCAAATAGGTTTTATACTACTAAATTATTTGAATTATAAAAACGTGTGCTTACCCTTCGAATAAAATTTCTGCACGAGGATCGGTTGGGCGAGCTGCAGGGCCACCTTCGCGGGGTATAGTTGTCGCGTCAGGCACATTCTTGCCGTGTTGAAACCTTTCGATGATAGTCTAAACATACTGACAGATTTTTGACGTTTGATTGAATTGTCAACTGCGGTTAGACAAGGCCAACGTTTTAATACAAAAACAAGTTGCACCTGTAAAAAGTATGGCGTCGCCAAGGTGTCTGAGATCGCTGTACGGAGGTTTTTTTTATGTAAGTTACTCATTTCTATAAACTGCCATAACTAAAGATACTGTGCTATAAATTGTATGAGAATTGCAACAGATATTAAAAATATATGCAGCAATATATACTTCAAATTTCAGAATAATGAAAAACATAAAAAATAAACCTCTGAAACTAATAACCCATATTATTTATTAAAAAAATTAAATAAATCATAGTTATTATTTTTGAACATTCTAATAACAGTTATGTATTACTAGTTCAATTACCTAGATATAATATATTCATATAGCTAAATTATTAAGATCAGAATAATGAAAAGTGTAAAAAAGTAACCTCTCAAATTTAAGAGAACTATCTAAAAAATTTCAAAAAAACGTTGCAATTATTTTTGAAAATTCTAATAACATTTGTGTATTACTAGCTTAATTAGCTACAAAACGAGATATAATATGTTTCTACAGCTAATCGATTCAGGTCACAAAAATGAAAAGTGTAAAAAAGTATCCTATAAAATTTATGAGAGTTATCTAAAATTTAAAAAAAAAAACGTAGCAATTATTTTTGAAAATTCTAATAACAGCCGTGTATTACTCGCTTGATTAGCTACAAACGAGATATAATCTGTTTATATAGCTTAATTATTAAGATCAGAATAATGAAAAATGTAAAAAAGAAACCTCTCAAACTAATGTAGGCTATTTAAAAAATTGCAAAAAATCGTAGCTATTATTTTTGAAAATTATAATAAAGTTTATATATTACTAGCTTAATCTGCTATAAAATGAGATATAATTTGTTTATATAGCTAAATTATTCAGATCAGAATAATGAAAAGCGTAAAAAAGTAACCTCTCAAATTTAAAATGGCTATCTAAAAAAATTCAAAAAAAAAAACGTAGCAATTATTTTTGAAAATTCTAATAACAGCACTACTTACTAGCTTAATTAGCTACAAAACGAGATATAATCTGTTTACATGGCTTAATTATTAAGATCAGAATAATTAAAAACGTAAAATATAAACCTCACAAACTAAAGTGGGTTATTTAAAAACTTGCAAAAAATGTTAGCTATTATTTTTGAAAATTCTATTAACGTTTTTGTATTTCTAGCTTAATCAACTACAAAATGAGATATAGTGTGTTTATATAGCCAAATTACTAAGAGCAGAATAATGAAAAGTGTTAAGAAGTAACCTCTCAAATTTATAAGGGCTATCTAAAAATTTTGAAAAAAAAACGTAGCAATTATTTTTGAAAATTCTAATAACAGCACTATATTACTAGCTTAATTAGCTACAAAACGAGATATAATCGTTTACATGGCTTAATTATTAAGATCAGAATAATGAAAAACGTAACAAAGAAACCTCTCAAACTAATGTGGGTTATTTAAAAAATTGCAAAAAACTGTAGCTATTATTTTTGAAAATTCTATTAACGCTTGTGTATTTCTAGCTTAATCAGCTACAAAATGAGATATAGTGTGTTTATATAGCAAAATTACTAAGATCAGAATAATGAAAAGTGTTAAAAAGTAACCTCTCAAATTTATGTGGGCTATCTAAAAAATTGTAAAAAATCGTAACAATTATTTTTGCAAGTTCTAATAACATTTGTTTGTTAATAGCTCAATCAGCTACAATATGAGATAAGATCTGTTTGTATAGCCAAATTACTAACTACAGAATAATGAAAAACGTAAAAAAATAACCTCTCAAATTTATGTAGGCTATCTAAAATATTGCAAAAAATCATACCTATAATTTTTGAAAATTCTAATGACTGTTATGTGTTAGCAGCTTAATTAGCTACAATACGAGATATTATTTGTTTATATAGCTTAATTATTAAGATCAGAATAATGAAAAGCGAAAATTCTAATACCAGCGATGTATTATCAGCGAATTTGGCTACAAGCTGAGGTATAACTTGCTTATATAGCTTAGTTATTAAGATCAGAATAATGAAAAGCACAAACAACTAACCTATCAAATTTATTAGGGCTATCTAAAAAATTTCAAAAAAACGTAGCAATTATTTTTGAAAATTCTAATAGAGTTTATGTATTACTAGCTTAATCAGCTACAAAATGAGATATAATATGTTTATATAGCTAAATTATTAAGATCAGAATAACGAAACGCGTAAAAAAGTAACCTCTCAAATTTATGTAGGCTATTTAAAATTTTTTAAAAAAAACATAGCAATTATTTTTGAAAATTCTAACAACTTTCAAATGTTACTAGCTTAATTAGCTACAAAACGAGATGTAATCTGTTTATATAGCTTTATTTTTAAGATCAGAATAATGAAATGCGTAAAAAAAGTAACTTCTCAAATTAATGTGGGCTATTTAAAAAAATTCAAAAAATCATAGTTATTTCTAAAAATTCTTATAATATTTTTTAGTTTCTAGCTTAATTAGCTACAAAATGAGATATAACATGTTTATATAGTTAAATTATTAAGATCAAAATAATGAAATGAGTTAATAAGTAACCTCTCAAATTTATGTAGGCCATCTAAAAAATTGCAAAAAATCGTAGCTATTATTTTTGAAAATTTAAATATACTTTGTGTATTACTAGTTTAATCAGCTACAAAATGAGATATAATACGTTTATATAGCTAAATTATTAAGATCAGAATAATGAAACGCGTAAAAAAGTAACCTCTCAAATTTATGTAGGCTATTTAAAAAATTGCAAAAAATCGTAGCTATTATTTTTGAAAATTCTAATAACAGCTGTATATTACCAGCTTAATTAGCTATAAAACGAGATATAATATGTTTATATAGCTTACTTATTAAGAACAGAATAATGAAAAACGTAAAAAAGAAACTTCTCAAATTGATGTAGTCTATTTAAAAAAATTCAAAAAATCATAGTTATTATTTCTGAAAATTCTAATAATATTTTTTAGTTACTAGTTTAATTAGCTACAAAATGAGATATAACATGTTTATATAGCTAAATTATTAAGATCAGAATAATTAAATGAGTAAATAAGTAACCTCTCAAATTTATGTAGGCCATCTAAAAAATTGCAAAAAATCGTAGCTATTATTTTTGAAAATTCAAATATACTTTATGTATTACTAGCTTAATCAGCTACAAAATAAGATATAATACGTTTATATAGCTAAATTATTAAGATAAGAATAATGAAAAGCGTAAAACGGTAACCTCTCAAATTCATGTAGGCTATTTAAAAAATTGCAAAAAATCGTAGCTATTATTTTTTTAAATTCTAATAACAGTCTTATATTACTAGCTTAATTATCTACAAAACGAGATGTAATCTGCTTATATAGCTTAATTATTAAGATCAGAATAATGAAAAGCGTATGAAAGTAACCTCTCTAATTTATGTAGGCTATTTAAAAAATTGCAAAAAATCGTAGCTATTATTTTTGAAAATTCTAATAACAGTCATGCATTACTAGCTTAATCAGCTACAAAATGAGATATAATACGTGTATATCGCTAAATTATTAAGATCAGAATAATGAAACGCGTACAAAAGTAACCTCTCAAATTTATGTAGGCTATTTAAAGAAATTCAAAAAATTGTTACTATTAATTTTGGAAATTCTAATAACAGTCTTGTATTACTAGCTTAATTAGCTACAAAATGAGATGTAATCTGTTTATATAGCTTAATTATTAAGATCAGAATAATGAAAAGCGTAAAAAAGTAACCTCTCAAAATTTATGTAGAATATTTAGAAAATTGCAAAAAATCGTAGCTATTATTTTTGAAAATTCTAATAACATTCGTGTATTACTAGCTTAATTAGCTACAAAATGACATATAATACGTTTATATAGCTAAATTATTAAGATCAGAATAATGAAACGCGTAAATAAGTAACCTCTCAAATTTATGTAGGCTATTTAAAAAATTGCAAAAAATTCTAGTTATTATTTTTGAAAATTCTAATAACAGTTGTGTGTTACTAGCTTAATTAGCTACAAAACGAGATATAATATGTTTAAATAGCTTAATTATTAAGCACAGAATAATGAAAAACGTAAAAAAGAGATTTCTCAAATTAATGTGGGCTATTTAAAAAAATTAAAAAAATCAGCGTTATTATTTCTGAAAATTCTAATCATATTTTTTCGTTACTAGTTTAATTAGCTACAAAATGAGATATAATATGTTTATATAGCCAAATTATTAAGATCAGAATTAAGAAAAGCGTAAAATAATAACCTCTCAAATTAATGTGGGCTATCTGAAAAATTTAAACAAATCGTAGCTATTATATTTGAAAATTCTATTTACAGCTACCTGTTACTAGCATAGTTGTCTACAAAATGAGATACAATATGTTTATATAGCCAAATTATTAAGATCAGAATTAAGAAAAGCGTAAAATAATAACCTCTCAAATTAATGTGGGCTATCTGAAAAATTTCAAAAAATCGTAGCTATTATTTTTGAAACTTCTAATGCCATTTGTGTATTAGTAGTTTAATTACCTACAAAATGAGATGTAACGTGTTTATATAGTCAAATTATTAAGATCAGAATAATGAAAAGCGTAAAAAAAGTGAAATCTCAAACTGATGTGGGCTATTTAAAAAATTGTAAAAAATCCTGGCCATTATTTTTGGAAGTTCTAATAACAGTCATGTGATACTAGCTTAATTAGCTACAAAATGTGATATAAAATCTTTATATAGTCTTATTAAAAAAAGCGTAAAAAAAATTCTCAAACTTATGTGGGCTATCTAAAAAATATTTAAGATATTATAGTATATTTCAGTTTTTGGATTATATCCAGTGTCTTTTTTAATTTACTTCTAAAACCCTTTAAAAAAATTCATATATTTTGGTATATTTCAGTATTGTGTTGGATTCACCCACATCATATTTTTTTCACTGCACTGCTTCTGTTATCAAATTAAAATATGAAACGCGCCGCACGTATAATCCGATACGCGCGTTTCTTTCCTTTATTTCTGCCGCCGTCGCTGGGGCGGCCGGTAAGAAGCGAGTGGTATTAAAAATAATGAGGCCGTTAAGCCGTACACACAAACCGCCCCCTGACACACGCGGGCCGCAGTTATCTCTGCGTATATAATTCAAACATTAAATTGTGCATGAAACCGAATGCTCTAATCCTAATTAAATTAAAATAATTGCAATATTTTTTTTTCAACCTTCTAGCAAGCTTGCAGGATTATATTCAGTAATGTAACGTCTCTATTTCAAATGCTAGAGGGATGGTTTATATATGAAAATGTAGAGTAAATACTCTATATTTTCATATATAAACCATCTCTCTAGGATTTGAATAGGACGCTACATTACTGAATATAATCCTAGCCCTATAGATAGACGCAAATCAAAAAAATCCGCGTTCATTTTTGGGCTATAATTTGAAAACGTTTCGTGATATGCCCTTAAACTCTTTTAATTTCTAATAAGCCTTCATTGCAGTAATTAAATCGCGCAAATATTTTTTTGTATGTACCACCACTCTCGGCTAAAATCGATATAATCTTCCCAACCGCCGCTCATTGTCCTTACGCGGTTATCCTTTATGCAAAGACGGCTAGAGGGTGGTGGCCCTCGCGTACATTTTTCGCCTCACATTCTGAAGCAACCCTCGGCGCATTCAAGGGCCTCGCTTTGCTTCGTGATAAGGCATGCATTGCGAGACTGAAGGGGCCGGTTGCCGCAAGCCTATAGTAGTTTGATTAGTCGGTGAAAACAAGGTGAATCTGAAATTATCATGTAATATTTTTTTACTCAAATACTATATCAGAGATATTTTTTTGGGGATTTTAAGCTAGTTAGCGGTTGATTACACTCCTCTGAGATCCAGGGGTGTGTCTGTGTGTGGATGTTGGTGTGTATGTAGCAACAATACGACTTAAAGGATAAGTCGTTCTGTTGCCTCAACAATATTTAAGAAACTATAAGCAGTTTTATCATCAATAACAGTACGCGTTATATTAAATTAACTTCAAGGTCCCAATTGCTCGTTTTATTTAGCACACGTGATGAATGTTGATTCATGCGAACGTGTAATTGTGCCTGCTGGAATTCCCTGCCATGCGATAATTGTTTATTTGCGCAGCGGGTGTCTGAAACGCGATCATTTTTGTGCATATCAATATTATTCGCACTCGGCTTCCGTTCGATTTGTGCGAATTAAACCGGCAATTTCTCGCCATTACGCGACTGGTTATTGCTCGTAAATTCTGTTTTACATGTATAACTATTTGAATAAACAGTCTTTATGCGATTGAGTCGTGTAGCGGATTAACTGCAGCGTATTAAACGTTTTGTTTATGATGGAAGTTGATGGATATTTCTCAAATGTGTCTTAGGAGTTTTAAAGTGCTTGCAGCTAGAAAACTATTAGAGGTAAACGGGTGCAGCTTGAAAACTATGTTTCCTCATTTAGTCTTCTTTCAGAAAAGTACTGACCTTATATATTTTTCATGTTGGTATGACTAATAAATCATATCTAGCTTCATGTATTTTCCTCAAAAAGGTCTTAATTTTA
Source organism: Lordithon lunulatus (assembly GCA_963942505.1). Taxonomy (NCBI): domain Eukaryota; kingdom Metazoa; phylum Arthropoda; class Insecta; order Coleoptera; family Staphylinidae; genus Lordithon; species Lordithon lunulatus. The sequence continues at coordinate 35,626,352 of OZ012675.1, forward strand.
TTAAAGTGCTTGCTGCTAGAAAACTAGTAGAGATAAAGGGATGCGGTTTGAAAACTATGTTTCCCTATTTAATCTTCTTTAAGTAAAGTACTGACCTTATATATTTTTCATGTTGGTATGACTAATAAATCATATCTAGCTTCATGTATTTTCCTCAAAGGGGTCTTAATTTTATTAAAGTGCTTGCTGCTAGAAAACCAGCTGAGATAAAGGGTTGTGGTTTAAAAATTATGTTTCCCTATTTAATCTTCTTTAAGAAAAGTACTGACCTTATATATTTTTCATGTTGGTATGACTAATAAATCATATCTAGCTTCATGTATTTTCCTCAAAGGGGTCTTAATTTTATTAAAGTGCTTGCTGCTAGAAAACCAGCTGAGATAAAGGGGTGGGGTTTGAAAATTATGTTTCCCTATTTAATCTTCTTTAAGAAAAGTACTGACCTTATATATTTTTCATGTTGGTATGACTAATAAATCATATCTGGCTTCATGTATTTTCCTCAAAAAGATCTTAATTTTATTAAAGTGCTTGCTGCTAGAAAACTAGTAGAGATAAAGGGATGCGGTTTGAAAACTATGTTTCCCTATTTAATCTTCTTTAAGTAAAGTACTGACCTTATATATTTTTCATGTTGGTATGACTAATAAATCATATCTAGCTTCATGTATTTTCCTCAAAAAGGTCTTAATTTTATTGAAGTGCTTGCTGCTGGAAAACTAGTAGAGATAAAGAGGTGGGGTTTGAAAATTATGTTTCCCGATTTAATCTTCTTTAAGAAAAGTACTGACCTTATATATTTTTCATGTTGGTATGACTAATAAATCATATCTAGCTTCATGTATTTTCCTCAAAAGGGTCTTAATTTTATTAAAGTGCTTGCTGCTAGAAAACTAGTAGAGATAAAGGGCTTGGGTTTGAAAATTATGTTTCCCTATTTAATCTTCTTTAAGAAAAGTACTGACCTTATATATTTTTCATGTTGGTATAACTAATAAATCATACCTAACTTCATGTATTTTCCTCAAAAGAGTCTTAATTTTATTAAAGTGCTCGCTGCTAGAAAACTAGTAGAGATACAAATGTTTGGTTTGAAATTTATATTTCCTCATTTAATTCTCTTTAAGAAACGTACTTACTTAATATATTTTTCAAACTGGTATGACTCATAAACCATATCTAGCTTGATGGATATTCTTCAAATAAATCGTAATCTTTTAAAAGTATTTTTCGTTTGTTTATAATTCCTCATGTTTCTACGAAAGCTGTTACATGATTAACTGTTTTATTTATTCCTTTGCAGGACATGTGTGCAGCGCAGAACACGCAACGTCCAGGCGCGGCTTCCCTAATGTAAGTGCTAGTTTTAATTATAAACTGCAAGTAAAATAATCAACGACTGCAATTGTATGAGGGCGGGGAGGATGTATTGGGTTGAATCACGCCAAATAAGATTACAAAACAATCTCAGTTTATATCCATTTTCCTGATTCAGATGAAAGACAGTTGATGCACATGAAAGACAGTAGAAGTTAAAATATCCTTGCTCTCTTATAAAATTGTGCTATAATCTATATTTTACTAATTCTAATTAGTGTTAGAAACACTTATTGTATATATAAATGAATGTAGAATATAAATATCCAAACATTTTTGCCATAACTTTACCCATTTTCATGATACGTGCACATGGAAGATAGTGGTAGTAGAAATATCCTTGTTTTCTTATAAACTTATGCTATAATTCATATATTCCTGAATCTAATTAATGTTAAAAATATTTATTCTATATAGAATTGAATGTAAAATCCAAATATCTAATCACTTGTTTTCATAACTTTACCTATTTTCATGATAGAAGCACATGGAAGACAGTGGTAGTTGAAATATGCTTGCTTTCTTATAAAATTGTGCTATAATCTATATATTTCTGAATCTAATTAATATTAAAAACACTTATTCTATATAGAAATGAATGTAGAATTTAAACATCCAATCAATTTTTTCATAATTTTACCCCTTTTCGTGATAGATGCACCTAGAAGACAGTGGTAGTTGAAATATCCTAGTGAGCACTGTGGGGAGGAAAAGGGAAAAAGTATAGGATTTGGTAGCGAAATACAACTTCAAAAAAGTATATAATTTTTGTGTGTAACTGTAATATATTTAAGTGATATTAATATAAATTAAACCTTAAAAAGAAAATATCCTTCGTACGCTCCGAGTACTAACAAAATTGTTAACATTACTTACTCGTCAATATTAATATTATCTCGGCATACATTTATTTAAGTTTTCTCGTCAATATAAAAAAATTTAAATTTTCAAAACGTATATTAAGTTTGTTTCTTTGATTAAAATCAATGGCACGATTTTTGTTTGTTTGTTGTTGTGTTATTTTCCCACAGTTGCGTGTTAATTAAAAAAGCGTTACTGTTACAAATCGCGAAATAATTAAAACGAGGGTCTGTGTACTGGGGGGCGGGCTGGCCTGTTGTTCGGATCGATTGGATTCCAATTGGATTTCAATTGGAGCGCGGTTTGAGCGTGCGGCTGGCCGGCGGCGGCAGCCGGGTGAAGCCGGCCGCGTCGAAGACGGGCAGCACCTCCTTGCTCTGCCGCAGCAGCTCCTTCTTGAAGGGCTCCGTGGGGAAGTAGGTCGCGCCATAGAAGTCCAACCCCTGCTGCAGCAGGTTGTTGTACTCGTCCAGCGAGGCGAGCGTCACCCGGATCGGGTTCGGCGTGCCGGGGCTCTGGTCGACTTTCGGCGACACACGACTTACTTCAACCTAAAAAATCATTTTTAAATTTAACAAAAAATTTCACAATATTTCGATGTCTGTACGCCAGAAAGTTTTATGACGAATATGACGATGCAAGACCACCTATAGAAAGTTAAGTCTCATACAGAAAGTTAGGTCACATACACTGATGAGACCTAACTTTCTATAGGTTCAGCTATTGAGGATGAGACACAATATCATTTAATTGCATTACTTACCACAGAACTATATCTGTATAAACTGGCTCTAACGTCATCTTCAGGGAGGTCGACAGGAACCTCTTGGACGAGCACTGAGAAGGTTTTCTGCGGGCGGCATGGGATGGCCACTTTTCTATATAATCTACCTCCAGTCACCTATAAAAATGTATAATTTTTTATAAATATTACCGTATTTCTAACTTAACTAACTCACTAATGTGAGAAATTGTGCAAGTTTAGACTTGTTTCAAAGAAAATTTAATGGAATACCCGAATTTTCAAACAAATTTTGTTTATCACATCACATTTTGTAGTTACAGCCTTTTTCGTGTTTTGCAAAATCTGATATATGCTAGAAAATCCTTCTTTCTGTCGTTACTAATATGAGATATTATACAAGTTAAGACACGTTTCAAAGAAAATTTAATGGAATACCCGAATTTTCAAACCAACATTTTTTACCACTTCAGATTTTGTAGTTACAACCTTCTTTGTGTTGTATTTAAGAAAAATCTGATTGTTGCTAGTAAATTCATATTTCTGCTGTTACTAATATGAGAAATGGAACAAGTTTAGTCTTGTTTCAAAGATAATTAAATGCAGAATCTGAATTGTCATACCAAATTTTTTTACCACTTCACGTTTTGTAGATATAGCCTTAAATGTGTTTTTTTTTAAATCTGATAGTTACTAGTAAATCAATGTTTCTGTTGTTATTAATATGAGAAATTGAACAAGTTTATTCTTGTTATAAAGAGAATTTAAAGCATAAACTGAATTATCAAACCACCATTATTTACCACTTCAAGTTTTGTAGTTAAAGCCTTCTTTGTGTTCTTAGTTTAAAAAAAATCTGATTGTTGCTAGTAAATAAATTTTTCTGTCGTTACTCATGTGAGAAATTGAACAAGTTTGGTCTTGTTCCAAACAGCAATTTTTATCACTTCACGTCTTGTAGTTACAGCCTTCTTTTTATTTTGTTAAAAAAATAATCTTATATGTGCTAGAAAATATGTGAGATATTATACAAGTTTAGACTTGTATCAAAGAGAATTTAATGGGATATCCAAATTTTCAAACCAACATTTTTTCTCCCTTCACATTTTGTAGTTACAGCTTTCTTCGTTGTTTGCTTAAAAAAAACTGTTATATGCTAGAAAATGCATTTTTCTGTCGTTACTAATGTGAAGTATTGTACAAGTTTAGACTTGTTTCAAAGAAAATTTAATGGAACAACCGAATTTTCAAACCAAATTTTTGTACCACTTCACATTTTGTAGTTACAGCCTTTTTTGTGTTTTGTTTTAAAAAATAATCTGATTATTGCTAGTAAATCCATTTTTCTGTTATTACTAATATGAGAAATGGAACACGTTTAGTCTTGTTCCAAAGATAATTAAATGCAGAATCTGAATTTTCAACGCAACAATTTTTTCCACTTTACGTTTTGTAGTTACAGCCTTCTATGTGTTTTGTTTTTTTTAAATCTGATATATGCTAGAAAACTCGTTTTTTTGCCGTTACAAACGACAAACGATCTAACTTTCAAAATAATTGATTAAAATTGGCTTTCATCAATAAATAGCTAATTGATGATATAATTCGTAATAAAAATAATTATTGTCATATCAGTATCCATAATCTTCGGAAATCAACGGAAACTCAAAGTTAGTGATTTAGATGTATGTTCAGAAAGTAGTTTTCAACCGTTCAAACCTTTTAACTTTCAAACTAATTGATTAAAAATTATTTGGTTTACATCAAAGAATAGCTAATTGATGCTGTAATTAGCAATAGAAATAATTAGTGGTATATCATTATTGATAATCTTCAGAAAGCAGCGGAAAGCAAATTTCGTCATTTCAAACGTATTTTTATAAAGTACTTTTCAGCCGTTCTAATGTTGTAACTTTCAAAATAACTAATGAAAATGACTTCTGTTTTCATAAATCGGTAGCTAATTGATGCTATAATTAGCAACTGAAAGAATTATTATGATACCTTTTTATATAATCGCAAGAGAGTGACGGAAACTCTAAAAATAATTTTTTTTAATTTAGAAATTTTATATGTATTTCTATATGAAAAATCGGTATAAATTCAGTTTTCAAACTACATACTAGAAAATATATAAACTACTTTCCACAAGTATACTAGCACCAAGTTTTATGTAGTTTTAATAAACATAACTCAAGTTATATCGATTTTACTTAAGTAACTTCCATAATTATTGCAAACATTTTCATTTGAAAAATCGGCACAAATTCAGTTTTCAAACTACATACCAAAAAATATGTACACTACTTTCCGCAAGTATACTACATAAGATTAGCAAGTTTTATGTAGTTTGAATAAACGTAACTCGAGTTATATCGATTTTACTTAAGTAACTTCCATAATTATTGCAAACATTTTCATTTGAAAAATCCGCGCAAATTCAGTTTTCAAACTACATGCTAGAAAATATGTACACTACTTTCTACAAGTATACTACATACCCGTAGCAAGTTAGTGTAAGTAGTATTAGTAGAAGTAGTATCAGTAGATGTGGTGTCATTAGAAGTAGTACTAGAAGTAGTATCATTAGAAATATTATCATTAAAAGTAGTATTAGTAGAAGTAGTATTAGTTGAAGTAGTATTAGTAGATATAGTAGCATTAGAGCTTTTTGCAATATCTGCTTAGATATTGCAAAAAATATAATATAGTAAAATTAGTAAAAAAAATTGTGGAATTACTTTGTGAAATCCTTTTCTGAAAACCTGCTGATAGTCCTCCGGCTCGGAGAACTTGAACAGGATGCCGGTGGCCGTCTTGGTGAGGCTGAAGCTGCCGCGGAAGTTGAGCTTGTCGCAAATGTTGGCGGCCTTGTCCAAGCTCAGGTCGTGCGAGGGCGTCAGCAGGAAGGCGCCTGCAAATAAAGGATCAGCCGTGAAAGCCTGCTGCATGCAAAAATGCATACAAAAAGAATGGGCGGCGAACGAACAAAAAACGCAAACGTCTAACAAGACGAAATGCGTCCGGATGCATTTCGACGGAGGCGGCGCGGACGTGAACGTGCGAGAAGTTTGCCTGCCGCCGCCGGAGTGCCCGCTGAATTATTTATGCCTGCCAGGGGGTTGCAATGGCGTGTTTGGGAGGCGAATTTGCAAGTGCAAGGCGATTAAAATATAAATTGCACTAAACAAAAACTGATAATCTTACAATCTACTGTGTATGTTATAATCATCCTAGATTTTTTCAGTTTTAGAAAGGGTAGAATTATAATTTAACAAGAGTGATAATTTTTTTCCACATTACCTACTTTATTAACTATATTCATAGCAAATTTCAGAATTGTAGCTACAAAAGTACGCACTTTATGATTTTATTTATCTACTGTTGTCATACAAATCATATGATATAAAATATTTTGTTTCAAACAGCTATAACTCGCGACTAAATTATATAACATGAGTGTTAATTTTTATTCTTATTGCGTACTTTATGAAGTACATTCATAGCTAATTTCAGAAATCTAGCTACAAAATTTTGCACTTTATGATTTTATTTGTCCACTGTTCACAACAAAAATCATGATATTCTGCATGAAATTTACTAAAATAAATCATCCATTAGTAATTTCTATTACAGCCATGAAAGTCAAGCATGTGTAGTGCGGAGTGAAATTGAAATTCCTATTAGATAATCGAGTTCACCTTAGATTTTCTTTAGTTTTCTTAAGAATGCATTATCGGGTGCCGTTTTATTTTAAAACAAATTTTCTATAGATATTTTCTGTAAAAACCACGGTTTCTTTACAATTCTAGTAATTATAAATGATTATTATGTGTATGTTTCCTTCAGTTTTAATCAATAACTATTTTTTCTAACTATTTATGACAAAAGTAATATGAATTTAATCTGAATCACAGCAGCAAATAAACTTTAAACTGTCTTTAAGATTATTATTGTATCTTTTTCTGCAGTTATAATACAATTTAAAAGTCATCGACTGCGGACGGAATGAAAAGAGCGCATTTCCGGTGTTTCTCGCGCTCGACAATAATTTTTTTGTGTGCAGCTCGACGTAGATTCCGGGAACGGCCTATTGTCGTGATGATGTAACGGGATAATTGCACGTTAATTTCCTGCTAGAGCAAACAATGGCGCGCCTAATAGCGCGCTAAATGCCGCCGAACGAGCGCGCGTGGGCGCTCGCCTAGTAATTTGAGAGCTCGAATTATAAACCTATCAATCATAAATAAGAATTCACACGGAAGGAACTGTTTTTCTTAAAGCTGCTGGTGTGGTAAAATTAAAATGAAACCTGAGATTTGCTAGATTTCTTTACAACTGTCACATTAGAAGGCAATAGCGGAAAAACTAGATAAGCCACAATTTTCATCTATAAATTTTCTGAAAGCATGACTACTTAGCTATAAAATAAGTAAACATTACGAATATCCATTAATAAATTTTCAAAATATCACCAATAAAATATGAAATGCCATTTTAATGTGATGATTTCTTACTATATCAAATTATGGAGGGCGATTGCGGAAAAATCAGATAAGCCACAATTTTTATTTATACATTTTCTAAAAGCATGACTCCTTAGTCATAAAAGTAGTAAATATCAGGAAAATTCGTTTATAGGTTTTCAAAATATCACCAATAATGTATCACATGCCATTTTTATTGGATGTGTTTTTACTATATCAAATTATGGAGGGCGATTGCGGAAAAACTAGATAAGCCACAATTTTCATTTATACATTTTCTAAAAGCATGATTACTTAGCTATAAAATAAGTTAACATCACGAATATCCCTTAATATGTTTTCAAAATATCACCAATAAAGTATGACATGCGATTTTTATGGGTTGATTTCATACAATATCAATTTTTTTTTCATTTATATATTTTCTGAAACCATGACTTCTTAGTCATAAAACCAGTAAATATTAGGAAAATTCATTCATAGGTTTTCTAAATATCACCAATAATGTATCACATGCCATTTTTATCGGATGGGTTTTTACTATATCAAATTATGGAGGGCGATTGCGGGAAAACTAGATAAACCACAATTTTTATTTATAGATTTTCGGTAAGCGTAACTTTTTCGCTATAATACCAGAAAATATCACGAATATCCATGAATAGGTTTTCAAAATATCACCAATAATATAACACATACCATTTCTATTAGATGATTTCTTACTATATCAAACTTTGTAGGGAAATCACAAAAAGATAAGGCACAATTTTGTATTAGCTGTAAAAATAGAATTCGCAATAACCCGCGTACTAATACAGTCAGTAGTTTCTTACACATTTTCTCAATAATATTCTTCAAATATTGCTATAGACAATTTTCATCCCCACCAGTAGATTCCGTCAAGCAGAGAATATAAATTGTCAATCAAATCTATCGCATTAAAATGCGCAATTCGCCCCTTCGCTCATTCAAATTTGCATTGTGGGACGGCCGTGGGGGTGGAGAGCTTAAAACGTTTATAGCCGTCGGCCGCTCTGAATAGAATCTGCAGCGGGGCGGCGGTGGAATGGGGCTGAACGCATTGAGGTGCGCGTCGTCCAGCAAGAGCCGGGGCGTCGTCGCGGCGTCGGCAAAACTTCGTCCTACTTGGGAGCAATGTTAAAGAACCGTAATAGCTTCCTGCCCGGGGTCGGAATAATAAAGGACGATTTTAATTTATTAACCCAAATTTTCTGCTATAGCAAACTTCGCCGAGAGAAAGCGTTTTTAACAACAGCAAGACTTTTTTGCTGGATTTTGTTGTTGTTTTAGAGATGAGTATCGCCTATTTTTTGCAGTGTATGCTACAAAATCTTTGAAAATAATGAGTAAGCTAGATGATTCTTATAGAAAAATATATGAGGAATTCAGTTATTAATAGCCCAATCAGATATCCTTATTATTTCTAGAGATATACACTAATAAACTTGAATTATATGGTTATTCACTAATTTCTCTTAAAAAACTAGTCAGCATCATTGAGAATATTGAGTAAACTAGATGATTCTTATAGAAAAATGTATGAGGAATTCAGTTATTAATAACCCAATCAGATATCTTTATTATTTCTAGAGATATACACTAATAAAATTGGATTATATGGTTATTCACTAATTTCTCATGAAAAACTAGTCAGCATCATTGAGAATATTGAGTAAACTAGATGATTCTTATAGAAAAATGTATGAGGAATTCAGTTATCAATAGCCCAATCGGATATCTTTATTATTCTAGAGATATACATTAATAAAATTGAATTATACGGTTATTCTTTTTTTTTCTCATGGAAAACTAGTCAGCATCATTGAGAGTATTGAGTGAACTAGATGATTCTTACAGAAAAATGTATGAGGAATTCAGTTATTAATAGCCCAATCGGATATCTTTATTATTTCTAGAGATATACACTAATAAACTTGAATTATATGGTTATTCACTAATTTCTCATGAAAAACTAGTCAGCATCATTGAGAATATTGAGTAAACTAGATGATTCTAATAGAAAAATATATGAGGAATTCAGTTATTAATCGCCCAATTGGATATCTTTATTATTTCTAGAGATATATACTAATAAAATTTAATTATATGGTTATTCACTAATTTCTCATGAAAAACTAGTCAGCATCATTGAGAATATTGAGTAAACTAGATGATTCTTATAGAAAAATATTTGAGGAATTCAGTTATTAATAGCCCAATCGGATATCTTTATTATTCTAGAGATATACATTAATAAAATTGAATTATACGGTTATTCTTTTTTTTTTCTCATGGAAAACTAGTCAGCATCATTGAGAGTATTGAGTGAACTAGATGATTCTTATAGAAAAATATATGAGGAATTCAGTTATTAATAGCCCAATCGGATATCTTTATTATTTCTAGAGTTATACACTAATAAACTTGAATTATATGGTTATTCACTAATTTCTCATGAAAAACTAGTCAGCATCATTGAGAATATTGAGTAAACTACATGATTCTAATAGAAAAATATATGAGGAATTCAGTTATTAATAGCCCAATTGGATATCTTTATTATTTCTAGAGATATATACTAATAAAATTGAATTATATGGTTATTCACAAATTTCTCATGAAAAACGAGTCAGCATCATTGAGAATATTGAGTAAACTAGATGATTCTTATAGAAAAATATATGAGGAATTCAGTTATTAATAGCCCAATCGGATATCTTTATTATTTCTAGAGATATACAATAATAAACTTGAATTATATGGTTATTCACTAATTTCTCATGAAAAACTAGTCAGCATCATTGAGAATATTGAGTAAACTAGATGATTCTAATAGAAAAATATATGAGGAATTCAGTTATTAATAGCCCAATTGGATATCTTTATTATTTCTAGAGATATACACTAATAACGTTGAATTATATGGTTATTCACTAATTTCTCATGAAAAACTAGTCAGCATCATTGAGAATATTGAGTAAACTAGATGATTCTAATAGAAAAATATATGAGGAATTCAGTTATTAATAGCCCAATTGGATATCTTTATTATTTCTAGAGATATACACTAATAACGTTGAATTATATGGTTATTCACTAATTTCTCATGAAAAACTAGTCAGCATCATTGAGAATATTGAGTAAACTAGATGATTCTTATAGAAAAATATATGAGGAATTCAGTTATTAATAGCCCAATTGGATATCTTTATTATTTCTAGAGATATACACTAATAAACTTGAATTATATGGTTATTCACTAATTTCTCATGAAAAACTAGTCAGCATCATTGAGAATATTGAGTAAACTAGATGATTCTAATAGAAAAATATATGAGGAATTCAGTTATTAATAGCCCAATTGGATATCTTTATTATTTCTAGAGATATACACTAATAACGTTGAATTATATGGTTATTCACTAATTTCTCATGAAAAACTAGTCAGCATCATTGAGAATATTGAGTAAACTAGATGATTCTAATAGAAAAATATATGAGGAATTCAGTTATTAATAGCCCAATTGGATATCTTTATTATTTCTAGAGATATACACTAATAACGTTGAATTATATGGTTATTCACTAATTTCTCATGAAAAACTAGTCAGCATCATTGAGAATATTGAGTAAACTAGATGATTCTAATAGAAAAATATATGAGGAATTCAGTTATTAATAGCCCAATTGGATATCTTTATTATTTCTAGAGATATACACTAATAACGTTGAATTATATGGTTATTCACTAATTTCTCATGAAAAACTAGTCAGCATCATTGAGAATATTGAGTAAACTAGATGATTCTTATAGAAAAATATATGAGGAATTCAGTTATTAATAGCCCAATCGGATATCTTTATTATTTCTAGAGATATACAATAATAAACTTGAATTATATGGTTATTCACTAATTTCTCATGAAAAACTAGTCAGCATCATTGAGAATATTGAGTAAACTAGATGATTCTAATAGAAAAATATATGAGGAATTCAGTTATTAATAGCCCAATTGGATATCTTTATTATTTCTAGAGATATACACTAATAACGTTGAATTATATGGTTATTCACTAATTTCTCATGAAAAACTAGTCAGCATCATTGAGAATATTGAGTAAACTAGATGATTCTAATAGAAAAATATATGAGGAATTCAGTTATTAATAGCCCAATTGGATATCTTTATTATTTCTAGAGATATACACTAATAACGTTGAATTATATGGTTATTCACTAATTTCTCATGAAAAACTAGTCAGCATCATTGAGAATATTGAGTAAACTAGATGATTCTTATAGAAAAATATATGAGGAATTCAGTTATTAATAGCCCAATTGGATATCTTTATTAGTTCTAGAGATATACACTAATAAACTTGAATTATATGGTTATTCACTAATTTCTCATGAAAAACTAGTCAGCATCATTGAGAATATTGAGTAAACTAGATGATTCTTAAAGAAAAATATATGGGGAATTCAGTTATTAATAGCCCAATTGGATATCTTTATTATTTCTAGAGATATATACTAATAAAATTGAATTATATGGTTATTCACTAAATTCTCATGAAAAACGAGTCAGCATCATTGAGACTATTGAGTAAACTAGATGATTCTTAAAGAAAAATATATGAGGAATTCAGTTATTAATAGCCCAATTGGATATCTTTATTATTTCTAGAGATATACACTAATAAACTTGAATTATATGGTTATTCACTAATTTCTCATGAAAAACTAGTCAGCATCATTGAGAATATTGAGTAAACTAGATGATTCTAATAGAAAAATATATGAGGAATTCAGTTATTAATAGCCCAATTGGATATCTTTATTATTTCTAGAGATATACACTAATAACGTTGAATTATATGGTTATTCACTAATTTCTCATGAAAAACTAGTCAGCATCATTGAGAATATTGAGTAAACTAGATGATTCTTGTAGAAAAATGTATGAGGAATTCAGTTATCAATAACCCAATCGGATATCTTTATTATTTCTAGAGATATACACTAATAAACTTGAATTGTATGGTTATTCACTAATTTCTCATGAAAAACTGGTCAGCATCATTGAGAATATTGAGTAAGCTAGATGATTCCTATAGACAAGTGTATGAGGAATTCAGTTATTAATAGACCAATCGGATATCTTTATTATTTCTAGAGATATACACTAATAAACTTGAATTATATGGTTATTCACTAATTTCTGCTGAAAAAAACAAGTCAGTATCATTGAGAATATTGAGTTAACTAGATTTTCTAATAAAAAAAAATGGATGAGGATATCTTTATTATTTCTAAAGACAAACCTAACCGCCCATACGATATTCACTTTAAGAATGAAGTGAAAGCATAAATATTTGTTATAGTTCAGTGCATGAACATTAACGCTCCCTACCGAGTACATTTTAACATATTTGTACACTATTTGTGGCCACTTTCTCGCTGTTGGTATTCTGTTTTATGTGCAAAATTATCTACTCCCAATTATGCGTTTATCGCGTTCCCACGTCCACTCTTTCTCTTCAGGCGAACGAATAAAAATCGCGTTAATCGACCCAACACCGCCGCTGTGCGATTAATGGGAGGTTTCCATTAAAAATCGTTAATTAAGCAACGTGGTTGCATTTTCAATTAGTTCAAGCGAAAGCTAGGGCGGCGCAAAGGTGTGTGTGGGAAAAACACGAGAAGTTTTGAAAGTCAATAGAATAAACATTATTTTTTGTTTTTTTGTGACTATATATATATATATATATATATATATATATATATATATATATAGATATATATATATATATATATAGATATATATAGATATATATATATATATATATATATATATATATATATATATATATAATTGTCGACTCTCTCATGGATTATAGCTGTTAGAAATAAATGTACACTGTGACAAAAATTTCGCAGGAAAACCAAGTGTTTAGTCTAATTATATTTTCCTGTTTAGGGAATATATTTTTACTTTCTATCAACTTTCAAAATTTCTTGTGTTTTTCATATGCACACCGGTTTTTCTAGTAAGAAATCAGTCAATCATTGCTTTCTAGAAGAAAAAAAATCCAATTGGGCATTAACCAAATATAGTTTTTTTTTTTTAATTAAGTTTGCGAATAAATGTTATTTGAATATCTTTCAAGAAAGCAATCAATCAATCATTGCTTTCTGGACGGAAAAGAAAATCAATTGGCCAATAATTAAATATGGTTTCAACCGCACAAATATTTGTTTTATTAAGTTTGCGAATAAATCCTTGATCCTGTTTTGCAAATAACGCGATAATCGCGGCTGGATCCCTTAGTAAAAGTTTGAAAACTCTTAACTTAACTCTGGTAATCGCATTCACTAAAGCTATTTAAGCGGATAACTTACTTCTGGCCGGTATCCCGGACACCAGAGCCACCCCGTTACACCAATGATTTTTACTCATTCTATAAAAGATAAAAGTTATGAAGACAAATCAACTTAAAGGCGTTAGCAACTCATTTTAGTTCATATATATTTGTGTTAGTATTTTTTAAGAATTTTGGAGATAAATATTATACAGAAACTTTTCTCTTCTATAGTATTATATAATAAAATCACTAAGGTTGGATGGTATCAGTAAAATATCTATTATTTCATGCTATAGACACTACAAATGTTGATTAGAAAATATATTATGATACCTCTAAATAGATAATTTGCAAAAGAATGTGCCTAATTTTGTCCAGTAAAGTTGCATTCGGGTATTTAGGTCTGAGTCAACTAACCCTACTCTGAGTGAACTATTTTTTCTCTGAGTTACATGTGCTAACTGCCTCAAAAATCAGGTTATAGGTAAAAAAAATCTGTAATTTTATGCTATAGACAGTAAACATTTTGATTATAAAATAAACAGTTTTGTTTCATGATACTCCTAAATAGATATTTTGCAAAATAATGTGCCTAATTTATCGCAGTAAAGTTGCTTTCTGGTATTAAGGTCTGAGTCAACTAAGTCTAGTCTGAGTCAACTATGTCTACTCGGAGTTACACGTACGAGAAATCAGTCATTTTATGCTATAGACAGTGCAAATTTTGATTACAATATATATATAAATATATATATATATATATATATATATATATATATATATATATATAATTCTTTCATGATACATATAAATAGATAATTTGCTAAAGAATGTGCCTAAATTAGCATAGTAAAATTGCATTCGTGTATTTAGATCTGAGTCAACTATGTCTAGTCTGAGTTACGCGTGCGAACTCAAACCCCAAAAATCAAGTAGAAACTTTTATATCTTAGTCATAAAACATTAAATTTTGCAGTATCTGATGCTCTAATATTTCTATTTTTTGTGTCAAGCTTCCAAAACGTGTATTAGTTAGGCAATCAAATTTAATTTGTTTGTATTAGGCAGTAAAGTGTAAGTAAAATTTATAATTTCGTATCTACGACATTAAAATTCAGTTTTTTTTTAATATCAAGGCTCTAAAATTATAATTTATTTTGAACAATTTTAAACAAATATACATTTATTGTTACCTATTCATCTATTTTTTGTATCAAGCCTCATAAAAAGTGTAGTAACTAGAAAATAGAAAAATTATCTATAAAAAATAAGTAAAATTTATATTTTCGTTTCTACATTAGATTTTTTTTAGTATCAAGACTAAAATTTCTATTTATTTTGAATAAGTTTAAACATTTATTATTAATTATTCATCAAAATTAATCTTCCTAAAAAGCCAATTCAATATAAAAATTGCCCAAAAAATGGTTGCATTCGCAAATTGAGCTTAGCTAAATATATTTGCAATATTTAAAGCCTCAAATCTCACCTTTGGTCAAAAATCTTGCCTGATCGCTCAAATCACTATTGGTATCGTCGTTCTCTCCCATAATGTCACCATAGAGCACTGACATCCTCAAGCCGGAACATGCCGCACTGAGCCCAGCCGGCGCCCATCTCTGCAATTTATACAAGAACAATCAGCCACCCACGCCCGATTGACTTAATATTTAAGTGCCCATCAATGTCGGGCAATTATTGAGCTCCAAGTTTGTCCAAACTCTTTTTTTCTTTATGTAATCGCTTCGTGGTTCAGCGACACCCGAAATTGGCCACTTTTGAGTGCCCACTGGAGAGGCGCGTGCCGTCTATTATATTATGTTCACGGTCACTGGGGAATTAGATTCGCCTGTGGTTGTAATAAAATAAACAGAAATTTAATTTAATTTATGACAAAAATTGCTATAATAATTTTAAAATAATCGCGAACTGATTATTTTGAGATATGTGCAATTAGTTCAACTTGCTGTAGAGAGGTTATTTTTCAAAATTTTGAAAAATATTGAAATCATATTTTCAAGATCAATTATCTTTAAGTTAGAATTTATATAGAATATTTTTTTGTAGCTGCTATATTAATAGTAGTTATGAGGGTTTCTGTGATCACACAAAGATACAAAATTAGTCCCCTTTTTAGCACTTGGTAATTTATGAACCGCTAAATATTTTTGGATTTTGTTTCATATTTTGGGTTTCTCAATAAATTGGTAATAGAATTGATACTGGAAAAATTTCTCATCTAGAGTCGTTTATTTTTTATAGCAGGATTTCTCAGGTAAAGTCTCTGTGATGATACAAAGATACAAAATTAGTCACCTCTTTAGTATTTGATAATACTTGAACAGCTAAATATTTTTGGAATTTGTTTTATAATTAGGGTTTCTCAATAAATTGGTAATAGAATTGATATTATAAAAATGTCTCATCTAGAGTCGTTTATATTTTATAGCAAGATTTCTCAGGTAAAGTCTCTGTGACGATACAAAGATACAAAATTAGTCCCCTGTGTAAGGACAAGGTAATTCATAAACCGCTAAATATTTTTGGATTTTGTTTTATAATTTCAGTTTCTCAATAAACTGGTAATAGAATTGATATTAGAAAAATTTCTCATCTAGAGTCGTTTATTTTTTATAGTACGATTTCTCAGGTAAAGTATCTGTGTGATACAAACATACAAAATTAGTCTCCTCTTTAGCACTCTGTAATTTATGAACCGCTAAATATTTTTGGATTTTGTTTTATAATTTGAGTTTCTCTATAAATAAATTGTTAATTGAATTGCTATTAGAGAAATAGCTCATCTATAGCCGTTTATTTTTTATAGCACGATTTCTCAGGTAAAGTCTCTGTGATAATACAAATATTCAAAATTAGTCCCCTCTTTAGCACTTGGTAATTCATGAACCGCTAAATATTTTTGGATCTTGTTATATTATTTGTATTTCTCAATAAATTGGTAATAGAATTGCTATTAGAAAAATATCTAATTTATAGTAATTTATTTTTTATAGCACGATTTCTCAGGTAAAGTCTCTGTGATGATACAAAGATACAAAATTAGTCCCCTCTTTAGTATTTGGTAATACATGAACAGCTAAATATTTTTGGAATTTGTTTTATAATTTGGGTTTCTCAATAAATTGGTAATAGAATTGATATTGGAAAAATTTCTCATCTAGAGTCGTTTATATTTTATGGCACGATTTCTCAGGTAAAGTCTCTGTGACGATACAAAGATACAAAATTAGTCCCCTCTGTAAGGACTTGGTAATTCATAAACCGCTAAATATTTTTGGATTTTGTTTTATAATTTCAGTTTCTCAATAAACTGGTAATAGAATTGCTATTAGAAAAATTTCTCATCTTGAGTCGTTTATTTTTTATAGCACGATTTCTCAGGTAAAGTATCTGTGTGATACACACATACAAAATTAGTCTCCTCTTTAGCACTCTGTAATTTAAGAACTGCTAAATATTTTTGGATTTTGTTTTATAAGTTGAGTTTCTCAATAAATTGTTAATTGAATTGCTATTTGAGAAATAGCTCATCTATAGTCGTTTATTTTTTATAGCACGATTTCTCAGGTAAAGTCTCTATGATGATACAAAGTTACAAAATTAGTTCCCTATTTAGCACTTGGTAATTCAGTAACCGCTAAATATTTTTGGATTTTATTTGATAATTTGAGTTTCTCAATAAATTGGTAATCGAACTGCTATTGGAAAAGATTCTCATCTATAGTCGTTTATTTTTTATAGCACGTTTTCTGTGGTAAAGTCTCTGTAATGATATAAAGATATAAAATTAGTCCCATCTTTAGCACTTGGTAATTCATGAACCGCTAAATATTTTTGGATTTTGTTTTATAATTTGAGTTTCTCAATAAATTGGTAATAGAATTGCTATTGGAAAAATTTCTCATCTAGAGTAGTTTATTTTTTATAGCACTCTTTCTCAGGTAAAGTCTCTGTGATCATACAAATATAAAAAAAATCTCCTATTTAGCGTTTGGTAATTTATGTATACAAAAATTGATCAAAAATATAATATTTTTTAACTATTCTACTGATATAGTTATATCCTCTTAAGTCTTTGAACATACAAACCTTGTTTAGTATGTGTTCTTTTTATTTGTCTTTAATTCCTCCTACTGCGTTCAATTAGATAATCGGGCGTATAATTACGCTCTCGATTGGGTAAATTGTGGGGGAGAGGAGCACACGCAACACGAACGCACAGTCCTTGCGTCCTTGTTGCACGCCGCCACGTCCTTATACGTGGAGCCGTGTGAAGTGTGCGATAATCAGCGCCAGTTAGCATTTTTATTGTTATTGCGTTGACCTTTCGTTTATGATTTAATTCGATTGGCCGGCG